>JAGFNQ010000143.1:713044-808670 GCA_024364735.1 Boesenbergia rotunda | reverse complement strand
ACTTTTCAGTGGAGAAGACTTTCCTTACTGGAAAAGTCGAATGGAGGTCCACCTGAAAACTCAGGTGGATATGTGGATAATCATCCAGTCTGGACTGATGATTCCCACAAATGCTGAAGGCGTACCGCAGAACTACTCAGAGTGGGACACTGCCCTCAAAACGCAAGATTGAAGCTGACGCCAAAGCAACTCAGACTCTTCAATGCGGACTGACAAAAGAGGAGCTGAACCGCGTAGGCCCCTTCAACAGTGCAAAGGAGCTATGGGCTAAACTGATCGAGCTCCACGAAGGAACTTCAGATACGAGGATCAGCAAACGGGACCTGCTACTGAACAAGCTCTTCACCATCAAAATGGCAGATAACGAGACAGCAGCCCAGCTCCATGCCAGAATCCAGGAATTGATGAACGGTCTTCACGCAATAGGTCACCAGGTTCAAAACCGTGATCTTATAAGGTATGCCCTAAACGCGTTCCCTAGGACCACCTTGTGGGCATCTATGGTAGATGCATACAAGGTCTCTAGAGATCTTTCAAAAATTAAGTTAGATGAGTTATTCTCTGAACTTGAACTGCATGAACAAACTAACTGCAATTTGGCCGAGAAAAGTATAGCTTTCTTTGCAGGGAAAAAGGAAGAATGACTAAGAAGAAAACTCAAGTTGAACCCGAGTCTACCTCAGATTCAGAAACAGAAGATCAAGAAGAAGATCAATCTGAACTGGTCCGGCTAGCT
Source organism: Boesenbergia rotunda (assembly GCA_024364735.1). Taxonomy (NCBI): domain Eukaryota; kingdom Viridiplantae; phylum Streptophyta; class Magnoliopsida; order Zingiberales; family Zingiberaceae; genus Boesenbergia; species Boesenbergia rotunda. Next base: position 807,934 of record JAGFNQ010000143.1, on the reverse strand, counting down.
CGAAGCTACTACAAAAAGTTGAAGAACCAAACCAACACACGGAGAACAAGCCGAAGAAAGGATGAACCAGCTGAACCAGCAACTGACAAACACAAGCCCAACGTAACCTGCTACGAATGCAAGAAGAAGGGCCACTACAAGACTGAGTGTCCAAGTCTAAAGGAGTCCAAAAAGACCAGAAAGAAGAAGGCACTCCAAGCAACCTGGGACGAGTCTTCCTCAGAAGAAGAAGAAGAAGCACCCCAGTCCAATCTTCTAGCCCTGACCGCTTCGGATCAAATCGAGACTGACTCAGACTCAGACCGGGACGACGGCAAGCTGACATTCTCCGACGACGGCGAAATAAGGGTAACGGGTTTTTCGAAATTACAATTGAATTCGCTTATTTCCTATCTATCCCGAGATTTGGCGAAAGCCAAACTCCGAATCGAGTCCCTCCGACAGGAAGTAAAACTCTGAAAGAGGGAGCTGATTCTAAATCCTTAACTGAGAAACTTCAGGAAGGAACCCCTGATCAAGTTGAAAAACTTGAATCAGAGAATTCCTCCCTGAAAACTCAAGTTAAGGACTTAAGAACAGCTTTAGAACGATTCACTTCTGGTTCCAAGAATCTTGATCTGATTCTGGGAAAACAGAAGTCTGTTCTAAACCGATCCGGACTTGGCTATAGAACCAAATCTCGGCAAAGATCTTACTTTGCTGTACTGAACCAGTCAAGACCTAAGGTTCAGGCATGGGTGCCAAAACTGTGCCTGACTAAACCAACTGGTTCAAATCAATTTTGGATCCCCAAGGACAAGATTCACATCTTGCCTAACCCATACAGAGGCTTTAGTCCAGGGGGAGCCAAAATCAAAACAATTTTTATACTTAGATAATTTTTTAATTGATTGATTGTTTGTTTATTTAATTTTTGCAAATTGCCATGCTTAGATTTAAGGAATACTTAGATTTAAGGACTAGATTACTTGAAACTTGAAAACATAGTATTGGGAGGAGGTGAGATGATAGTACGTTGGGGAAACCAACTCTAATAAGATCAAGTCTACTTGGTCTCTTTAGACTGGTGAAACCAGCCGAAGCTACCGATCCAAGACCCAAGCTAGTTAGACCAGAAAATGACCTAATTTAATTTGAAAATGAAATTTCATTAAAAGGCTTTGTCAAGGAAAGGGTGGATGATCCCATAAGGCTACGGCCAAAGAAGGCCTTGTGCCTCGCCAAGACCTGGAAGCCAATTTCTGAAATTCAAATTCAAATTATCTTTTGTCAAATTCGAATCTAACTCAAATTTCAAATAATTATAGATTCTAATCTGTTTCAAAATTTCTACTTCTTAAACTTATTTCTTTTTCCAAAATCACTTAATCTATTTTTCAAAATTTCTAAACTTATTTGTTTTCAAATCTGTTTTCAAAACTAAAATAACATTTTCAAAATAAATTAAAATTCATTTTCAAAATTAATTTTTACCCTCAAACCTGTCTCACAAAAACCTTAAGGTTAACGTGTTTGAAAACCCTAGATTCAGTGAGACAGGAAAATTAAGCTCAAATTAAACCACATTGCTTGCGCCTTTATAATCATGGTCAAACTGTGGTTAACATAGTCAAACTATGATTAACATAGTCAAACATGGTCAAACACAGTCAAACGAAGTCAAACAGTCAAAACCTGGTCAAAACATTCAAAAGGCTGCTACCTAGGGCGCCCTGACCGTCCCGGGCGCCCCCGACAACACTGACAACATACCAGACCCAGTCAAAGCAGCCAAAGCTGTATTGACTGAATTGACAAGGGCGCCCGTGACCTGTCGGGCGCCCCTATGCACTTCTGTCCCTCACGCTGATTAAAGCAGCCAAAAGGCTGCATTCAACTACTTTGACCAGGGCGCCGTGACCTGTCGGGCGCCCCTATCGACAACCTGTCGTCCACGCCAGTCAAAGCAGCAAAAGCTGCAGTTGACCTGCCTTGATCAGGGTGCCTGTGACCTCTCGGGCGCCCACAGAACTTTTTCACTGCCCTAGGCTGCCCGTGACCTGTTGAGGGCGCCCGGAACCTCCCGGGCGGCCCCCCATAAATCCCTATAAAAGGGACCCGAGTTTCCTTCTCCTCCCACACCACATCTCACACTTCTTTTCCCTTGCCTCATTCTTGTGGATCAAGTGAACCCTAAAGCTTCCCTTGCCTCAACCATGCCTCCAAGGTATGAAATTTACTTTGGTGGTACTTAATTTTTGTTATTTTTTTCCCTTAATTGCAAATTCTATGTCAATCATGCCTCTTCCTATAATCTAAGTTCTTATTCTCAATTTGCTTACTTTCTTCTCAACTAGAAAACGCCGAGCAGTTCAGTCGAACCCCGGTAACGAGCCCAGTCCCAACCTTAGGTCGAACCCCGGTAACGAGCCCAGTCCCGACCCTAGGTTTCCAAACCTAGAACTTTGTAACAAATTCGCTCGAACCACCTACGTTCCGATTAAGACAAGTTACCTTAACCGTCATTTCTTTTCCCAATCCTGTCCAGTCGCAATGTCCGCAATTAACTTCTATCAACTAGATAACCTCGTATTCTGCACACATTCGATCAACACTGTGTTGCTCTATCCACAACTGAAGCTGAATATGTAGCCTTAGGAGAGTGTGTAGCTCAACTCCTATGGATGATGCATACTCTTAAGGACTTTCAGCTAGACTACAATCAGACCCAAGTCAATATTGACAATATTAGCTCAATTAACTTAACCAAAAACCCAATACAACATTCTAGAACCAAACACATAGAAGTAAAACATCACTTTGTAAGAGATCACGTAGCTATGGGTGAAATAGTCCTTAAGCATGTAGACTCCAAGTCCAACCTAGCTGACATATTCACTAAACACCTACCTGAATCTGAGTTTAGCTCATTAAGAAGGCAGTTAGGGTTGTGCTTAGTAGAATAGAATCATTTGTTTTTTTAAAAAAATATTTTAAATTGATTTTAAAATGTCTTAAATTGATCTTAAAATGTCTTAATTGATTTTAAAATGTTTTCTTTGTTAAAAATGTTTTACTTTGATTTTAAAATTTTTTTACTTAGTTTTATTTCAAAAACTACCCCCTTCAAAACTAGGGTTTTCTTCGAAATGGACTTAGCCTAGGCTCTAACCCTAGAACTGCATGCACCTATAGATCTAGAAGCCAGCATCTCACAAGCACCTTAGGGTACTTTGATTGATAACCTAGAAAGGGTTGAGATGCTTAGGTCTTTGCCTTAACTCAAGATGCTTTAAGTCAGTGCATCTGCAGCAGTTGGGGCACTAAATACAAACTGAACAGCAATCAAGTTAAGTATCAAGATTAGAAAATCTAACTTGAACAAAAACACTTAACTTGACTAACCCTAGCAAAAGCTACTGTTTATAACAGTTAGTAAGTAGCTAAATGGGTTAGACAGGTCCCTAAAAGATTTAACCAGACTTAGGTCCTAGCTCGATTTAGTACAGCAAATGCTTTATTTAATTATTACAAATATCTTTTTGTGCATTTTTTTTGATATATGTCAAAGGGGGAGAGTTGGAAAGGAAACAGGGAACAAAAATGTTTTTCCAAAATTTCTAACTCTGAAAGCTTAATTTATTTGATTAAAATTCTTTTTGCTCTGAATTGCTATTAATTTTTGCTTAAAATATTCTCTGAAAAGCTTTTTCTAATGTCTAAAATTTTTTCTAATCCTGAAAAGTTTTCTAAGTCTGAAAAAGTTTTCCAAGTCTCGAATTTTTCTAAGTATGACTTTTTAAAGCCTGAATTTTTTTTGCTTAAAAACAAGAGTTTTCAAAAACTGAAAAAGTCTATGTTTAAAAAAAAAAGTTTTCCTAAACTCAAAATTTGAAAACTTCCTCAAACTTAGAACATTTTTTTGAAAAACTCAGCCAATACTTAAAAAGTCTTTCTATAATAAAAAGTATTTAAACTAAAACCACCTACTTTTGAAAAACCTAGGGGGAGATTACTTCCAGGGGGAGGGAATCTAACTTAGGATTTCAATTTCAGTATTTTTTTCCTTAACCTTTTGAACTAGGTTGCCATATATCAAAAAGGGGGAGATTGTTGGTGCAGATTACACCCAAGTCAAACCTGTGTTTTGATATTGGCAAAAGGGTTCAAAAGTTAAGGGTTAATTGGTGTCTAACAAGTTTCTTGAGTGTACAGGAAAAGCCCTAGCGAAGGAATGCTAGGCACTGGCGAAGGACTGCCAGAATGGACAAAGCCCTAGCGAAGGAATGCTAGGCACTGGCGAAGGAATGCCAGAATGGACAAAGCCCTAGCGAAGGAATGCTAGGCACTGGCGAAGGACTGCCAGAATGGACAAAGCCCTAGCGAAGGAATGCTAGGCACTGGCGAAAGAATGCTAGAATGGACAAAGCCCTAGCGAAGGAATGCTAGGCACTGGCGAAGGACTGCCAGAATGGACAAAGCCCTAGCGAAGGAATGCTAGGCACTGGCGAAGGACTGCCAGAAGTAAAGACCTAGCGAAGGGCTGCTAGGCACCAAGCGAAGGGCAGCTTGGCAACTTAAGACCTGGCGAAGGACTGCCGGGCAAAAGTCCAACTGGAGGAGCCGGTTGGCACCAGGTAAATTCTCCCGAGAGGAGTAGGTGAGGACGCGTTCCCCTTGAGGGAACATTAGGCGTCGGTTCGACCTAGGGCTCCATTTTGGAGACCAAAGTCAGAACCAAGACAGCTGAGGCTGTATAACCTATTATCTTATTGTTTTATTATGTTTTGGACTAACCCTGGATGCAGGACCGAAGGAACGAGTGTCTGCAGCTCAGAGTGCCTCAAAGGAGTGAGGCAACAGCTGACCAGGGCGCCCGGAGTGTCCCGGGCGCCCCCATGGTGAACACAAAACACAACAAGACAAGAAAGACTTCGAAAGTACATACCCAGGGCGCCCCCACTGTCCCGGGCGCCCCCATTGCAAAACAACTCTGCCGCGTCTGCGCTACACGCTCAGGGCGCCCCCGCTGTCCCGGGCGCCCCCAGCCAGATTTACCAAAGAAGACTCAGCACTGCGGATAAGAGTTGGCCGAGTCAACCAGGGCGCCCCCAGCGTACAGGGCGCCCCAGTCAAGACCTTATCCCGAGGTTCAAGGGATAAGTGGTTGACTGCGCTTTGTGTGGATCTGCTGCCACGTGGGGGGGCGCCCCCGTCGACCAGGGCGCCCCCAGGCCCTATATAAAGGGCCCTCGACCTCCTTCTTCAAATAATCAATCACTGTGACACTTCTGCGCTCTTCTGCTTCCGCGACACGCTCCAGAAATCTTCCAACTCGAGCTGACAACGTCCCGCTGCTCCGAAACTTCGATCTACACTGGACGTCGGTAACGAAGAGCTGTATTTAAAAGTTTACTAAACTGTTCTTGTTATTATCCTTCTTGTAAACTTTTACGAACTTATAGAATTGCCCGCAGAAAACGGTCAACGACCGTGGGCCTTGGAGTAGGAGTCGACCCAGGCTCCGAACCAAGTAAAACGACCGTGTTAGCGTTGTTTTGCTCTGTTTTATTCCGCTGCGCACTTACTCTTTTTAAATCCGAACGATTTGCGACATTCACCCCCCCCTCTCTCGCATTTTCGATCCAACACTGTGCACTTGTGGTTTGCACCTCATTAGTTGGCTAAGCGGAGCACAAGATAGGGGAGCTGAGCCATGAGAGTCAGGTAGATCGATTGGAGGAATGAGAGAATTGTGCTGGTTGAGCGAAGAGATGGATCAGGGAATTGAGCCCTTGGAGTCTTGTAGGTTGACTGGAGGAATCGGAGAACTGTGATGGCTGAGCAGAGCACTAGATCAAGAAATTGAGCCCTTGGAGTCTTGTAGTCTAACTAGAGGAATCAGAGAACTGTGATGGCTGAGCAGCACGTTGGATCAAGGAGTTGAACCCTTGGAGTTGAGTAGGCTGACTGGAGGAATTAGAGAACTGTGCTGGCCGAGTGGAGAGTTGGATCAGGGAGTTGAGCCCTTGGAGTTGGGTAGGCTGACTAGAGGAATCAGAGAACTATGTTGGCTTAATGGAGCACTAGATCTTAGAGTTGAGCCCCTGAAGTCGGTGTAGGTTGAGCTATGGTTGACCTTTTGCTGATGGTTTAATGAAACTTTAAAGCTCATTCTTATTGTCTATTCATTTTCGATTTGCGGAGAATATGAGACCATGGTGAATCAACTGAAGGGGAGTGAGATCACCTGATTTCTTTTGAATGGGACGGAGTAGAGTAGATTATTGAGTCGATATAGTTGAGTGGAGCTGATCATCCACTCGGTAAAACTGACTGGAGATGAGCAGAGAGTTATCTTGGTTTATCCAAATGGAATGACAAACTCACTCATCTCTGATAGTCCAATCAAGTTAACACCTATGGACTTTGACTATCTCAATAAGATTATTAACCTTCTTGGCATACGTGGATGCCTTCGATACTTACTGTATCAATGATAATATAATTTACCTTAAAATAAAGTAAAAGAACATGAGATTAGGTGAAAATAAGGTGTTGAGATTAGAAAAAGATGGAGAATGCTTAGCAAGAGCAAGTGGAAACTTAAACTACAAACTAAAATAATGCTAACACCAAATCTTTACGTGGTTCGGAGATGATACTTAGAGAAACCTCACCATAAACTCCCGACAGCACCTGAGCACTTGGAGACTACTAATAAGCTTTATCCAAGATTATTTCGTCAACCTTTGCCCAGCCAAACCTGTTGATGCAGTCTGACCTGATTATTATTTTGGTGTTGACACCGATTTAAGTTTAGGTGGGTAAGATAAGTTCGGCTTAAGTCTTGGTCGGGGACTTGGCACGGAAACCCCGGTGAGTGAAGCGGGGTCCTGGTGAGTGAAGCCGGGTGATGGAAACCTCGGTAAGTGAAGTCAGGTCCCGGTGAGTGAAGCAGGGTGATGGAAATCCCGGTGAGTGAAGCCGGGTCCCGGTGAGTGAAGCGGGTCCCGGTGAGTGAAGTCGGGTCCCGGTGAGTGAAGCCGGGTGATGGAAACCCCGGTGACTGAAGCCGGGTGATGGAAACCCCGGTGAGTGAAGCCGGGTCCCGGTGAGTGAAGCTGGGTGATGGAAACCCCGGTGAGTGAAGCGGGATCCCGGTGAGTGAAGTCGGGTGATGGAAACCCCGGTGAATGAAGCCGGGTCTTAGTGAGTGAAGTCAGGTGACTGAAATCCCGGTGAGTGAAGTCGGGTCCTAGCGAGTGAAGCTAGGTGACTGAACATGAGTTAGCCAAGTGGGTGGATCGGTCTGGAGTCCGATCAGAAGTTGACACGAGCTCCCTTGTTAACTGATCGGTCTGGTGACCGATCAAGGGAGTCTGATCGTTCTGGTGAATGATCAGGAAGAAAACAGAAACATTCTGTGTGGTTTCTGATCGTTCTGGTGAACTATTAGAGAGGGATCAGAAAAGTTTGGAGAAAACCCTGATCGGTCCAAGTGACCGATCAGGATCCTCCTGGACCGATCAGGAGGGTTCCTGATCGGTCCAGAGGTGACCTGATCGGTCCCTTGGACCTGATCGGTCATGGGACCGATCAGGTGCCTTTGGCTGGTGGGAGCTGGAGGAAACTCCAGCAAGCTGGTGGATCGGTCTGGTGACCGATCCTCGATCCCTGATCGGTCAGTGTGACCGATCACAGGTTTAGATCTGCGATGTAACGACCCGCCTTCTGGTACTATGGCTTTAAGGCGGATCGCTACTACTAACTGGCTGACTAACTAATTTATGATCCTTGTTTTCATTTAAGCTAAACCAACTGGGAGAATTTAAAAAAACTTATTTCGCTATTTACTGAACTAACAATTCATAATCATGTTGAAAGTACTAACCAGCCAAAATAAAACAAAAACTTTAATTTTATTAGCTTGGCAGGATTTGATCCCCCAACCTCAGCCTTGCAAGACTGAAGCACTAACCAACAGCTCTACATCACATTGTGTTGCAAACTGGCACCAGTCGACTGGTATTCTATTAGTCGACTGCCCGAGGCGACGAAGCCTCCTGTACGATTTTGTTACTGGTCCCAGTCGACTGCCCAGTCTACCAGTCGACTGGTATCTGTCGCAGTCGACTGGTAGTTCTGAAATTTGAAAATTCAGATTCCCAGAAACGTGCCAAAGTCAACCCACTTCGTGCCAAAAACCCCCCCCCACAAACTCATATTTAAGCTTACTAACAGGTATACAATGATTCTAGGCCATATTCTACATGTTTCCATGACATTAAAGCATACTTTAACCATTTCTAAGCATGAAATTAGGAACATGAACTTTGTATCAACTTGCTACTAAAACTAGGCATTATTTCGGTCTAGATGCATCAATAGTAGCACTATAATATCAGAAATGGTTCCATGGCCTTAAATCATTCATTTTACTACTAATTAACATGCACTTGGAATGTATCATCCAACATATCACATGTAGAAGCTAACAACATGTTAAAATATAACTAGAAACATGCACTTGAATGTATCACTCAACATGACAAAGGTACTTAAGATGCGGAAAATAGTAAACATGACAAGGAACTAATTCATTTAACATTCTTAATAATATGTCCTCTTAATGCAATTTCCCAAGGTTCTTTGATTCCAAGTTTTCACCATCACGCACTCCACCATCATCCCTGCCGCTTCCGCTACTCTATTTTTCCTTTGCCTTTATCTACAGTATAAGGAAAAATGAAACTATAAGCATAAAGCTTAGTAAGTACCATCCTACTCACAAAACAATGCATATCTCGAAACTCATGCTTCTGAAAACACATGTAAGAAAAACATATCATGCTTGTCATTCATTCTTGCTGAAACATATAATCTAAACAAATATCATGGCATACTTATCATACTAAGCACATGAACTAAATCATATTCTTATAACTAAATTCACATAGCATTCATAGAATCTGACTGAACTAAGCATGATCTTAAAACTGGTTTTGTAACGCCCGCTTTTTTTTTTTATAGACCATCATAAAGCGGCGTTACATTAACATACTTAGGCATGTAGACATCATAATGCAGCGGAAAACTTTAAACTTACACCTACATGCACTTACTACCATTCCTACCATCATAACCTGGAAGCTTGGCATATTAACTTTATACTTAGCATCATGCCATATTTTAGCATCATATCATACTTAGCATCATGTCATACATTAGCATCATGTCATAGAGTCATATTCAAGTACTTAGTAGTAAAGGTAGAGTTCTATCATAAGGCAAACAAACATATGGTCTCTTGGCCAAGTCACTATCACACACATTCTGCAATGCCCTCCTGCTGCTTCCTTATTATCCCCTTGCGTGATCTGCGGTATAAGAAAATAAGACTATAAGCACACAGGCTTAGTAAGACTCTTTCCTACCCACTAAAACCATCCGTCACTTAATCACAAACATATGAAACATTAGCATACTTAATGCTTTACTTAGATCGTCATCCTTATCATCACTTAGCATTCATTCGACATGTCATGGACATGGCTTCATCATATTCATAGCATGACATAAACATAACCATAAACATTCATGTATGGCATCATACTTGACATAAACATAAACATCATAAACATTCATAGCATGGCATAAACATAAACATCATAAATATTCATAGCATGGCATAGACACAATCCATAAACATCGTAAACATTCATAGCATGACATAATACTTGGCATGGACATAAAATCATGGCATAACCTAATTAAAATCATGGCATCCTATACTAGCATGAGCATAAATAAAATAATGGCATTCTAACATAACATAAGCATAATTAAATCATGGCATCCTAAACTAACATGAACATAAATAGAAGCATGGCATCCTAACTTAGCATAAACATAATCAAAGTATGACATTCTAAACTAGCATAAAATCATGGCATCCTAAACTAACATGAACATAAGTAAAATCATGGCATAAAATCATGGCATTAACATAGATAAATCATGGCATAAAAATCATGGCATAACATAGATAAATCATGGCATAAAAATCATGGCATAAACATAAATAAATCATGGCATAAAAATCATGGCATAAACATAAATAAATCATGGCATAAACATAAATAAAATCATGGCATACACATAAATCGAATCATGACATAAACATAAATAAAATCATGGCATACACATAAATCAAATCATGACATAAACATAAATAAAATCATGGCATGAACATATCTTCATAACATCCTTTTCGTAAACATACTTTTCATAACATAATGCATAACATGAATGGATGCATGTAGTAACTGTGCATATATATATGTAAGGAAAAATCATGGCATGAACATATCTTCATAACATCCTTTTCGTAAACATACTTTTCATAACATAATGCATAACATGAATGGATGCATGTAGCAACTGTGCATATATATATGTAAGGATGCTTAATCTTGAAAACATGCTTTTAAATACTTGAACATAATCATAACATGCATGGGCCCTGGCTTGTACCACATATATACATCATAAGCGCGCATCCCTAAGTAAATACGAGGTAGCTAGCCTCGACCTACTAGGGTAAGGACAGCATAGTCGGTAGTCCCCGAACCGAGGCGTTCTTAAGGTGCCCATCCCTGTTGCACAGCTTCGGTAGTGCCAGAACCGTGGACAGCATAGTCGGTAGTTCAGAACCGGGGCGTTCTTAAGGTGCCCATCCCTTGGACCCATACTTCGGTCCGGTACAAGCCCATTCATAAAGTAAAATACTTTTCATGCTTCATCATTCATAAGACATTCATGGCATCTTTATCATAACATAACTTGTTACGGCTCGGCCCGTCTACCGGCCCATTTACCGGTCCTTATGACCGTCGTACCGTCGACCATCGACCGTGCCGTTTAGCATATTCATTCATTCATCATACTTAGCCTTCATTCATCATTTTCATTATTAGACATGGCATAGGTACACATCATTCATATAGCATGGCATACACACATAAGCATGACATACATTCATATCATTCGTAAGACATGGCATACATACATATCATTCATACATCATGGCATACATACATATCATTCCTAAATCATGGCATATGTCTAAACATTCTATGACCTAACGTATATTTCATGACATATAAGCTATAGGTTTAGTTAACATGGTATTCCTTCACCTTACTTAAGCATACCTCCTAATTACCTATACCCTAAGGTACTCTAGGGTACCCCAAAAATTCCCAAAAATTATAGTTACTTACTACACATCATAAGGGCACAGTAGATAACCTTATCATGATTTTTAACATATTTTTAGACCTTTAAAACATGTTGGCCGAAACCCTTGAACTTAAAGTTCTGGGTTTTGCTTCCCTCATGTTGGCCGAGACCCTAGGGTATCCTAGGGTACTCTAAAAATTCCCAAAAAATTACAGTTAACTTCTAAACATCATAAGGAACCAGTAAATAACATTATCATGATTTTTAACATAATTATGGACCTTTAAAACATGCTGGCCGAAACCTTTGAACATAGAAACCTTGATTTTGTTTTCCCTTCAACATTTAATCCGAAACTAACCCATATATCATGCAAAAAATCCACAAAAATTTCAATTAACTTCTAAACATCATAAGGGAACATCAAATAATATTATCATGATTTTTAGCATACTTATGGACCTCTAGAACATGCTGGCCGAAACCTTTGAACCATAGAAACCTGGATTTTGTTTCCCTTCAACATTAAATCCGAAACTAACCCATATATCATGCCAAAAATCCCCAAAAATTTCAATTAACTTCTAAACATCATAAGGGAACATCAAATAATATTATCATGATTTTTAGCATACTTATGGACCTCTAGAACATGCTGGCCGAAACCTTTGAACCATAGAAACCTGGATTTTGTTTCCCTTCAACATTAAATCCGAAACTAACCCATATATCATGCCAAAAATCCCCAAAAATTTCAATTAACTTCTAAACATCATAAGGGAACATCAAATAATATTATCATGATTTTTAGCATAATTATGGACCTCTAGAACATGCTGGCCGAAACCTTTGAACCATAGAAACCTGGATTTTGTTTCCCTTCAACATTAAATCCGAAACTAACCCATATATCATGCCAAAAATCATGGAAAACGTTGGTAACTATTATACCACAGGTGAGGGAGTCTTACCTTAGATTTCTTGATTTTTAGACCTTGGATGGAAAGAAGGAAGAAGACTTGACCACACCTAGCCCTTGGAAACTTGAGAAGACCTTAGATCTTGGAGGATGAGACTTTTTGTGAAGTTTTCTCAAGGGAGAAGTCCTCCTTGAGTGCTCAGCAAGAATGGAGAAGGAAGAGAGGAGCAAATGCACTTGATGGCATCAAGAATGAAACTCCCAAACCCCCTTATTAATCAACCATTAAGGTGGTGAATGAAGAGTTTTCTATGACCCTTCATCTTCCTTTACCATTTAACCACCATTCACTTCCTTTCCTCACAAGAATTCCTTGCTAGGTGAGTTGGTTAAAGCATTCATTGGTTGTACAAGAGGTCCAAGGTTCAATCCTTGGCCCATGCACCTTTATTTTTATTTTATTTAATCCTTTTTCTTATTTTCAAAAATTCCCCTTTTATTTCGAAAATTCTCCAAAAATGACCCATAATTATGCCAATATTCCCAAATAAAATCCTTTTATATTTATATAAAATTTACCCAATTAATACCCATTTTTGGAGCCCATTTAAGGCCCATTAGTACCTAATTCCTCAAATTAAATAGGAAAATTAAACTAATACTTACCCATAATCATGCTAATAGGTCTAATTAAATCCTATTTATCTTTATACTAATTTTCACCTAAAATCCTCCGATAATTATGGTACTAGCAAGCCCATATAAGGCCCATTAGTGCCCTTTTTCCCAATTTAAATGGGAAAACATGGATTTTCTAGGCCAAAGTTTGCATTATTACCTCTAGGTCATTCGGAAAATTATCTAGACATGCTTAATATTTTAATAAAATATTAAGAGAGTTTTCCGGGTCATTACAGGTTTCACTTAAAGCTATTACTGCACTTTTGAAACTTATACATATAATAAGTGAAAATAATAATCATGCTGCTGTGGGCCCGACAATATGCTGCTAATGCGCGCATCCCTAAATAGATCCGAGGTAGCTAATCCCGAACCCATTAGGGTACTACTACTAGGCAAACTAGGAGCCTAGGGGCAACTAGGAGCCCACCCATGGACGAACTAGAGTTCAAGCACATGCCATAAAAAGTAAAATACTTCATAACTATTCTTTTCTTTAACCTTGCATCTACTAGGCGATCTAGAGCCTAGGGGCGATCTAGGAGCCCACCCAATGGACGAACTAGGGTCCATAAACATAAAGCAAGGGTAGCTAACTTCATAACATGTTAAAACTCATATTAGAGCTTCTTAACATTTTCTCGAGCACCTTGCGTGCCTAAAAACTCCCCTTTTTCATTTAAGGACACTTCCTAGGCACTCAACAGTGCGTCTAAACCCCAAACTAAAGGGGGAAGTACGTCCAGCCCATCTAGTGGTGCCCTTAAAATCGGTAGAGGAAGATAATCTGCACATATGGGCATAAACTTGCAATTAGATAAACTAGGGCAATCAATCATACAAACGAAGCTACTTATACCGTAGGTGAGGGGTACTTACATCCTACACTTGTTCTTACAACTCTAGGCGTAGGGTTTAGGGAGAGAGAAGGTCCTTGGAGTTTCGGAGAGGTTCCAACGACGAACTACTCCTTGAGACGATCCCCTAGCGCGTCCTCCTTCTTGAATCCGCCCAACACAAGACCTTAGACCTCCTCCTTGTTTTGCCGTGAGTGAGGGAGAGAAAGACTCGAGAGAGAGGGAGACTCGGGAGAGGGAGAGGAAAATCGCAAGAGAGAGAGAGAGAGTCGGCGGTGAGAAGATGAGGGAAAGAATAAACCTAAAAACCCTTAAGTTTCCCTTTTATACTTATGGAAAAATTTAACTAACATAACCTTATTTATTCTGTCCTCTATTCTATTCCAACGAAACCAAACCCATCCCACTTGGTAAGTCTATTCTCTTCTCATGCTAAAGGTTTAGGGGTCAAACCTCACTTATACTTTTTTACCGCGCATTCTATTTTTATTCCTTTTTGCCTTATTTGTCCATGGAAAAATTCTATAAAAATATCCATAAATTCAGAATTAATTCTAGGATATTTCTAAAATTAGTTTTGAGAATTTTCGGGTGTTACAATCCCCCATACCTTATAAAAAGTTCATCCTCGAACTTAAAACAGCTCTGGGTATTTCTGCCTCATGCTGTCCTCTGGTTCCCATGTTGCCTCTTCTACTCTGTGATTTTGCCATATGACTTTCACTAATGGTACCTCCTTGTTTCGCAATTTCTTAACTGCTCGGTCTATTATCTGAATAGGCCGACTATCATAACTGAGATCTTCGCGGACTTGTACCGTCTGTAGCTCTATCACCTGGGTGGCATCTGGGATATGCTTCTTCAGCATGGAGACATGAAATACATTGTGGATAGCTGACATCTCCTGAGGTAGCTCTAGCTCATAAGCTACTTTGCCAACTCTTCTAGTGATGGGGTATGGTCCTACATATCTGGGACTTAGCTTGCCATTCTTCCCAAAACGCATTACTCCCTTCATGGGAGCCACTCTGAGGAATACTGAATCCCCAACTTCAAACTCTAATAGTCTGCGCCGTGTATCAGCATAGCTCTTCTGGTGGCTCTGAGCTGTTTCTATTCTCTAGCGGATCTGCTGTATGGCTACGGTAGTATCATCTATAAGATCTGTCTGTAGGCCTAACTCTTGCCACTCACCACCCTCGTACCAGCAGATAGGAGATCTACACCTCCACCCATATAAAACCTCATAGAGTGCTATGCTGATAGTGGCCTGATAACTATTGTTGTAGGCGAATTCCGCTAAGCACTGGTATCTGCACCAACTGCCCTTGAAATCTAAAGCACAAGCTCTGAGCATATCTTCTAGTACTTGATTAACTCTCTCTGTCTGACCATCTGTCTGAGGATGGAAAGCTGTGCTAAACTTTAGTTTGGTGCCTAGTGCTGTCTGTACGCACTTCCAGAAGTGCAAAGTGAACCTACTATCCCTATCTGAAATAATAGTCCTAGGGACTCCATGTAGTCTGACGATCTCCTTAAGGTATAACTGAGCTAGCTGTTCCATGGAATAGGAGATCCTGATAGCTAGGAAGTGGGCAGACTTAGTCAATCTGTCAACTATTACCCAGATTGCATCATATCCATTCGTTGTTCTGGGTTGTCCCACTATAAAATCCATGGAAATATCTTCTCATTTCCATTCTGGAATCTGGATAGGCTGTAGAACTCCTCCTGGTCTCTGATGTTCTGCCTTGACTCTTTGGCATGTCAGACAGGTACTGACATATCTGGCGATGTCTCTCTTCATCCCAGGCCACCAAAAACGTCCCCTGAGGTCTTGGTACATTTTGGTGGAACCAGGATGCATCGCATAAGGAGATCCATGTGCTTCCTCTAGGATCTTCCTTCGGAGCTCTTCTTGGTTCGGAACACATAGGCGGTCACCGCAGTACAGTATCCCACTATCTGATAGGCGAAACTCCCCATTTCCTGATTCTGCTATCCCCTGCTTAATTTTCTGAAGGTCAAGATCTTGATCCTGTGCTGTCTGGATGTCTTCAAGCAGGGTTGACACTAATGTCAAAGTGGAGAGTTGCCCAACTATAATTTCCAATCCGAACTCTGATATTTCCTTCCAAAGGGGCTGTGACATCGTAGACAAAGTTAGTAGGGTGGCACTAGATTTCCTGCTAAGTGCGTCTGCCACCTTATTAGCTTTATCTGGATGGTAGAGGATGTCAATGTCATAATCCTTGACCAACTCAAGCCATCTGCGTTGCCTCATGTTCAGATCCTTCTGAGTAAAGAAATACTTTAGACTCTGATGATCTGTGAAAATCCTACACTGAGCTCTGTATAAGTAATGCCTCCAGATCTTGAGAGCGAACACTACTGCAGCTAGCTCAAGGTCATGAGTAGGATAGTTCTTTTCATAATCCTTGAGTTGTCTAGAGGCATAGGCGATAACCTTGCCATTCTGCATCAGCACTGCTCCAAGTCCTAATTTAGAAGCATCACTATAAATGTCAAAGCTGTCAGTGGTCTCTGAAGAGTCAGGATGGGAGCACTAGTCAATCTTCTCTTTAATTCTGTAAAACTGTTCTCACAGTCCTCTGTCCACTGAAACTTTATGTTCTTTCTGATAAGAGCTGTCAGTGGGGAGGCTATTCTGGAGAAATCCTCTACAAACTTCCAGTAGTAACCGATTAGACCCAGAAAACTTCTGATCTCACTAGCATTCTTTGGTCTAACCCAGTTACTTACTGCTTCTATTTTGCTGGGGTCTACCATCACACCATCCTTGGAGATGATGTGACCCAGAAAAGACACCTGATCGAGCCATAACTCACACTTGGAGAATTTCGCATAGAGTTGGCTCCGCTGAAGAATTTCTAATATTGTTTTCAGGTGTTCTACATGTTCTTTCTGAGTCCTGGAATATATCAGAATGTCATCGATGAAGACGATAACAAACTTATCTAAATATTCTCGGAACACTCTGTTTATGAGGTCCATAAAAGTCGTTGGAGCGTTCGTTACGCTAAAAGACATAGCTACAAACTCATAGTGTCCGTATCTTGTTCTGAAAGCTGTCTTGGGGATGTCACCTTCCTTAACTTTCACCTGGTGATATCCCGATCTCAAGTCTATTTTTGAGAACACTGCTGCTCCCTTTGGCTGATCAGACAAGTCGTCAATTCTTGGCAAGGGATACTTGTTCTTGATAGTGACTTGATTCAAGGCCCGATAATCATGGACCTGTCTTTCTTCTTCACGAACAATACGGGAGCTCCCCAAGGTGAATGACTAGGGCGTATGAAGCCCTTGTCGAGCAGCTCCTGTAGTTGCTCCTGAAGTTCTCTTAATTCTGCTGGAGCCATACGGTATGGTGCTTTTGAAATGGGATTGGTACCTGGAATGAGATTTATCTCAAACTCTATCTCCCTGTCTAGCGCTAAGCCTGGTAACTCGTTAGGGAAGACTGCTGGGTAGTCACATACCACTGGGACCTCTTCTAGCTTTTGGTCCTTCTCTTGTTCAGTATTGACTACGTGTGCTAGAAATCCGGTACATCCTGAATCCAGCAGTTTCTGTACTTTCAGAGCTGAGAGAAATTTCTTGGCCTTTCTCTTGGGTTCTCCGATGTATTCAAACTGCACTCCTTCTTCAGGTTGGAATATGACTTTCCTTTTACGGCATTCTATGGAGGCACCGTACTTGATTAGGAAGTCCATTCCAAAAATGACAACATAATCGGTCATATCCAGCACGATCAGATCACCATAAAGCTCTCTGCCTGCTATACTGACTGGCACTGCACAGAGCCAGTGCGTGGATGTCATAATCTCTCCTGAAGGTAGGGTGGTTAAGAACTGGCCTTAGCATCTTAAGCATTAGC
Organism: Boesenbergia rotunda; assembly: GCA_024364735.1. Lineage (NCBI taxonomy): Eukaryota > Viridiplantae > Streptophyta > Magnoliopsida > Zingiberales > Zingiberaceae > Boesenbergia > Boesenbergia rotunda. Next base: position 790,356 of record JAGFNQ010000143.1, on the reverse strand, counting down.
CTGACTTGCTCTCGTTCAGTGCTAACCAGTTCAGGGCATAGGTGAGCCAGTCTGTTGAATCTCTTCACGGCTTCCTCTACTGATAGGTTAGCTTGACGAAATTCAGTGAATTCATCATAATGCCGGTTAGTAACCCGCATATGAAAGAATTCTTCGAAGAACTCTATTTCGAAGTTGGCCCATGTCATCTGATTTATGTCTCGCTTGGCCTTCACCCTTTCCCACCACATTCTAACATCTCCTGCTAGGCAGAAGGAGGCGCACTTTACTTTCTCATGTTCTGGCCAGTCCAGAAGCTCCATGGTACTCTCTAGGGTTTTGAACCAGGCTTGTGCATCCCATGGTTCATTAGTGCCTGAAAAGTTCTCTGGTTTGAGTTTCTTCCACTGAACCAGATATGCTTCTCTTCTTGCCCCTACTGCTGGGGTTTCTGGTGCTATTGGTGGGATTGGTGCTTTAGGTGGAACCTCTGTCACTATTGGGGTTTCTACATTTGGTCCTGGCGTAGCAGTAGGTGTGGTCTGTTGATTAACCCTTAAAGTGGTTATATCTTGCTGCTGCTCAGCTATTTGTCTCTGGAGCTGAGCCTCTATCTCCTCGAGATTAGGTGGAGCCACTGTGTCAGTAGCTAGTGCCCTTCTAGTTGAGCGTCCTCTAGCCATTATCTAAATAACAGAGGACATACATATTTACTATAACTATATTAAAGTGTCATGAGTTGTAAACATGCTTCAGTTAAGTAGGAAATGAAAAAGCAAGAAAACATAAGTAATGTGAGAGGTACTCTTACTTGGAAGCTGCAGGTACGATGCTAGATGTGTGTGTGGAGGAAAGATGGAACCTGGCTCTGATACCACTCTGTAGCGACCCGCCTTCTGGTACTATGGCTTTTAGGCGGATCCTACTACTAACTGGCTGACTAACTAATTTATGATCCTTGTTTTCATTTAAGCTAAACCAACTGGGAGAATTTAAAAAAACTTATTTCGCTATTTACTGAACTAACAATTCATAATCATGTTGAAAGTACTAACCAGCCAAAATAAAATAAAAAACTTTAATTTTATTAGTTGGCAGGATTTGATCCCCCAACCTTAGCTTTGCATGACTAAAGCACTAACCAACAGCTTTACATCACATTGTGTTGTAAACTGGCACCAGTAGACTGGTATTCTATCAGTCGACTGCCCGAGGCGACGAAGACTTCTGTACGATTTTGTTACTGGTCCCAGTCGAATGCCCAGTCTACCAGTCGACTGGTATCTGTCGCAGTCGACTGGTAGTTCTGAAATCTGAAAATTTAGATTCCAGAAACGTGCCAAAGTCAACCCACTTCGTGCCAAAAACCCCACAAACTCATATTTAAGCTTACTAACAGGTATACAATGATTCTAAGTCATATTCTACATGTTTCCATAACATTAAAGCATACTTTAACCATTTCTAATCATGGAATTAGGAACATGAACTTTGTATCAACTTGCTACTAAAACTAGGCATTGTTTCGGTCTAGATGCATCAATAGTAGCACTATAATATCAGAAATGGTTCCATGGCCTTAAATCATTCATTTTACTACTAATTAACACGCACTTGGAATGTATCATCCAACATATCATATGTAGAAGCTAACAACATGTTAAAATATAACTAGAAACATGCACTTGACTGTATCACTCAACATGACAAAGGTACTTAAGATGCGGAAAATAGTAAACATGATAAGGAACTAATTCATTTAATATTCTTAATAATATGTCCTCTTAATGTAAGTTCCCAAGGTTCTTTCATTCCAAGTTTCCACCATCATACACTCCACCATCATCCCTGCCGCTTCCGCTACTCTATTTTTCCTTTGCCTTTATCTACAGTATAAGGAAAAATGAAACTATAAGCATAAAGCTTAGTAAGTACCATCCTACTCACAAAACAATGCATATCTCGAAACTCATGCTTTTGAAAACACATGTAGGAAAAACATATCATGCTTGTCATTCATTCTTGCTGAAACATATAATCTAAACAAATATCATGGCATACTCATCATACTAAGCACATAAACTAAATCATATTCTTATAATTAAATTCACATAGCATTCATAGAATCTGACTGAACTAAGTATAATCTTAAAACTGGTTTCACTTAAAGTTATTACTGCACTTTTGAAACTAATACATATAATAAGTGAAAATAATAATCATGCTACTGTGGGCACGATAATGTGTTGCTAATGCGCGCATCCCTAAATAGATCCGAGGTAGCTAATCCCGAACCCATTAGGGTACTACTACTAGGCAAACTAGGAGCCTAGGGGCAACTAGGAGCCCACCCATGGACGAACTAGAGTCCAAGCACATGCCATAAAAAGTAAAATACTTCATAACTATTCTTTTCTTTAACCTTGCATCTACTAGGCGATCTAGAGCCTAGGGGCGATCTAGGAGCCCACCCAATGGACGAACTAGGGTCCATAAACATAAAGCAAGGGTAGCTAACTTCATAACATGCTAAAACTCATATTAGAGCTTCTTAACATTTTCTCGAGCACCTTGCGTGCCTAAAAACTCCCATTTTTGATTTAAGGACACTTCCTAAGCACTCAACGGTGCGTCTAAACCCTAAACTAAAGGGGGAAGCACGTCCAACCCATCTAGTGGTGCCCTTAAAATCGGTAGAGGAAGATAATCTGCATATATGGGTATAAACTTGCAATTAGATAAACTAGGAAAATCAATCATACAAACGAAGCTACTTATACCGCAGGTGAGGGGTACTTACATCCTGCACTTGTTCTTACAACTCTAGGTGTAGGGTTTAGGGAGGGGGAAGGTCCTTGGAGTCTCGGAGAGGTTCCAACGACGAACTACTCCTTGAGACGATCCCCTAGCGCGTCCTCCTTCTTGAATCCGCCCAACACAAGACCTTAGACCTCCTCCTTGTTTTGACGTGAGTGAGGGAGAGAAAGACTCGAGAGAGAGGGAGACTCGGGAGAGGGAGAGGAAAATCGCGAGAGAGAGAGAGAGAGTCGGCGGTGAGAAGATGAGGGAAAGAATAAACCTAAAAACCCTTAAGTTTCCCTTTTATACTTATGGAAAAATTTAACTAACATAACCTTATTTATTCTGTCCTCTATTCTATTCCTGTGACGACCCAGATTTTCCCACTAAGCTTTAAGTTACAACAACTTAACTTCCCTTAACTTGCTCTAAATTTTTTTTTCTTCCTTCTCTTTTTTTTTCAAAAAAAACAAAACAACTTTCATCTTATTTGCTTTGCCAGGATTTGACCCCTAGACCTCTTAGTTGTAACACTAGAGTACTAACTAGCTGCTCTATACCATTTATTTTCAATGGTACCAGTCGACTGCTATATAGCAGTCGCCTGGTACCAGGCGACTGGCCTTTTGGCAGTCGTCTGGTGCATCGAACAGAAGCTACTGTTCGATAGGGCAGGTGACTGGTCCTGTACCAGTCGACTGGCACGCTTGAAAACCTGCATTACAGACTTGAAACTCATCTCCATCCATCCACAAAACATATACTTTCAAGCCATACAAAGACATAACACCATTTGTATACTCTATACTAGTTTTCTAAACATTTTAGCAAATCAAAACCACTTCATAAACTTGAAATTAGGACTTTTGCGGAAGTAAATAAGCTATCAAAATCTATGTGAACTTTAGACTAGAGTTTGTACCAAATTTTGTATCTATGCAAGGTTTAAACAAAGTCATTCATTCTACCACTTCGAAACACCAAAACACATGTTCTACAAGACTTAGCCCAATGATCTCTTCCATGGTTCCGCCGCCACTGGACATCAATGCAAGTCCCTTCGCCTCCTTAACTTATGCTTTTTCTTTACCTTTGTCTGCAATAGAAGGAAATGCAACTAATAAGCAAAATGCTTAGTAAGTAAATCCTAACTCACAAATCCAACGATAAGGGATAAACATGCTCTTTTCAAATAATGCTTGCTTAAAAACACATGCACTTTGAAATACTTACACATGAAAACTTTCATATACTTATCATGCTCAATCATACTTGAAAACATTTACTAGCACTAAAACATTGGCAAATCTAACATGCTCATAATTTCTTTTGAAACTTACTAATGATACTTTTCCATACTTTAAAACACAACTTCTTTGCTCTTTCCCTTTAACATGCTTATAACATAACCATGTTATCATACATAACAAAACATACACTTAAGGGAATTGAAACACTTACATATACTCATATACTTCAAAATAATAATCAACTTTCTCAGACCTTGACAATGTACCTGGTATCAGTGTACCAATTAATGCGCGCATCCCTAATAGGTCTCGGGGTAGCTAGCCACCGCACCCTATTAGAGCTTCTTTCTAACTTTCTGTGGGCCTCTCTTTTGCCCGGTACATGTCCTTTTACAAAAGTAAAATACTTTCTTACTCATAATGCTTGTATTTATCAAGCTAACTTTCTTTTTTTCATAAACTTTGCACTATAAACCTTTACCTTTTCTTACTTGGAACTTCCATCGAGCACCTTGCGTGCCCTTAACCCAAAACTCAATTTTGGGACTTTTCAAGAACTTACTCTTGTCATACTTAGGTCACATACATAAAAACATACTCCAATTCATATTCTATGATAAAACATGTATTCTTTATGAACTTAAAACACACAAATAAGAAAACCATAATCTTAAAGCATGCATTTAGATCACAAACATGGTTCCACAACGAGAAATACATGGCGAAACAACTTCTATTGCAGGTGAGTGATTTACTTACTCTTTTCTTGAAGAAAACTCACTAAGTATCTCGAAATTCCTAGTGTAGGGCTCTTTTCCTCTTCCTTTGCAAGAAATCTCCACTCCTTAGCCCTAGGGAAGAAGCCCTAAGCTCTCCACTCAAGAGGAGGAAGAAGGAGGAAGAAAACCCCTTGTTTTCTCCCTGTTTTCGTAGCTCCCAACCCCTGCTCGCGCGGCCTCCCGAAACCCTAAAAGGGGTCTTAACACAACTTAAGTGGGAATTTGAATACTTCTTAATGAAACGGCCTAACTACCCTATAACATTATTTCTCTCCACCTTTTTTTGTGCTTGATACCCTAGCTCGTCCGGTCAGCTGCGCGCCCTTAGGGGCTTGCTCCTGCGGTGGTCGTGAGTTCGAACCCTTGCTGCCCTTCAATAATTTTTTTTCTAATTTCATTCCGAAAAAATGCTATAATATTCCGAAAAATGCTAGAAAAATTCCTAAAAATCCCTAATAATACCAGGAAATTATTGGGTGTTACAATCCTCCCTACCTTATAAAAAGTTCATCCTCGAACTTAGAAGTGCTCTGGATACCTTTGCCTCATGCTATCTGTAACGACCCGACCCCTTGGCCCCTTGGGCGGCCCAACTGGCGGCCCACTTGGCGACCCTCGGCCCCTTGGGCGGCCAAATACCATTTTGGCGGCCCCTTTGGCAACCTCTTGGGCGGTCGTTACTCACAAGTACTTCCCACCCCTGGCCAGTGGATTTTTGCCTTTCTCAGGATTCGAACTCTAGACCTCCAGGATAAGTACTAGAGTTTATGAATCCTGATACCAATTGAGCTGTTTTATTGTAACGACCCGGCCCCTCGGCCCCTTGGGCGGCCCAACTGGCGGCCCACTTGGCGGCCCAACTGGCGGTCCCTTGGGCGGCCCAACTGGCGGCCCACTTGGCGACCCCTTATGTCGTCAACCGACGACCATTGGCCGTGTCGTTATTCACAAGTACTTTCCACCCCTGGCCAGTGGATTTTTGCCTTCCTCAGGATTCGAACTCTAGACCTCCAGGATAAGTACTAGAGTTTATGAATCCTGATACCAATTGAGCTATAGCTCAATTGGTATCAGGATTCATAAACTCTAGTACTTATCCTGGAGGTCTAGAGTTCGAATCCTGAGGAAGGCAAAAATCCACTGGCCAGGGGTGGAAAGTACTTGTGAATAACGGCACGGCCAATGGTCGTCGGTTGACGACATAAGGGGTCGCCAAGTGGGCCGCCAGTTGGGCCGCCCAAGGGACCGCCAGTTGGGCCGCCAAGTGGGCCGCCAGTTGGGCCGCCCAAGGGGCCGAGGGGCCGGGTCGTTACAATAAAAAGGCGCCTTTTTATTGTAACGACACGGTCTCTCAACCCCTTTTGGCGGCCAAATCAACATTTGGCGGCCCAACAACCTGGCCCGTAGGCCCAACAACCGGCGGCCAAATCAACATTTGGCGGCCCAACTATGTCGTCGATCAACAACCGATGTCGACGACCAACAACCGTGTCGTTACTCACTAGGTCTTTCCACCCCTGGCCAGTGGATTTTTGCCTTCCTCAGGATTCGAACTCTAGACCTCCAGGATAAGTACTAGAGTTTATGAATCCTGATACCAATTGAGCCACAGCTCACTTGGTACCAGGATTCAGGAACTTTAGTACTTAGCCTGGAGGTCTAGAGTTCGAATCCTGGGGAAGGCAAAAACCCACTGCCAGGAGTGGGAAGACCGTAGGGTCGCCGGCCTAGAGGGTTGCCTGCGGGGACCATAGAGGCGGGGCCGCTACATAAAAGGCGCCTTTTTTATTGTAACGACCCGACCCCTTGGCCCCTTGGGCGGCCCAACTGGCGGCCCACTTGGCGACCCTCGGCCCCTTGGGCGGCCAAATACCATTTTGGCGGCCCCTTTGGCAACCTCTTGGGCGGTCGTTACTCACAAGTACTTCCCACCCCTGGCCAGTGGATTTTTGCCTTTCTCAGGATTCGAACTCTAGACCTCCAGGATAAGTACTAGAGTTTATGAATCCTGATACCAATTGAGCTACAGCTCAATTGGTATCAGGATTCATAAACTCTAGTACTTATCCTGGAGGTCTAGAGTTCGAATCCTGAGAAAGGCAAAAATCCACTGGCCAGGGGTGGGAAGTACTTGTGAGTAACGACCGCCCAAGAGGTTGCCAAAGGGGCCGCCAAAATGGTATTTGGCCGCCCAAGGGGCCGAGGGTCGCCAAGTGGGCCGCCAGTTGGGCCGCCCAAGGGGCCAAGGGGTCGGGTCGTTACACTATCTTCTGATTCCCAAGTTGCCTCTTCATACTTCTGATTCAGCCATAAGACTTTCACTAATGGTACCACTTTGTTCCTCAGCTTCTTATCTGCTCGATCTATTATCTGAATAGGTCGACTTTCATAACTGAGATCTTCTTACACTTGTACCATCTGTGGCTCAATCACTTGGTTGGCATCTGGGATATGCTTCTTTAGCATTGAGACATGGAACACATTGTGTATTGCTGACATCTCTGAGGGTAGCTCCAACTCATAAGCTACTTTGCCAACTCTTTTCGTCACTGGGTAGGGCCCTACGTATCGAGGACTTAGCTTGCCTTTCTTGCCAAATCTCATCACACCCTTCATAGAAGCTACTTTGAGGAAAACTGTATCCCCAACTTCAAACTCTAACGGCCTACGGCGTACATCGGCGTAGCTCTTCTGCCTACTCTGAGCAGTTTCTATTCTCTGGCGGATACTCCTTATAGCTTCTGTGGTATCATCTATAAGATCAGTCTGTGACCCCATTTCTTTCTTCTCACTACCTTCATACCAACAGAGGGGAGATCTACACTTCCTACCATAAAGAGCTTCATAGGGTGCCATACCAATAGTGGCTTGGTAACTGTTGTTGTAGGCAAACTCAGCTAAACATAAATACTTGCACCAACTGCCCTTGAAGTTCAATGCACAAGCTCTGAGCATATCTTCTAGAACCTGATTCACTCTCTCTGTCTATCCATCAGTCTGGGGATGGAAAGCTGTGCTGAATTTCAGTTTGGTGCCTAACGCTGTCTGTACACACGCCCAAAAGTGTGAAGTGAAACGACCATCCCTATCAGAGATAATGGTCTTCGGGACTCCGTGTAGTCGGATCACTTCCTGCACATATAATTGGGCTAACTTTTCAATTGAGTAAGACACTCTGATTGCCAAAAAGTGGGCAGACTTGGTCAATCTGTCTACTATCACCCAAATAGCATCATAGCCATTAGTTGTCTTTGGTAGACCAACTATGAAATCCATGGCTATGTCTTCCCATTTCCACTCTGGAATCTTAATGGGTTGTAGGACACCTCCTGGTCTCTGGTGTTCTGCTTTAACTCTCTGACATGTCAGGCAGGTGCTGACATACTTAGCTATGTCTCTCTTCATCCCTGACCACCAAAATCTTCTTTTCAAATCCTGGTACATCTTAGTGGAACCAGGATGCATTGAGTAGGGAGTTCCATGGGCTTCTTCAAGAATCTTCTTTCTCAGCTCTTCATTCTTGGGAACACACAAACGGTCACATAATAGAGTATCCCACTGTCAGATACTCTAAACTCTTTACTCTCTTCTTCTTGCACCTCTTGCTTGATCCTTTGGATATCAGAATCCTCAGCTTGCTCTTTCTGTATCTCTTCAAGCAAAGTGGACTTTAGTGTCAATAGGGCTAGCTGTCCATCAATAATCTCCACTCCATAATCCACTATCTCCTTCTTTAATGGTGGTGCCAATGCTGATAAGGACATCAAAGTGGCACAAGTCTTTCTACTCAGTGCATCTGCTACTCTATTTGCCTTACCAGGGTGGTAAAGAATCTCACAGTCATAGTCCTTCACTAACTCAAGCCACCTTCGCTGTCTTATATTGAGGTCTTTCTGAGTGAAGAAATATTTCAGACTCTGGTGATCTGTATAAATCTTACACTGCACCCCATACAAGTAATGCCTCCATATCTTTAGAGCAAAGACTACAACTGCCAACTCCAGATCATGAGTGGGGTAATTCTTTTCATAGTCCTTGAGTTGCCTGGAAGCATAAGCTATGACTTTGCCTTCTTGCATAAGGACGGCTCCTAGTCCTAGCTTTGATGCATCACTGTATATACCAAAGCTCTTATCACCTTCGGGTACTGTAAGGATAGGAGCGCTGGTCAGTCTCTTCTTCAACTGAAGGAAACTCTGCTCACAGTCTTTAGTCCACTCATACTTCTTATTCTTTTTGGTAAGGGCTGTAAGTGGAGAAGCTATCTTTGAAAAGTCCTCTACAAACCTTCTGTAATACCCTGCCAAACCTAGAAAACTTCTGATCTCACTGGCATTCTTTGGTTGACTCCAGTTACTAACTGCTTCAATCTTGGCTGGGTCTACCATAATACCTTCCTTGGAAATAATATGGCCTAGGAAGGCCACCTGATCAAGCCAAAACTCACACTTTGAGAATTTGGCGTACAACTCCTTCTGGTGTAAGGTCTGCAACACTATCTTCAGGTGTTCTTCATGTTCTTCCTGAGTCTTTGAATACACTAGGATATCATCAATGAAGACAATGACGAACTTGTCAAGAAAGTCCTTGAACACTCTATTCATTAGATCCATAAATGTCGCAGGGGCGTTTGTCACTCCAAAGGGCATGACCACAAACTCGTAGTGCCCATATCTTGTACTGAAAGCAGTCCTTGGCACATCACTCTCCTTCACTCTAAGCTGATGGTAACCTGATCGCAGATCTATTTTAGAGAACACTGTGGCTCCCTTCAGCTGATCAACTGAATCATCTATCCTTGGTAAAGGATATCTGTTCTTGATGGTTACCTTATTCAAAGCTCGATAATCTATGCACATTCGCATAGATCCATCTTTCTTCTTGACGAGCAATACAGGAGCTCCCCAAGGTGAATGACTAGGGCAGATGAAACCCTTGTCAAGCAGCTCTTGCAATTGTTCTTGCAATTCTTTCAGTTCTGCTGGTGTCATGCGATAAGGTGCCTTCGAAATTGGGTTGGTTCCTGGGGCCAACTCAATTTCAAACTCAATTTCCCGATTGGGAGGGAGTCCTGGTAACTCTTCAGGAAACACCTCAGGATAGTCACAGACTATCCTCACTTCTTCTCTCTTCAATCCTTCCCCTTGACTCGCATCCACTATATGAGCTAAAAAACCAGAGCACCCCTTCTCTAACATTCTCTGAGCTTGTAAGGTAGATAAGAACCTTTTTGTCTTTCTCTTTGGGTCTCCAATAAAGTCGAATGGAAGTTCTGCTTCTGGTGTGAACTTTACTTTCCTTTTGGATTGCTTCCAGAAGTCTTTTGATCCCACTGCTTCCCTTTTGTTTGGGTTCCCCTTTCTAGTTCTGCGGGTTACCCTGGGATCTCTGGACTGGTACTTGCTTCTACTGCATACTAGTGGCCTTTATACTATTTAAGTAGTGTTCAGCGATCAAAACACTACTTATCAGTTCTTCGGAGGTTTATGGCCTCTTAACACCGCTGGCCACATTTAACTCTATCTCAGGCCTTAACATCTTGAGTTTTATCCTGACTCTCTCTTTTTCTATGCTAACTAACTCTGGGCATAGACGAGCTAACCGATTAAACTTCTTCACTGCTTCTTCCACGGATAAGTCTCCTTGTCTGAACTCCGTGAATTTGTCGTAATGCTTGTTCGTTACTCGCATATGAAAATATTCTTCGAAGAACTCAGTCTCGAAGTCGGCTCATGTCATCTGGTTGACATTTCTCTTGGCCTTGACTCTCTCCCACCACATACTAGCATCTCCCGTAAGGCAGAAAGATGCACACTTTATCTTCTCTACCTCAGGCCAATCCAGTAACTCTACTATGCTTTCCCAAGTTTTGAACCATGCTGGAGCATCCCATGGTTCGCTTGTGCTTGAGAAGTTCTCTGGCTTCAGTTTTTGTCACTGACTGAGGTACGCTTCTTGCCTTTCCCCCCTTGCCGGGACTACTGATGTAACCGATAGATCATCGGTCACAACTGGTGCCGTAACATTTGACACTGGTGGGGTAATAGGAGTGGTCTACTGATTAGCCATCATCGTGGCGATAACTTGCTACTATTCTGCTACTGGCCTTTGTTACTAAGCCACCACCTCTAAAAGATTTAATGGTGGTACTGACTCTGTTGCCTTTTGCCCTCTAGGAGCTCGCTCCTCATTTTTAGCCTTTCCAGAATGTCCTCTTGGCATTCTCTTACTCTATATCCTAAAGAAAATAAAATCTCCTTATCTCTTACTAACTTACCTCATTATCTCCATGCATATATTAGCATATAATAATACTAACTTACTTCATTATCTCCATGCACATATTAGCATATAATAATACTAACATACTTCCTTATCATCATGCACTTACTGATACTAGCAGTCAATAATGAAAAGCATGCAAAACTAGAACATATGAACTTCTTACTTGGCAAGCGGCAGGATTGATGCTTGATGTCAGTGTGGCGGAAGGGTGGAACCTTTTGCTCTGATACCACTCTGTGACGACCCACCTTTTCCCACTAAGCTTTAAGTTACAACAACTTAACTTCCCTTAACTTGCTCTAAATTTTTTTTTCTTCCTTCTCTTTTTTTTTCAAAAAAAAATAAAACAACTTTCATCTTATTTGCTTTGCCAGGATTTGACCCCTAGACCTCTTAGTTGTAACACTAGAGTACTAACCAGCTGCTCTATACCATTTCTTTTCAATGGTACCAGTCGACTGCTATATAGCAGTCACCTGGTACCAAGCGACTGGCCTTTTGGCAGTCGCCTGGTGCATCGAACAGAAGCTACTGTTCGATAGGGCAGGTGACTGGTCCTGTACCAGTCGACTGGCACGCCTGAAAACCTGCATTTCAGACTTGAAACTCATCTCCATCCATCCACAAAACATATACTTTCAAGTCATACAAAGACATAACACCATTTGTATACTCTATACTAGTTTTCTAAACATTTTAGCAAATCAAAACCACTTCATAAACTTGAAATTAGGACTTTTGCGGAAGTAAATAAGCTATCAAAATCTATGTGAACTTTAGACTAGAGTTTGTACCAAATTTTGTATCTATGCAAGGTTTAAACAAAGTCATTCATTCTACCACTTCGAAACACCAAAACACATGTTCTACAAGACTTAGCCCAATGATCTCTTCCACGGTTCCGCCGCCACTAGACATCAATGCAAGTCCCTTCGCCTCCTTAACTTATGCTTTTTCTTTACCTTTGTCTGCAATAGAAGGAAATGCAACTAATAAGCAAAATGCTTAGTAAGTAAATCCTAACTCACAAATCCAACGATAAGGGATAAACATGCTCTTTTCAAATAATGCTTGCTTAAAAACACATGCACTTTGAAATACTTACACATGAAAACTTTCATATACTTATCATGCTCAATCATACTTGAAAACATTTACTAGCACTAAAACATTGGCAAATCTAACATGCTCATAATTTCTTTTGAAACTTACTAATGATACTTTTCCATACTTTAAAACACAACTTCTTTGCTCTTTCCCTTTAACATGCTTATAACATAACCATGTTATCATACATAACAAAACATACACTTAAGGGAATTGAAACACTTACATATACTCATATACTTCAAAATAATAATCAACTTTCTCAGACCTTGACAATGTACCTGGTATCAGTGTACCAATTAATGCGCGCATCCCTAATAGGTCTCGGGGTAGCTAGCCACCGCACCCTATTAGAGCTTCTTTCTAACTTTCTGTGGGCCTCTCTTTTGCCCGGTACATGTCCTTTTACAAAAGTAAAATACTTTCTTACTCATAATGCTTGTATTTATCAAGCTAACTTTCTTTTTTTCATAAACTTTGCACTATAAACCTTTACCTTTTCTTACTTGGAACTTCCATCGAGCACCTTGCGTGCCCTTAACCCAAAACTCAATTTTGGGACTTTTCAAGAACTTACTCTTGTCATACTTAGGTCACATACATAAAAACATACTCCAATTCATATTCTATGATAAAACATGTATTCTTTATGAACTTAAAACACACAAATAAGAAAACCATAATCTTAAAGCATGCATTTAGATCACAAATATGGTTCCACAACGAGAAATACATGGCGAAACAACTTCTATTGCAGGTGAGTGATTTACTTACTCTTTTCTTGAAGAAAACTCACTAAGTATCTCGAAATTCCTAGTGTAGGGCTCTTTTCCTCTTCCTTTGCAAGAAATCTCCACTCCTTAGCCCTAGGGAAGAAGCCCTAGGCTCTCCACTCAAGAGGAGGAAGAAGGAGGAAGAAAACCCCTTGTTTTCTCCCTGTTTTCGCAGCTCCCAACCCCTGCTCGCGCGGCCTCCCGAAACCCTAAAAGGGGTCTTAACACAACTTAAGTGGGAGTTTGAATACTTCTTAATGAAACGGCCTAACTACCTTATAACATTATTTCTCTCCACCTTTTTTTGTGCTTGATACCCTAGCCCGTCCGGTCAGCTGCGCGCCCTTAGGGGCTTGCTCCTGCTGTGGTCGTGAGTTCGAACCCTTGCTGCCCTTCAATAATTTTTTTTCTAATTTCATTCCGAAAAAATGCTATAATATTCCGAAAAATGCTAGAAAAATTCCTAAAAATCCCTTATAATACCAGGAAATTATTGGGTGTTACAATTCCAACAAAACCAAACCCATCCCACTTGGTAAGCTTATTTTTTTCTCATGGTAAAGGTCCAGGGGTCAAACCCCACTTATGCTTTTTTACCGTGCATTCTATTTTTATTCCTTTTTGCCTTATTTGTCCATGGAAAAATTCTATAAAAATATTCATAAATTCAGAATTAATTCTAGGATATTTCTAAAATTAGTTTTGAGAATTTTCAGGTGTTACATGCGATCCCTGTGATCTCACTAGATCGATCAGGCAGCAGCCTGATCGATCAGGGTCCTCACTGATTGGTCTGGTGACCCATCAGGGTCTTCGCTGATCGGTCTGGTGACTGATCAGTGTCTGAACTTTATTTTGAAAACGTTGTCAGACTTCTGATAATGCTTCGAATCGCTTCTGATTTCTCTGTTACACTGCTGATTTCCTTTTGATATGTTGTGCTAAAACTCTGGATGAGTATGCAGGTGTTATAGGGATGAATCATACCAAGAAGGAGGGTCAATTGGTGACTTTCGCTTCGGTCAGGTTTGTTTATTTTCCATTCGCAGGATTCAACGGCTTCTGGCGCGGGTTGGAAACTATCTGACGAAGCTGGCGACTGACCTGAGGCTCGGCTGAAGAGGTTTCAGTGGACTGACCTCAGTAGAGATCAGTGGGTCAGTGATGACGGAGCTGATCAGTGGTTGCAGACGCACCGGGTGAGCAAAGGCTTAAGAACAAGCTGGAAAGTAGAGGAGTGGTAGAACAGACAGAAAACAAGCGAAGGGTTTTTGCTGTGGGTTTTGCTGGGTTGTTTAGCTCTCTGTATAGGCTTCTTGCTTGAGCGCTTCTGTTGCATCTGTGTGAGTTTTCTTCTCGTGTCTCTGTGCTTATTCTCATATCATCTTGAGACGATTGTGGAGAGGTTTCTCCACCGAGAAGGAGGTTCTATTCTATTCAGAGTTCCGGGGCTTGATCTGGCGACGATCAAGGGATCACCCACCTCACGGGCACGCCAAGGAGTATGGGCAAGTTATCCCCGAACCTTGTAAACCCTCCTTGTTAGTGACTGGTTTGTGTTCTGTCTATTTCTGTTTCTTCCTTTCTGTATTGTTTCCGCTGCTAACCTAATCGCAGAAAGAAAGAAAGTTCAAAGAGCCAAAAGTCTGTGTGTTTGGCTATTCACACCCTCCCCCTCTCTAGCCATCCAAGGTCTAACAAGTGGTATCAGAGCCTAGGGTTCTTTCAAACGGACTAACACCTGAAGAGCAAGAAGATGGCGTTGGGAGGAGAAGGCTTCAGCACAAACAGACCCCCGTTCTTGGATGGAACTGATTTTCCGTACTGGAAATCCCGAATAGAATTTTATTTGAAGACAAATATCAGCATATGGTTCTCAGTCAAGGAAGGTTTCTCCCCTCCAAAGGATGCTGAGGGAAAAGAGCTCGAGTTCTTAAGGTGGTCGGCAGAACAAATAAGAAAGGGGGAAGCTGATGCAAAGGCTGTGGTCACCCTACAGTGTGGGATGACCAAGGAGCAGCTGATCAAAGTTGGCCCCTTCACCAGTGCCAAGGACCTATGGAACAAGCTTATTAAGCTCCATGAAGGAACTCGAGATACCCGGATAGCCAAGAAAGATCTTCTTCTAAGCCAACTCCAAAACCTCTCAATGGAAGAAAATGAAACGGTAAGTATGCTTCATGGTCGGTTCAAGGAAATCTTCAATGGCTTACATTCGATAAATGAGAAGGCAGAGAACCGAGACCTTGTAAGATATGCCCTTAAATCTTTTCCTAGGAATGCCTTGTGGTCATCCATGGTAGATGCCTACAAGGTTTCCAAGGATCTTTCCATTGTTAAATTAGAAGATTTATTTTGTGAAATGGAACTACATGAAATCGCTAACCAAAGTCCAAAGGAGAAGGGTGTGGCTCTTGTGGTAGGGGACAGAAGAAAGAAGAAGAAGGAGAAGAAGAACAAAAAGGGGGAGGAGAAGAGCTTCTGTCACATGGCGCTCATAGCACTAGAAGATTCAAACAAGGAGAGTGATAATGAATCAAGTGACTCCTCAACCACGACTTCATCATCTGCGGATGATGAAGAGGTAATCTCTCCCGAGTTAGATAAGTGTTATAGAACAATAGCATGCTTAACCAACTTGCTTAAAAAATCTAAGAACAAGGTTAAATCATTGAAATTGGAAGTAGAAAACTTGAAAACTTTTAAGGATGATAACATAGATGATTTGCATGTTAAGGTTCTTGAGGATGAGAACAAGGGCCTAAAGAGTGAAGTTGAAAAACTCAAGAATATTCTTGAGAAGTTTTCAACTAGCTCTAAAACTTTAGACATGATCCTTAATTCTCAAAGAGCGGTCTACAACAAGGTTGATTTAGGTTACCAACCTAAAGAACCTAGCTTTGTCTCATTGATGTCAAAAACCCATATTAGATCACCAAATAATTCTAGGGTTCAAAAAGTTAGAAAGAAAATGACTAAGGCATGGGTGCCAAAGTCTTTCATTGAAGGTTCTCTAGGTCCCAAAGTTTGGGTACCTAAAATCTCTATATTTCGAATTGTATAGCTTTGGTTGAGATGGAGCATCTATCAACATGGGTTGTTGATAATTGGTGCTCCAAACACATAGTCATTCCTAGTTAGGGATGTGCTTACCATTTCCTCCACTTAATGGGTAACCATTTACTACCCATGATGAATGATTCTTTTTCATATCGAATTTAGATGATTAGAGTTAAGTAAATGGAAATAATAAACTCCATGCCCAATATAGATACATGGAAATTTTCCCATTTACTCTATTTATTGATGTCGCTGGAAAATTTTCTCATTTGTATTTGTATACATTTGGGACTATGATTTATCAAGATTACTCCAATCTAATTAGATCTATGGTTAAGAAAAATGAACTTGATATAAATTTGGGACTATGAATTCTCCGATCCAATCTATGAATTATCAATAGAATGGAGAATTAGGATTCTAGACTTGATACAAACTTGGGATTATAAATTATCAAATTTAATCCAATCTTGATAAATTACCAATAGAATTGAGAATTAGGTCTATGGTTAAGACAAACATAGATCTATGGGTTATCAAAATTGGTTGGAGCAAATATGTTATGAACATTCCAAGAATATACTTGAAACTTACTGACAAAGCCATTTACTCTATTCAAATTTTCCATTTACTCTATTCTCAATACAGATACTTGAGAATTGGAACTTTATGGCTTTGACAAACCCGTTTTGGGATTCAAATCATGTTTCAGAAATTTTTCTAAAATATCGAATTGTTAATGCAGTCTGATATCAGAGTTTCAGAACTCATCTGAAATCTGATCGGTCCACAGACCGATCAGACCTCATACTGAACGGTCTAGGTGACAGATCAGAGCTCTCTCTAATCGGTCCACAGACCGATCAGGGCTGATGAACTGACTGATGAGCTCTGACTTATGATTGTGAATTGACATTGTCTTTTGATTCTTTACTTGTCAGATGAAGCATATACGTGTTTTATCATGATATGATTCTGTATATGTTTTCATGTGCAACTCAACACTTACCTTTCATTATTTTGGGTTTGGGGAGAGACCCTCATTTAAGGGGGAGTTGTTTAAACTTAATAACCAACCCCTTTTCGGTGTTTGACAAAGGAGGAAAGAATGGTTGATTAAGTTTAAGACTAATTAGAAATTTAATTATTGTAGGGGGAGGACTTTGATTCTCTTTTAATAGTGAAATTGATTTCATTTGACTTCTGATACCTAAACTTAGAATCGGGTTATCAAACAACAAAAGGGGGAGATTGTTGATGCAGTCTGACCTGATTGTTGTTTTGGTGATGACACCGATTTAAGTTTAGGTGGGTAAGATAAGTTCGGCTTAAGTCCTGGTCGGGGACTTGACACGGAAACCCCGGTGAGGGAAGTCGGGTCCCGGTGAGTGAAGCCGGTATAGGACCGGTGTCGTGGATAGAGGCGGGGTGAATATCGACCGTTACAATTCTTTGGAAACTTTTGTAAAACTTTCGTTTGTACTGGACTCAGAGTGTTAGTGCAGCGGAAAATAAAAATAGAAAGAACACAAGGACACAGCGGATTTATTTACTTGGTTCCTAACCCCCCAGGGTCAGTACGTCCAAGGCCTATGTACTCGGCGTGAGTCCACTATTGATCTTCTTTCCGGAATTTCCGGAGGCAGAGAAAACCCGTCTTACAGTGTATAAGTACAAACAAAAGTATAGCAAAGTAAGTACAGAATATTAAATGCAAACCGAACAACTAGGGTTTGAAACTCGGCCGATCTGGACCTCCGAAGTGCCGCGCACTTCCTCCTGGTGCCTCCCAGTCGTAGAGCCTCGTCTTTAGCGTGTTGTCGTCGGTCAGAATGCTCAGAATCACTTTCAGTAATTGTGTCTAAAGAAGAGGGGTCGAAGCCCCTTATATAATGCTCCTGGGGGCGCCCTGGACGTTGGGGGCGCCCTCCACGTGCCTTTGGATCCGCAAACCCCTATCCGAAACTTGGTCAGAGCTTATCCCTTCAAAATAGGGCTCGGAGCTGATGGGGGCGCCCGGGACACTGGGGGTGCCCTGGCTGCTGGGGCCCCTGGCTGCCGGGGGTGCCCTGCTTAACTCGGTTAACAGGCTTCACGGTTTGATTTTTGCTTCGGTTCATTTCTTGGTTTGACTTAGGGTGCCCGGGACCTCCAGGGCGCCCTGCATAGAGCAGTTTCGAAGCAACTCTTTGCTTGGTTGTTTGCTTTATCCTTGGGGGCGCCCGGGACCTCCAGGGCGCCCTGCTCAGCCGCCGCCCCTCTCCTTTTGGGGCGTTCTGAGCTGTAGAAACTCATTCCTTCAGTCCTGCATCCAGGGTTAGTTCCAAAACAACAAAGTAAGAGTGTTAGATAATTTCTCACAGCCGTAGCTATCTTGGTTCTGACTTTGGGTCTCCTCGAAACCCTAGGTCGAACCGACGCAAGTTCCCACTCCTGAGAACGCGCCTTTCACCTACTCCTTTCAGGAGATGGTTGCCACCCAGTCCTTCGGGTGGACTTTTGCTTAGCTTTCGATACTTCCGGACCTCGAGACGCCCGAACCCTGACCCGTCTCTACTTCTGTCCTTAGTCATCGCTCAGCTAAGTTACTCAGTCCTTCGGACCAAGACTTCGTGCCCAAACCCTAGGTCCAGGACTTAGGTGCCCAACCCTCGGCCAGGTCTTCGTGCCCAATTCCTTGAACCAGGACTTCGGTGCCCAACCCTCGGCCAGGTCTTCGTGCCCAATTCCCCGAACCAGGACTTCGGTGCCCAACCCTCGGCCAGGTCTTCTTGCCCAGTCCTCGACCAGGACTTAGTGCCCACCTTCCGAGCAGGTCTTCGGTGCCCAGCCCTTTGCCAGGACTTAGTGCCCAATCCTCGATCAAGACTTAGTGCCAACCTTCCGAGCAGGTCTTAGTGCCCAGCTTCACTCACCAGGTCTTAGTGCTTAGGTTAACTAGGACTTTTCTTCCACTTATGTTACTCCTCCTTTGCTCCCCTTTGTCTGTTCAATGTATCACTGACTTAAGTGTATTATCAAACATTAAAACACTTAGAGGAGAACATCATTGTGCAACTTGCACCAACAATCTCCCCCTTTTTGATGTTTGACAATAACTTAAGTTAGATTGGTTTAAAGGGCTAAACTTTAACTCTTGGGATCAAATGAAAAAACTGATCTAAGTTTTAAAAATCCATTTTTGATCCTCTAGGGAAAAAAATTCTAACTTTCACTCCCCTTTATTGAAAAAACATTTTGATTAATTGATCCTTTGGTAAGAGAAGAAAAATATTTCTAACTTAAGGCGTATCTCTCCCCCTTTGTCACACATCAAAAAGAAACTTACACCAACAATAAACACATTTTGTTCTTTTGAAAATACTTAGTATATAATTTTTGAAGGCATAGTAGTACTAAGTACTTAAATTTTGAAAACTTTTCATTTAAACATTATTGTTTTAGAAGAATTTTCAAAAAAATTATACTTAGAAAAATTTTTATCTAGTGCATTTGTTTTGAAAATACAATAATTTTGCATAACTTTTGAAAGAATATTACCTACTTTGAAAAGTACAAGTACTTTGAAAATTGTTATGATCTTTTGAAAAATGCAAGTATTTTGAAAAATGTACATTTTTCAAAATCATAAGTAACTTTGAAAGATATTATGCAATATTTGAAAAAGTTTGCAATTTTGGAAAATATAAGTGCTGTTTGAAAAGTCTTAGGCTTGGTCTATTTTCCAGTCTGACATAATCCTAGGAAACCTTGTTGACTACAAGGACATTTTCCTAAGTGTCCTGGAAAATTTTCCAACCTCAAGAAACTACTCTTTTCGAACAGAAATTTTAAAAAAAATAATGATAGTACTTTGAAAATATATGTAAGTATATTTTGAAAGACTGACTATTTATGTTTTCAACAGGATTTTGAAAATGTAGTGCATGAAAACATATTCTTTAAAATGTTTAATAATTCTTTTAGTTTAACCTCCCCCTAAACTTGACCCGTCCTAGGAAGCTTGTTGACCACAAGTACTCTTCCTCTGAGTCTTTAGGGTTTGGTTTAGACCAAATGAATTATTTCATAATTTTAAAAAAATTGAAAAATACTTCTTAGAGAATTTTCTTTTGATTTAGACTCCCCCTAAATTTGACACATCCTTGGAGCCCTTGTAGATCATTAAGTGGACCTTCCTCTATGTCTTTAGGGTTTATCAAAGTCAAAGAAACAGGTAAATTTTTGAACATATAATTTTTACAACATAAACCTTTTTCGAAAACACAAGTGATAATGATTTAAAGCACAATTTTCGAAAAGTATTTTCAATTGATAGTAATGTTTAAAGTGCAGTTTTCGAAAACCATTTCGAAAAAAAAATAAAAAGCACTCCCCCTGTACCCGATACCGTTTGACTCTATCTAAGTGCCTTAAGGAACTTTAGTGTTATCCTAAGAGGCTCGTGTCTAATTGCGTGAGTCAAACAATTTTTAAAATGTTTAATTTTTGAAAACATGTAATATGTATATTCAATCAGACAAACATGAATTCCATAAAAACATTATTATGTTGAAGCACTATTTTGAAAATATATTTTTAGAAAAATATTCTAGCAATTTTGAAAAACAGTTTTGAAAAATATTTTTCAATTTATTAGTCCTTAACATCTCACCCATTTTAGATGTCTCAATACAGCAAGCATGGTTGCCTTATAGGTGTATTGTGAGATACTTGAATCATTTTTCTTAATTTATTATTAACTCTAAGATTTAATTGAAGCTTGTGTTAGATTCAAATCTGACAATAGTAAAGTGAATTTGGTTTTCAATAATCGGCTTTCAGGTCTTGGCGAGGCACTAGGCCTTCTTTAGCCGTAGCCTTATTGGATCATCAACCCTTTCCTTGACAAAGCCTTTTATTGAAAATCCATTTTCAAGTTACTCCTTGAAAGATTTTGGTCTAACTAGTTTGGGTCTTGGATACGTAACTTCGGCTAGTTCCGCCAAGATGGCTTCCCTAACGTACTATCATCTCACCTCCACCCAATACTAGGTTGATCAAGTTTCAATTATTCTTTTTCCTATAGCCGTTCTAAATTATGCATAAAATTTAAATATGAATGACATGTCATATATTTAAAAGAATTAGCAAATGCATGACATGACCATTATGCATGAGTCAAATAAGTCCAAAGCATTTTAATTACGTTTCTAAATATATATCAAATTCCCGATTTGATACATGTCGTGTAAACCGACAAATATGTCAACCCACTTTGACATATTTAATTTTATATAATTAATTATTGCGGTTTGGGTAAGATTTTAGTTAAGTTCGGGTTTATTTAATATTTGGTTGGATTAAGAATTAATTGAAGTTAACTTAATTAGAAATTAATTAATTTGAGTTTTAATTGAATTAATTTAAGTTTGAATTAATTTAGAATGAATTAATTTAAGTTTGAGTTAATTTAATTTGAATTAATTTCAGTTCGAATTAATTAGGATTAATTTGAATTAATTTAAGTTCGAATTAATTAAGTTTTAATTTGAATTTAATTGACTTAATTAGGATTTAGTTGAATTTAATTGACTTAAATAAGATTTAATTGAATTAATTTGAGTTTGAATAATTAAGATTTAATTAATTTGAATTTGAATAATTAAGATTTAATTAATTTGAATTTGAATAATTAAGATTTAATTAATTTAAATTTGAATAAATAAGATTTAATTAATTTGAATTTGAATAATTAAGATTTAATTAATTTGAATTTGAATAAATAAGATTTAATTAATTTGAATTTGAATAATTAAGATTTAATTAATTTGAATTTGAATAATTAAGATTTAATTAATTTGAATTTGAATAATTAAGATTTAATTAATTTGAGTTTGAATAATTTTGATTTAATTAATTTGAATTTGAATAATTAAGATTTAATTAATTTGAGTTTGAATTAATTAAGATTTGAATTGAATTAATTTAAGTTTAAATTAATTAAGATTTGAATTAACTTAAGTTTGAATTAATTAAGATTTGTATTAACTTAAGTTTGAATTAATTAAGATTTGAATTAACTTAAGTTTGAATTAATTAAGATTTAATTAATTTGACTTTGAATTAAGTTAGATTTGAATTAATTTATGTTTGAATTAATTTAAATTATTTAAGATTTAATTGATTAATTTGAATTAGTTTGAATTATTTAAGATTTGAATAATTAAGGTTGAAATGATTAATTAATAGTTGTGGATTTAAGTTCAAATTTTCATTATTTCGAAAATTTCTGACTTATCCTTATTTTTCATTTCAAGTTTTTTCAATAATTCTGACTTATTTGAACTTTTGTGATTTTTATTAACTATGGCCTTTATCTTAGACAATTCTATCTCCTCCTCAAGATTAGATCTTTCAATATTCTCAAAGTAGGTGGAGTAAAGTGGGTCAGTAGTTAATTTTTCAGGATTATCTAAGGGAATAATTAAATTATTATCTAAAGAGATATCATCTCCACTATCTTCAGAATTATCCTTATGATCCTCAGAATTATCCTTATTATCCTCAGAATTATCTTATTATCCTCAGAATTTTCAAATTTAACTTCATAACTATCTAAACGATTTTCAATGTGGGTTCAGGTTTATACAAAGGGTTTTCAAATTTGAATTCATAATTATCTAAGAGATTTTTAGATTTTAATTCAGAATTATCAGAGTTAAAATTAAGATTAATTTCGGAATTATCATCAAGAATTTTAACATTATTTGATTTAATTTCAGGAGTACCAGTAGTATTACCAGATCTAATTTTAGAATTAATTTCAGTAATTTTTGAATTGGCATTAAAAATTAAACATTTAATTTCTGATATTTTAACATTATTTACATTTTCTAATTGATCATTCAAAATATTGATTTGCCTACTTACACAATTTAATTTTTCAGTAACATTATCTAAACAATTTACATAAGAAAGTGCAGGAGATTTGAAAATTTTCGGAACGTAAATCTTACGTACCTTTGCCGGACATTTATTTTTGTAGTGTCCGAATTTCTCGCATTTGAAGCATCTGATGTGATTTTTGTCCCTCCGGACTCTTGGCGCTGGTGTCTCTTTTGCCGCCGGTGGTGTAGACGAGTCTTACGAGTAGGGCACTGATTTTTGTAGTGCCCTCTCTCCCTGCATGTGAAGCATATAACATGGAATTTAAAATTTGACATTTAAAATTAAAATGTACTTGATTTACCCCTGGGCTCCCCCTCAACTCCTGGCGTCGTTGCTCCGTCGACGGTTAGTCCGGTGAAGAGCAGCCTGGCTCTGATACCACTTGTAGGACCGGTGCCGTCGATATGGGGGGGTGAATATCGACTGTTACAATTCTTCGGAAACTTTCGTTCGTACTGGACTCAGAGTGTTAGTGCAGCGGAAAATAAAAATAGAAAGAACACAAGGACACAGCGGGATTTATTTACTTGGTTCCCAACCCCCCAGGGTCAGTACGTCCAAGGCCTATGTACTCGGCGTGAGTCCACTATTGGTCTCCTTTCCGGAATTTCCGGAGGCGGAGAGAACCCGTCTTACAGTGTATAAGTACAAACAAAAGTATAGCAAAGTAAGTACAGAATATTAAATGCAAACCGAACAACTAGGGTTTCAAACTCGGCCGATCTGGACCTCCGAAGTGTCGCGCACTTCCTCCTGGAGCCTCCCAGTCTTAGAGCCTCGTCTTTAGCGTGTTGTCGTCGGTCAGAATGCTCAGAATCACTTTCAGCAATTGTGTATAGTGCTCCTGGGGGCGCCCTGGACGTTGGGGGCGCCCTCCACGTGCCTTTGGATCCGCAAACCCCTATCCGAAACTCGGTCAGAGCTTATCCCTTCAAAATAGGGCTCGGAGCTGACGGGGGCGCCCGGGACACTGGGGGCGCCCTGGCTGCCGGGGGCGCCCTGCTTGACTCGGTCAACAGGCTTCACGGTTTGATTTTTGCTTCGGTTCATTTCTTGGTTTCACTCAGGGCGCCCGAGACCTCCAGGGCGCCCTGCATAGAGCAGTTTCGAAGCAACTCTTTGCTTGGTTGTTTGCTTTGTCCTTGGGGGCGCCCGGGACCTCCAGGGCGCCCTGCTCAGCTGCTGCCCCTCTCCTTTTGGGGCGTTTTGAGCTGCAGAAACTCGTTCCTTCAGTCCTGCATCTAGGGTTAGTTCCAAAACAACAAAGTAAGAGTGTTAGATAATTTCTCACAGCCGTAGCTGTCTTGGTTCTGACTTTGGGTCTCCTCGAAACCCTAGGTCGAACCGACGCAAGTTCCCACCCCTGAGAACGCGCCTTTCACCTACTCCTTTTAGGAGACGGTTGCCACCCAGTCCTTCGGGTGGACTTTTGCTTAGCTTCCGATACTTCCGGACCTCGAGACGCCCGAACCCTGACCTGCCTCTACTTCTGTCCTTAGTCATCGCTCAGCTAAGTTGCTCAGTCCTTCGGACCAAGACTTCATGCCCAAACCCTAGGTACAAGACTTAGGTGCCTAACCCTCGGCCAGGTCTTCGTGCCCAATTCCCCGAACCAGGACTTCGTGCCCAACCCTCAGCCAGGTCTTCGTGCCCAATTCCCCGAACCAGGACTTCGGTGCCCAACCCTCGGCCAGGTCTTCTTGCCCAGTCCTCGACCAGGACTTAGTGCCCACCTTCCGAGCAGGTCTTCGGTGCCCAGCCCTTTGCCAGGACTTAGTGCCCAATCCTCGATTAGGACTTAGTGCCCACCTTCCGAGCAGGTCTTAGTGCCCAGCTTCACTCACCAGGTCTTAGTGCCTAGGTTAACTAGGACTTTTCTTCCACTTAGGTTACTCCTCCTTTGCTCCCCTTTATCTGTTCAATGTATCACTGACTTAAGTGTATTGTCAAACATTAAAACACTTAGAGGAGAACATCATTGATGCAACTTGCACCAACAATCTCCCCCTTTTTGATGTTTGACAATAACTTAAGTTAGATTGGTTTAAAGGGCTAAACTTTAACTCTTGGGATCAAATGAAAAAACTGATCTAAGTTTTGAAAAACCATTTTTGATCCTCTAGGGAAAAAAAATTCTAACTTTCACTCCCCTTTGTTGAAAAAATATTTTGATTAATTGATCCTTTGGTAAGAGAAGAAAAATATTTCTAACTTAAGGCGCATCTCTCCCCCTTTATCACACATCAAAAAGAAACTTGCACCAACAATAAACACATTTTGTTCTTTCGAAAATACTTAGTATATAATTTTTGAAGGCATAGTAGTAATAAGTACTTAAATTTTGAAAACTTTTCATTTAAACATATTGCTTTAGAAGAATTTTCAAAAAAATTATACTTAGAAAATTTTTTAACTAGTGCATTTGTTTTGAAAATACAATAATTTTGCATAACTTTTGAAAAAATATTACCTACTTTGAAAAGTACAAGTACTTTGAAAATTGTTATGATCTTTTGAAAAATGCAAGTATTTTGAAAAATATACATTTTTCAAAACCATAAGTAACTTTGAAAGATATTATGCAATATTTGAAAAAGTTTGTAATTTTGGAAAATATAAGTGCTGTTTGAAAAGTCTTAGGCTTGTCTATTTTCCAGTCTGACACAATCCTAGAAAACCTTGTTGACTACAAGGACATTTTCCTAAGTATCCTGGAAAATTTTCCAACCTCAAGAAACTACTCTTTCCGAACAGAAATTTAAAAAAAATAATGATAGTACTTTGAAAATATATGTAAGTATATTTTGAAAGACTAACTATTTAGCTCTTTGTATAGGCTTCTTGCTTGAGCACTTTTGTTGCATCTGTGTGAGTTTTCTTCTCGTGTCTCTGTGTTTATTCTCATATCATCTTGAGACGATTGTGGAGAGGTTTCTCCACCGAGAAGGAGGTTCTATTCTATCCGGAGTTCCGGGGCTTGATCTGCCACGATCAAGGGATCACCCACTCACAGGCACGCCAAGGAGTAGGGGCAAGTTATCCCCGAACCTTGTAAACCCTCCTTGTTAGCGACTGGTTTGTGTTTGTCTATTTCTGTTTCTTCCTTTCTGTATTGTTTCCGCTGCTAACCTAATCACAGAAAGAAAGAAAGTTCAAAGAGCCAAAAGTCTGTGTGTCTGGCTATTCACACCCTCCCCTCTCTAGCCATCCAAGGTCCAACAAAACCAAGCTATCTTAAATAAGCTTACAGTTGAATAGTTGTTACCAGTCAATTAGTGCCAACACCAGTCGACTGGTCCACTTGGATTCGAACATTACAGCCCAACGTTCGAATTCCAGCCGACACCAATTGACTGCTACATGCAGTAGTCGACTGATCTTTCTGTACTCAACACTAGTTGACTGATATATGCAGTAGTGGACTGCCCAAACCCTAAACTTAGGGTTTCAACCCCGAGTACAGTCTCTCAGCACTCGTCTTCGCCCGACCAACCTAGACCTAGCCTGTTATCCTCCTCCATCAGCCTTGGGTCCCTCGGATGCCTCTCCATCCTTCACGCCTTGCCTTCTGGAGCTTCCTTTGGCCTCGATCCTTGTTGTCGGTCTTCCATTGCCAAGATGCCACTTGGACTTTTCTCCTTTGTTGTACCTGTATCCTGCATACTCACAATGCATATTAAATATAATAATAATATTAACTTAAACATTTGCCCAAACATCAAAACCTAAGGTACCTAGATTGCTTCAATAGTCACCTTGTGCATCGAGTGTTGCAGCACTTGCGATGACCCCACGCGGTCACCTTACATAGTTGCAGCATCTCGCACAAAGTTACATTTTTTTTCTCTATTGTCTTTCTCTTTTTCCCCCTTTTTATTCTCCTTTTTCTTCTTTTTTAGTGGATTTTTTTTCTTCATTCATCTTTTTCTTCCTAATTTATTTTCCTTTCTCACCCACTAGATTTTTCTCTCTCATTTTGTGAGTATATTTTTTTCTTCATTCTTCCTAATTTATTTTCCTTTCTTACTCTCGAGATTTTTTTCCCTTCTACGAGAATTTCTTTCTACTTTTGAATTTCTTTCTTTTCCTATTCATGTTAGGAATGGTAATGAATCATGTTTGAGTCAGATTTCACATCCTCTATTCTCTTTATGAATCAGGCAAATTCCTGCAAAATGCGCCGTAGCTGGGGATCGAACCGTGGATGCCTGGGTTAACAACTAGTGACATTACCGCTGCACCATAGCCCTGAGGGCACATCCTCTATTCTCATACCTATAGAGATCAGATATTCATCCTTATATTCGTATTTATTAAAAGATCGAATATCTTATATACTAATATTTTTTGTTATTTCTATTCAACTATCATCATTTAATTAAAATATATTAGAATTAATATCATATTAAAAAATATATAATTAAAAAAATAAATTAAATATCTATATAATCTACTTTTAAAAAAAATATAAGTGATTTTTGGGAAATTTTTTTTCTTTAATATATATATTATTTAATCAGATATTCGAGGATATTAATAGTCCCTCGTCCTCTGTCAAATTTAGAGAAAATTATCATCCTTAATTTAAGTAAATAGATTATTAATATCTAGTAAACATAAATATATTTTTTTGAAAAAAAATAATTATCAACAACGTTTTTAGAATTTTTTTATGGGTAAATTTTCCTAAACTCCCCACTTACCAAGTCAACTTTGCATGCAATCCCTACCCAAACATTTCTTTGCATGCAGTCCCTGATGTGATGTTTGGTGAGTATTATTTGAAGAAAATTGAGTATAAAAGTTAGAAAACTGAGTATGACAGTTTGCATCCACCACATCAATAACCCTGTACTCAATTTTCACTCTTTTATACTCAAGTTTCACTCTTTTATACTCAGTTTTCATTGATGTATACTCAATTTTCTCCCTTTTATACTCAAATCTATCAGGGAGTAAAAATAAAGAAAAACTTGTGTGGGGAGTGATTACAAAGTTCAAAGGGCTATTGGGGATTTAATGACAATTTACCATTTTTTTTATTTAAAATTGAAATTTAATTTAAACATATATCCTTTATTATTCGTTATATATATAAATTTGCTTCCCATTCTTGTTTAGCTTTAGCCCTAGTCGTTTCAATCCTTCTTATTCCTTCAATCGCGAGAGCAAATAGATTATTTCCTTTTTGATCTCTTTGATTGTCGACGGATTGGTGGCGCTGCGATCGGGTCTTTGTTCTCGGTGCTAATGCGCACCGAACCCTTGGTGGCGGAATCGGCTCAGTCCGGGAAGGCCTCGTCTCGGTTCATGAGCACCGATAATGGCGTCGTCATCGATATAAGTGACGACGAGGAGGAGGAGCAGCAGCAGCAGGATCTTGGGCCGGGCGGGCGGCGGGAGGAAGAAACGGATGAGGTGGTGGTCCTTGATGCGCTGTCGGCGCCTTCCGTGAAACGGCTGAAGCAGAGTGGGGAATTCGTGCGTGGTGGCCTGGTCGACGACGACGATGACTGCTTGGTGTTGGAGTCGGACCCGGACAAGCCGGTGTTGGTGGAGAGCGAACAGGGAAGGGGTGGAGATGACCTGCTCATTGTCGCCGAGAAGGGGCAGGTTAGTATTTGGTTGATGCTACTGCTATGTGAAAATCTCGTTTTTGATATTAAAATTTTGTTAAGATAAAGTTGCCATTTTTTTAGTATCTGCAACCTTCTATTAGGATCAGAACCAAGTTGTCATTTTTTTAGTATCTGCAACGATCTATTAGGATCAGAACCTTTGCATCCTTTGTGTTAGCTGTTCTGTGTAGTCGAGCATTCTATTGAGTAGCCATGGAGGGTGCTAAGAATCCCATAAAATGGAGGAACTGGAGTAAAAAGCAAGAAGAAATGTTTTTTTTACTTCCACTACAACTCTCTTTCTGATGGAGACGAATGGTAGTCTCTTCTAAAAGTTTATAAATGCAGATATAAAGATTCCAAAGCCTAATTTTTAATTTGGCATACTTTGGAAAATTTCAATGTTTTTCAATTTCTAGTGTTTAAAAGACT
Source organism: Boesenbergia rotunda (assembly GCA_024364735.1). Lineage (NCBI taxonomy): Eukaryota > Viridiplantae > Streptophyta > Magnoliopsida > Zingiberales > Zingiberaceae > Boesenbergia > Boesenbergia rotunda. The sequence goes on along the minus strand of JAGFNQ010000143.1, from coordinate 761,344 downwards.
CTTTATGAGTCCTTTATGCTTTCTATATTAAAGCGTCCATCTATTAGTATTAATTGTCATATTGCTATAATATGATATAGAAAGTGAGTTTTAGGAATTGTTCTAGATTGTGGTGATACAATCTCCCTAAGGTAATGTGATCCTTAGGATTCTTTAGATGTAATGCCAAAGTCTTTATAACCTTTCTACACCTCTCTACCACTAATTTCATATTCCTACTCCACAAACCTTTGAACCATCAATCTCTATGCTTGTGTGATGTCATATTTTTCAAATAATCAATCTATTCTTGTGCTTCATCACTTCCATTAGTAACCATTGCCTTCAAACATTTCCTTTCTCTGATTTGAAAAGTCTGGTTTTACTAAGAAAGCTAGGAAGAGATGCTTCCTTTTTGATCTTCTTCGTATGTTTTACATTTACTTCTCTTCCTTGACATTGTGCATTGTGTTTATTTGGACATTTCTTTTCTCTTCTTATCCCTTCACTTATTACTTCATTTTACCCCTAATTTCTCTTCTCCAAGTAAACACAATATACAAGAATTAGTGACATGTCATGCCATTTTGCAGGTGTTTCTTTTCTTTGTAACAGTGATATTAGTTATAGATCTTTTATTGAATCCATCACCACTCTAGATATATAAGTGGGATAGCATGGGACAACCCATAGTTCATAGAATCGTAATCATAGTACTTATGATTGAAAAAGTTAATGGAAAAATAGTAGAATACTAAGGTTTGATATTCCAAGGTAGTCACCGCTACTTATTTTCATTTTTATAATTTTGTAATTTACATCCTAAAATTTATGGTATTTAAAATTTGGTACATAACATAGTTGTCAAAAGCGATCACTTCGCTCGCTTAAGCGCAAGGCGCAGCGAAGCGCGAAGCTTGCGCTTCTGCGAACATAGAAGCGCGAAGCTTCCAAGAAGTGTCTGCTTCGCGCAAAAGCGACTCGTTCTCTTTTGCGTGAAGTGCAAGACTTTCTTTTTTTTTTTTTAGGTTTAAAGCAAGCCCTACATCTCTGTAAATTTTTGTTTACCTTAAACCTCCTCTTCGTTTACCTCTCGCCATCGCAAGCTTCTTCTCGCCTATTTGTCGCCAGTCGCCACTGCTTCTTCGATCGTGGCTTCGAGTGGCTTCAAGGCAAGTGCTTCTTCTCTTCTTCTGTTCTTTTCTATTAAGTTTTCCAACACGGCTTTCTCTAAACATTGCGTCGTCGGGGGACGCCTCCGGTGGCGCCTGAAGCGTCGCGGGAGACTTTTGGTGCCACCTGGGAGTTGCGCCGAGCACTGTCTCGCTGTCGCGAAATCCTCGTGAGGATTTCTCACGATTTTAGGTTTTAGGATTTTATAGATATTAGATTTTCTTTAATTTTTATTTAATTAAATCAAACAATTCCCATCTTAAATATAAAAATCTGATCAAATTTAAATATATAAAAAATATATTTAAAATTAAAAAAAATTTAAAATTTTTTATTAATTCATAAAATCAGTAAATCAGATTTAAAATTTAAATACATAAAAATTATATTTAAAATAAAAAAATCTGATAAATTTTATTAATTAGATTTAAATATATATAAAATATATTTACAAGTTTTAAAAAACTAATAAATTATATTAATTCATATAAATCAGTATTCAATAATCAAATTTAAATATATAAAAATATATTTAAAATAAAAATTCTAATAAATTTAATTAATTCATATAAATTAGTATATCAGATTTAAATATATACAATTTATATTTAAAATAAAAATTCTAATAAATTTAATTAATTCATATAAATCAGATTTTATCACATTTTCAAATACTTTTGATTTATTTTTAATTTTTTGAATAATCTACAACTTCATCAAAGAATATTTTGTTATGGTCATTTGGATTTTCAAAGACATTGCCAAAGATTTTTAATAGATATAATAGTTCTTTTGTTTATTACACTTTTTTCCGTAAAGCCCGCGCTTCGCCTTGCGCTTTAAGCCCCAAGACCCTTGAGCATTTTTTTGCGCCTTGCGCTTTTGACAACTATGGTACATAATATCACCCTTTAAGCTAATATTGCCACTTAAGCTAGTTTAAAGATATTATAGAAAATACTGCTAGAATGAGCTGCACCGAGCATGCTTGGTGCTTGTGTCTATGGGTGTGTGGGATGATAGAAGAGGAAGAGAATAAGGAAAGAGATGAAAAAGTGAACGAGTATATTACAGAAACTTTGTAGATGTCCTTAGGTTTCATTCCGACTTTCCTTACTTTTTTTTTACCTTGTCTCGCCTCGCCTCAATCATCTTTGATGTGAGTTGTAGGATCTTTGCTTCATGACTTGCATTGCTTTGATTGTGAATCACTGACCACGATACCTTGCCTCAATCGTCTTTGACACGAGCCATAGAAACTTCACCAACTCCATTGCCTCGATTGAGTCATAGAAAAGTTTCAATGTAGAGGAGCTCTTTATTTGGAGCTTCTTGTGATGAAAAATTCAGAACTTCTTGTGGACGACACTACAAAGGACGAGCATTTAGGAGGCTCAATGCTTCTTGTGGCTACTGTGATTATTCAGTTCTTCTAGTTTACTCACGTACTAGAGGTTTTGGAGCTTCTTGCATGCTAGTTGGTGAGCAACATGAAAAATTTCACCTATGCCAACTTGAGATTTTAATCATCGTGAGTATTACCTAGATCTTGAAACAAGAGGCTTTTCTACATAGTATTTTTTAGGTTTCATATAAGGATTGTCTCCCAATATTCATGACTTGGGTTTCAAGAAGCTGATTGATCAAGCTAACAAATAACATATTAGGGTTAATGAGAAATATCAGGGTTTGATACCCATGGCAATTTGTCCTACCATACTTTTATTGATTATTGTGACTTCACTGTTTACATTCTAGAATATGTGGTAGAAAAGAAAATCTTTTTCTATCAAGATTTCCTACAGTACCATAGCACCATTCTCATATCATAGTCCTCAGCATTTAGGGTCCTTTAGATTTTTCTGCACCTGTTTTATACTGGTGAAAACTGGTTTCTGTACTGATACAAACTGATTTGAATACAAACCATGATTTTAGAACTTTTACTAGTAAGGGTTGACATGTTTGCCACTAAGAAAAAGCAGCAAGAAGAGACTAGTTGTTTGGTTATGATAACTTATGATGAGATAGCAAAAAGGCCGAGGTTGAGGCATGTCCCTAGTCTGCTACCTATTTAATGGCATTAATTTATTGTCGCAGTCGTAGCGAAAATAGGACGTAAATGGATATAAGAATTGTGTTTAAGTGGTGCATGTGGCTGCATATGCATTCCATATGCCTATCTACTGCTTCGTAGCATTGCTGATGTCAGAATCCACATGGATGGTTGTGGTAAATTTTTTTTTATAGAATTCGACTAATTAAAGATTAAGTGCATTGCATGACACATATGCGGTTAAACATTCTTGGTATTCAATTAACTAAGAAGAATCTAGATAACTGCTTTTGATCCAACATTAATTGTAAGCTGTAGATATTAACGATCTGAAGAATATGTTGTTATGTTTTTTAATTCAAATATTAAAACTGTTGAATACTTTTGAAGATTCCCTTGATTGTAGGGATTATGATTAGTAATTGAGATTGATTTTATCTTTTACTTCCTTAAGTATATAAATACCTACATGTAAGTAGATTAAGTGATATAAAAAGATTTTCTTCTTTCTCTTATATATGGTATCCGAGCAAGTTAACCCTTCTCTTACCTAGTTTTTCTTTTCTCTGCCGCCACTACTAGATACTCTAATTCTTAATCAACCGGCTGCTTGATCTTAAGTGTTGGTGGTAGAGAAGGAATCAACTAGCACTGATTTAATCTATTACTACATCTATTACAACTCGGGTTTCTATTTCTGAATTTTTCCTACAATGATGTATTCTGATTCTAAACCTAATTTGGCTACCATTATCAAATTGAATAGGACCAACTACTATGGTCGCGCTTGTTTGAACTATTCCTGGGTTCTCACAAGAAAAAGATTATATTTTGTCCGACCCTCCTAACTTTAAAGATCCGAATATTCAAATTGGATTTCAGACGATATGGAAGAGTCAGTAAGCACTAATGTTATGTTCGTGGGAACTCTCAAAGAGACGTGGGATGCTTTACGTGGCATGTATTCGAATGACAAAAATGTTTCTCGAGTCTTCAAATTATATGAAATACTCTTCTCTCTTCGCTAAGACAGTCAATCTGTTAGTAACTATTTTGCTACTCTTAAGGGGTTGCCAATGAAATTATGCTATACCATTCTCTCTCTTGTGATGTTCAGACTCTAAAGAATTAGTGGGAGGAATTTTGGTTGCAAAGTTCCTATCCAGTTTAGATTCTACTCTACGACTAGTTCAGAGCAAGTGATAACATTCCCACAGTATCAAATGCTCTGTCTCGGGTTCTTCGTGTGACCACGGGCCATCTTGACACTAGTTTTTCTTCATCTTCCAACACTTCGGCATGACTGCTCATGGTCAGGGGTTCTTTCAGGGTCGTGGTCGTGAAACTGATACCACTAGGAAAGGTCATTTGTGTGCTCACTGTGGCCGGTCCAACCATGCTTCCGAGAAGTGTTGGATGAAGTTTGATAAACTTGACTGGGTTAATAATGCATTTACCGAATTATCGACTCCATCACCGAATGTTGGTGATCATGGTGATATGATCTCGGTTTCCCGTACTAACTATGAGAAATTTCTTCGCTATTCTATTAGCATTTTCTCTGCCACTGCTACCTTATCCTCCATAGGTGTGTTTGTTGTGTCATATGATAAGTCTTGGATATTGGATTCTGGTGCTTCTGCTTATATTACTCAAAACCAAAGTTTAAAATCTTAACTCGTGCCGGGTTTCGGTCCCAGATCGGAACGATATGGTTTTCGTATTGTGTCGTGCCGATACAATTTCGATATTTTTTTATTTATATATAATAATTATTAAATAAATATGTTTATTGTATATAATTTCAAATTAAGTTGTATATTGATTTTATATAAATTCTCAATTATTTACAACTTAATATTGTTAGAAAAAATAATTAAATATATTTTTTTAAAAATAATTGATCTATTAATAAATCAAATTAAAATTGATACATCATAATATGTTACCTTACTAATACCAAAAGGAGTGACATGAATTAGATGGAAAATCTTCTATAACATTTTTATAAAGTAAACTTGAAACAATTTCCTAAGAATATTAATTTAGATGGAAAGCAATCTTCTATAACATATTTTTATAAAGTATTCAACTTTCTCAATTTAGAATGATTAGAAGTGCACAAAATTATAAGTGTTTAAACTTAACAAAATGTCTTTATCAAAATTTCTGAAATAAAGGACAAACGTTTCCTAGGCATATTAGGTAGATACATTCTAAGACAAAAAATATATATTTCATACATTTAGGAAGTAAGAATTCTAAAAGTAAGAAGCTAAATATGTTAATATTCATCCAAATTTCAAATTAATTCTATAATAAAACAATATATTATCTATAATAAATTATAAATTAACACAAAGATATTACTTTATATAAAATAATTATATAAATTAACTTTTTATTCATTTAATTAATTATTAATTTAAATAATATATTTTAAATAGTAAAAAAATATCAGAAATGTAATTGAACACTAAAACAATAAAAAAAACAAAAAATTATCAGATTATAAATTTAATTTATTTTAAAAGAAAGAATTTTTTAGAATCATTTTAGAATTTTTTAAAATTTTTAACTGAAATTTAAAATATTACAAAATAATAAAAAATATGAAAATATGAATCTGAATTCTTATAATTTTTAGAATTTCTAAATGAAATTTAAAACATTGAAAAACAAAATTTCAAAATATTAACTAATAAAATTTATTATTTTTTTAAATTTTAAATATAATTTTTATATATTTTTTAGGGATAATTTAATTAATGTTTATAAAAGCATGTTTGAAAATCACACATACCTTGGGAATTATTTAAATTAATTAAATCGAAAAGGTAATTTTGATTGGGTTTTAGGCTGTCCGGTGGGCCGCCTTCGGCGTGTCACCGCCGGAAGTGTCTTGCAACACTTTCGGTGCCATGGATGCATCCCATGACTCCTTCGACGATGCCTCCGGCGTTGCCTGCGAGTTGTCCTTCTGTTGCGTGATTAATCGATCATAACGTTGCAATAGAAGGAATCAAATTGATTCATTCTGTCGTGCGTGCTGTCGCGTGACGGTGAAATTATCTCGCGCCGAGTGTCGGTTTTGCTCCATTGACGGACCAGTAAATATCGTTCGTGTCGGGCGGCACGACACGGTACTTCACTCCTTGCTGGTAACAAGTCTATTTTTTCTTCCTCTTTTGTTTTCTCATCTTTATCTTCTGTCCGTCTAACCAATTGTATATAAGTGTTGTTAAGCCCAATGCCAATATCACTCTTGATAATGTTCTTTTTGCACCTAAATTTCTTATTAGTTTATTGTCCATAAGTCAACTAACAAAAACTCATTATTGTTTCGTATCTTTGTATCCATCCTATTATATTTTTTAGGATCGACAAACGAAGAGGATGATTGGTGGAGGACATGAGTGTGATGGCCTATACTACTGTGAGTTTCTGGACACTCTCAGCAACTATCTCCTTATCGGTGGCATTGCCGTCTAGGTCACCCATCTTCTTTCGGTCTTAAAAGTTGGTTGTTGTTCAGCCTATTGATTTCTAGTGTGAGTCCTATGAGTTTAGCAAGCACCATTGTATTTATTTTCCTTCTAGAATTAATAAGCGTAGTTCTTTTGCATTTGAACTTGTTCAATGTAGTGTTTTGGGAACTTAGTAGAGTTGAGTCTAGAGGGGCTTTTAGTATTTTATAAATTTTGTTGATTATTCTCCCATGACGTGGTTATATTTATTCAAAAATAAGAGTGAGATTTCTGAGGTGTTAACATCATTTTATAATGAAATAAATCCAATATTATGTTGTCATGCGCATTCTTTGTAGTAATAAGACACTTGTGTTCACACAGAAGATTATGTCTACATTCTATGATTTTCATGACATAATTAATCAAATCTCTTGTTCTTTTACTTCCCAACAAAATGATGTTGCTGAACGCAAACACCGTCATATTTTAGATGTGGCTTTTACTCCTTTGTCATATGCATGTTTCTAAGTTTTTGTGGTGATACTATTCTCACAGCCTACTTTCTCATAAATAGGATGTCGTCTACTGTATTACATGGGGATACCCCCTTCTCTTGTTTTCATTCTGACAAATCTCTTTTCTCATTGTCGCATCGTGTATTTAGTTGTGTTTGCTTTGTTCATAATTTTACTCCTGGTTTAGATAAATTGTCTCCTCGTTTTATTAAGTTTATCCTACTTAGATATTCTCGTACACAAAAAGAATATCATTGTCTCAACCCACTCACAAAACGCATTATACATGTGATGTTACGTTTTTTGAGTTTCAACCATACTTTTTTTCAAACACATGATATATTAGCATCTTCTTCATTACCTATCCCACCATCCATGTTTCCCACTGCAGATGCTCATCTACTAGACTAGTGCAGGTGTACGCACGACATGCTCGACCAGAATCAGATTCATGTCCCTCACCTTCTCTTTCTGTAGCTCCTCTGACATTGATTTGCCTATTCCTCTTTGTAAAGATATTCGGTCTTGTAGTATTCATTGTTTGTCTAGTTATATCTCGTTTGATTACCTTGGTCCTGCGTTCCGGGCTTTTGTTGTTTCTTTATCATCTACAAAAGTTCTAACTTCCTACTGATCGATATAAAGTTCGTCTAGTAGCTAAAGGATTTACACAAACTTATGGTGTTGATTACTTTGAGATGTTCTCTCCTATTGCCCGCCTGAATTCTATTAGAGTTTTGTTCTCCTTGGCCGTCAATCAATCCTGGCTAATGTATCAACTAGATGTGAAGAATGTCTTCCTTTATGGCGATTTGTACGAGACCATTTTTATGGAGCAACCTCCAGGGTATGTTGCTCGGGGGAGAATGCTACTATGGTCTGCAGACTTAAAAAGGTTATTTATGATCTTATACAAAGTCCTAGAGCCTGGTTTGATAAATTCAGTAATATAATCAGAGTTGTTGGCTTCAAACAGTGCAAATCTGATCATTTTGTGTTGGTACGACAAAGTGCGAATGAGATTATTATTCTTATTGTTTGTGTTGATGACATTCTAATATCTGAGAGTAATATATGTGGGATAGACGAAACTAAGAACTATTTGCAGCAACATTTTTTGATGAGGAATATGGGGCGTTCTAAGTATTTCTTAGGAATTGAGATTGCTCATAGCAAATCTACAGTTTATTATGCCAATGGAAGTATGCTACAGATTTACTTAAAAAAACTGAATTGCTTGGAACGAAGCTGGTTGATACGCCTATGAATATCAATTCAAGTGTTTGGGATGATACTGGAGAGTTCTTTGAGGATAAGATAAAATATAGATTTGTTGGGAAACTCATCTACTTAACAATAACGAGATCTGACATCTCTTTTGCAGTTGGAATAATCAGTGTTTTTTTTTTTTTTTTTTTTTTTTTTTTTTTTTTTTTTTTTTTTTTTTTTTTTCTCATCTACTTAACAATAGCGAGATCTGACATCTCTTTTGCAGTTGGAATATCAGTGTTTTATGGATAAGCCGAAGCAAGTTCAGTAGGATGTCGTTATCATGATTCTTAAGTACATTAAGACATCTCCCGGAAAAGGGTTGTTATTTAAGAGAAATAAACACCTAAAGATTGAAACTTATTTGATGTCGTCTATGCTGGATCTAAGATTGATAGACGGTCTATTTCTGGATATTACACTTGTGTAAGGGGAAATCTAGTAACGCAGCGAAGTAAGAAACAGACTGTTGTTGCTAGGTCAATTGTCGAAGCTGACTACAAAGTTATGACTCACACCGTAATCGAGATGTTATGACTAAAGAATTTTTTTGAAGAATTAAGGTTCACCTATAATGAACCTTTACCAATGTACTGTGATAACTAAGCAACTATTCATGTTACAAGTAACTCGGTTTTTTATGAGAGGCATATTGAGATTGACTGTCATTTTATTCGCGAGTGTGTAATAAGCTAGAAAATTACTATTCCATTCACATCATTATCTAACTAAGTCGCCGATGCTTCACTAAAGCATTAGGAGGAAAATAATTCTCAGAACATTGTGACAAACTGAATATGATTTACCTATATGCTCCAGCTTAAGGGGGAGTGTTGAATATTTCAGAAGATTCCCTTGATGGTAGGATTATGGTTGATTTGAATTCCCTTGATTGTAGTGATTGAGATTGATTATTTCCCTTGATTATAGAGATTGACATTGATCCTTGATTGTAGGGATTGAGATTGATCTTGTTTTATTTCCTTGTTTGTAGGGATTAAGATTGATCCTTGATTGTAGGGATTGAGATTGATTTTTTTTTCCTCTGTATATATATAAATACTACATGTAAACAGATTAAGTGTTATTGAATGATTTTCTTTTTTCTCTTCTACAAAATCATTAAGAATTAACGTGGTCATTTGTTTACAAAAGCTGCGTTAAGTGAAAATGGAATTATTTGATGCTTTAGGCATAAAGATCACAGTCGTATTGTCACGCCCTGAGAGCATGCTTGTTCGACAAATAGACAACATCTCCCCCCTTATAATAATACCAGAAACCTAGATTCAAAGATACATGGTTGAACAAATATAATAATTTACGGTTCACATGGCTGAAATCCACAATTACACAGTTTAAATACATAGCACACACGACTGATACAAATACAACCATGCAGTATAATACAGCCCACATGGCTGAAATAAATGCAAACAACAAAAGACATAAAAAACTACACAACACAAACACGATTGACTGCTTGCCGGCACAACTTAAACCATACAAGAACCATAAACAAGAATCCACATACAGGTTCAATATTACACCAACAAGTCTAAACAACTATAAAACAAGTATAAACGAAATAAAATCAATGTGGAAAGCTCTCGATGTGCAGCGAGACTAGCAGACAGAACCTCCAAGCAATTCCAAGTATCATCTATCTACTACCTGGCAAAAGAAAAACTTGTAAAGGGGTGAGGAGTCCAAAGGACTCAGCGGATAATAGAAACAGATAGTGTATGAGGAATATAACATAAGGATAACAAAGGATAGTCTAGGGGAAAATACTGACCAATAGATAATAACCAATGTGAATGCATCAACGATATAAATCAACCGGCTCAGCTGTATCATGAGCAACGATAAGCAATAATCAATATCAACATGGATACTGCATCTCATAAACATGTGCAAGTAAGCATAACAACAATATGTCATCATCTAGGTGAGCAAATGCTCTATCACAAGAAATATAAGCGACCAAGATATCTAACTATCTGGCTAGGACTGCGGGAGAATGATCAGGAGTATATGAACTCTATGCAACAATATCCAATCACAACTAGCTTGATGCACACGTCACGCACGTGTATACTACTAACCAACGATGCAGGGTCATAATAACAATGCATCTATAGTATACACTGTATATGTTGTATGTCTACATAGTACGCATCACAGAACAAAAGATCTTATTGTACACACTACATGTGTACACTACATGATATGCATCACATAACATAAGGTCTTCCTATTGTACACACCTCACACGCATGTACACTACATGATATGTATCACATAACATTAGATCTTCCTATTGTACACACCACACACATGTGTATACTACATGATATGCATCACATAACATAAGGTCTTCCTATGGTACACACCTCACACACATGTACGCTATATGATATTCATCACATAACACAAACATATTCCTATTATACACACCACACACGTGTACTTTTATATGATATGAATAGCTATCAAGTATCCTCTGTACAACATGGATAGCAAAGGAGGTTGTATCAACATTAAGTAGATCATTTCTAAGGTCGAACACATAAGTATCAAGCTCAAGATAGGTAAGAATAGAGTCAAGGTAAACACAACTACTGATCTCATGCACTAAGGTCAAAGAACTAAAAGAGACAAGGTCAGAACTGCCCACCTTTATCCATAGATCGTTTAAGCTATCTCCATGTCCACGAGTCTGCTTCAAAACAGTATCAAAGACCCTGCAATATAGTACCTGTAGATTATCATCAATTCTGACATAAATCAAAATCAGTAAATCTAATCCTAAATCGATTAGGGAACCCGATCAATTCAACTCATAATCGATTAGATAATAAATTTATCCTTAATCCACTGATCACTGCCTTTCTGAATTCTTATTCTAATTAAGTAATCAAATTCCTTTAACCTCACCATTACACGCACCAATAGATTTAAGGAAACATAACCCTCAATCTCACTGATATATAAAACAAGTCAACCTCAACAATACGACATTGTTCAAAATTTCAAATTAAACCAATGCAAATCACAATCCATGAGTGTCCCTTCTAAATCAATTAATTCATTCCATGATCCTCAATATCCAATGATTAAACCCATTAATTAACCTATTAATAATTAATCTCCGATTATCAACATTTACCATCTAATTCCGTTACCTCCCTGGTCATTACCTTCTTTGAGAAGGTCCATCGAAGTGGAGGGCGGTGATGGTTTTAGAAAGGAAGAAAAGGGCCAATAGAGTCTCTCTCACTTGCAGCTGCGGTGTCACAGTTGCCTTCATGCAAACAGGGGCGGCGATGATGGGAAAGGCGACGATCGGGAGCTCGTGACGATAGATAGGATGCCGGCAGCTCTCGTAGGGCTGATAGCATCGCCGAGGGCCTTGTGCGAAGGGCATCAGCGTCGACGTCGGCGATCGGATCGAAGAGGAGGGTGGCCAACGGTGAGGATGTGAAGGAGAAAGGGAATCGGGCGATGAGGAAGAGGATTCGGCTGATGCAAGTTGCGGCGATGGATCGGGAGCATATAGCAAGAGGGTGATGATTCACGGCTCAACCCCCCCGAAACGAGCAAGAAGCTGAGGGCATACATCAACTATATGACATGATACGTGGTTAAACAATCCATACCTGGATGATGCAAATTCCACCATTTTCAATGCTTGTAGATTCACCACATGTGTGTCTATCGAAGTCCAAGGGCATCCTTTAACTTCCTGATCGATGATCAACCTCTCTTTAGATGGTAGAGACACGGCTGATCCCTGTGATCTGAGTATGGAAACTCTACAAATCTTACCCAGGAATACTCGGGGTATAAGTATCCATCAATAAATCTGTCAAAGGAGACTACTTCCTCGGCCCGCTATGCCTCCTCGGAGATCAACTTCTATAATATCCACCAAGTGACGTTCGGATCTCTTGTAGGCGTTAAACAACTAGCTTTACATTTTTCCACAACGATATAGTCATCTATCCAAATGAACGTTATAGGTTATCCAAATCAGGTATAAACGATCCATGGTCAAAGTTCTCATGGAGTAGGATACATTGATCCTTTATCAACGGGAATGGTAAGCAGCTAATGCTATCATTTCAGCATCAATGCAGGTCATGCACTCAAATGTGTAATATAGGTTATCTAACTAGGCATGAGCAACTCAAGGGTCAGCGAAATCTCCCTGGAACAAAGTAAATAAATCCTTCACTTCACTGATCGGCCAACAATGATAGGCCGACTCTATCCTTACCCAGCTGGAAGCAACAAGGGTCAGTACGGTTGGTGGTATTTTTTTGAGATTGTAATCCTTAATCTCCAATAAGAAATTGACAGGTTCGACCCTCACTTTCTGACACGATATCAATTGGCGCTACAAAAGAATCAACATTCTCTTCATCGAGATTGAATCCTCAACGTGTCAACTAGCCACTTTCATGGTCAACCTTGATTATGATTGTGAATAGGGTTAATTGACTAAGTGTCATCATTCCAGAACCAAGTATACCTAATGTACAGGTATAAAAACCAATTACACAATCTAAGTAAGTTGCAGTGTTTAACAAAGCAGTGAACATACAAAAGATAAGATAATCACCAGAGATTTACCTTACTTTCCTATAGCTTGGAGATGTTCTGCTGCCTAGTCCCAAAACTCAAAAGTCATGTCGAGGAACAACCATGAAAAATCGAAACACGAAAACAAACAGGCTTTGCAACCTATGGCTTTGATACCAATAAATTATCACGCCCCGAGGGCATGTTTGCCCGACAAACGAACAACATCTCCCTCTTATGACAATGCCAGAAACCTGGATATAAAGCCACATGGTTGTACAAATATAATAATCTACAATCCACAGCTGAAATTCACAACCACAGTTTAAATCATAGTTGTCAATAGCGGGCGATAGCGGCGCTATCGCGGCGGAGCGGAGCGGCCGGGGAGCGCAACGCCTCGCCTGGGAGCGGAGCGGTTCGCCGTCGCGGGTGTCGCGGCCGCGATCGCGGCGCATTGCTGCCGCTATCGCGGCTGTTGCGGCCGCAATTGCCAGATTTCGCCAAAAGACCATAAAACCCTTTAGTTATTATCATTTTAAATGTAATGGAGGGGTTAAATGGTCATTTGGCTAACCCTATTTTTTTGCTGCGTGGATGGGTTTCGGGCAAACAATTTTCCGCGATTCTTCAGCTGCGGCAGCGTGCGAGAGCGGCGACCAAAACCTGCGAGTCCGGCAGCGTTTTCCGGCGGCGACGGCTGTGGTTAGTCCCTCTCCTTCCTCCATCTCATTATTTTTTTCCTTCATCTCTCGATGACTTTTTTTCCTTCCTCCGTCTCTCGACAGCTGCGTTTTCCGGCGGCTACAGCGGCATTTTCGTTTTCCGGCGTTTTCCGACAGAGGCGGCAGCAACAGCGGCGTCAGTTTCCGGCGGCATCAATTTCCAGTGGCCTTCCTCCATCTCACTGTTTGTTTGCCTTCCTCCATCCATCTCTCGAATTTTTTTTTCATTAGTTTTCCTCTCAATATTTTTTTTCCAGCGTCAATTTGTTGTGTCAATTTTTTCCAGCATCAATTTCCAGCGTAAATTGTTTCCAGCAGCCTTCTTCCATGGCATTAGTCTTGTTTTTTTTCCATTTGTTTTCCATCTCATTGTCATTTGTTTTTCCTCTGTTTTTTCTATTTTTTTCTGTTTTCTAGTTCAATTCAACAAATGGCAACATCATCCACTCAAGTTTCTAGTGTTGCTCCCTCTTCTTGTGGTTTGGTGAAGCCCACTGGTGACAACATTGATATTGCATGGCAATGGAATAGCTTAAAAGATATCAATAATAGGAAGAGTGTAACATGTGATTTTTGTGGCAAAACAACTAATGGTGGAATAACTAGAGCAAAGAGATATCAAATGAGTGTGATAGGAGATGCAAAAGCTTGTACAAAAGTCCCACATGAAGTTAAGCAACTTCTCAAGGAAGCTTTTGAGAAGAAAAATGCGGAGAAGGAATTAAATTTTGGTGCAGTTGGAGAAGATGATAATGACCAAGAAGAGTTGGAAGAAATCCTACAAATGAGAAGAGGGAAAAGAGCTTCATCAACATCAAGTGGGAGTAACTCTATTCCTTCAACTATTCTTAAGCAGGCCAAGAAAGCAAAAAACATAAAAGGTCCTTTGGATTTGGCGTTCTTGAAAAATCCTGAAGCTACCATTAAATTGGGGAAGTCTCACCGGCAAACAAGCATTAATGATGCTTGTGATAAGGACGCAAGAGCTAGAACCATTCAATACATAGCCCGATTCTTTTATATGAATGAGATTGCTTTCAACGTTGCTAAATCTAAAAGCTTTAAGTTGATGCTTGAAGCTGTTGGAAATTATGGTCCACACCTTAAATCTCCAAGTTATCATGAGTTGAGAGTTCCACTCCTTAAAAAAGAGTTGGAGTTAACAAAGGATATGTTGAAGGGTCACGAGGAGGAAAGGGTGAGATATGGATGCTCAATAATGTCAGATGGTTGGACAGATAGGAAGAATAGGACATTGATTAATTTCATGGTAAATTGTCCAGCTGGGACAATGTTTGTGAAGAGTGTTGATGCTTCTGCATATATGAAGACAGGGGACAAAGTATATGAGCTATTGGATAGTTTTGTAGAGGAGATTGGAGAACAAAATGTTGTTCAAGTGGTGACTGACAATAGAAGTAATTATGTCTTGGCAGGTAAAAAACTATGAATTGCTTAAATTTCTTATTACTTCCTTTAATATTTTGATACTTATCTAATTTTATTTAATTTGACTCTTCTTAGGCAAACTACTTCAAGCTAAGAGAACTAATCTCTTTTGGACTCCATGTGCTGCACATTGTCTAGATTTAATGTTGGAGGACATTGGAAAACTTCCTCGAGTTAAGAAGGCAATACAGAGAGGCATTAGTCTTGTGGGCTTTATCTACAACCACACTTTGGCATTGAATACAATGAGGAAATTTACTAACAAAATGGAGTTGGTTAGGCATGGAGTGACATGATTTGCTACAACCTTCCTTTCATTGCAAAGGTTGTACAAACAAAAGAATAACCTTAGAAGGATGTTCACTTCAGATGAGTGGTTGAGCTCCAAGACAGCTAAAGAGGCTAAGGGGAAGAAGGCTGGTGATATTGTGCTCAGCATAACATTTTGGAATGATGTTGTGTACTCTATTAAACTTATGGGGCCTCTTGTGCATGTCCTTAGGCTTGTTGATAATGAGAAAAAGCCTGCAATGGGATACATTTATGAAGCAATGGATAGAGCTAAGGAAGCTATTCAAAATTCCTTCAAGCATAATGAAGCCAAGTACAAGGATGCTTTTGCTATTATTGATAGGAGATGGGATTCACAACTTCATCATCCATTGCATGCAGCTGGCTATTTCCTGAATCCTGAGTTTTACTATCCCATTTCAACAAAGATTGAGAGTGATCATGAAGTAATGGATGGACTTTATAAGACTATTGATAGGTTGATTCCAGATGAAGACTTGGCCGAGAAGATTACAAATGAGATTGACATATTTAAGAGGGCTGGAGGAATATTTGAAAATAGGATAGCAATCAAATAAAGGAATACTGTGGCTCCTGGTACGAATTAAGAAATATGTACTTAATTCTTGATAAATTTAGTTTCATTTCATAATGTTTCTTAGTAAAGGTGATTTTTTTTATTATTGAATCATAGCTGAATGGTGGAGGAAGTATGGAGCAGGCACTCCTAACTTGCAACAATTTGCAATCAAAGTGTTGAGCTTAACTTGTAGCTCAACGGGATGCGAACGTAATTGGAGCACTTTTGAGCACGTAAGCACATGAAAATAATTTTTCCTTGCATAGTTTTATACTTTTATTCTTTTATTTAATAATTTTAAAACTAACATTTAATAATTTATGATATGAATATCATAGATTTATTCTAAGAAAAGGAGCAAGCTTGAGTATCAAAAGTTACAAGACTTGGTATTTGTCAAGTATAACCGAACCCTTAAAGAGCGCTTTGATAGCCAAGATGAGATTGATCCTATTCTCCTAAATGGTATTGATGATAGCAATGAATGGCTGCTAGGAGAAATGGGTGCTAACACAGAAGATGCTGAAGAAGAATTTGTTTTTGGTGATGATGGATTGACTTGGGGAGATGTTTCTACTGCAGTTGGGGCTGAGGAGCCTCCAAGGCACACTAGACATGCTACAAGATTGAAGAAGAAAGTATCAAAGCATTCTAGTTCAAGAAAAGGGAAGGAGCCTATTCAAGAGGAAGAAGAATTTGATGATGAAGAAGACTCAGAGGAGGGACAAGAAGAGATATATAAATCTAGTAGTGAAGAAAGTGATGGAGAGGACAATTTGGCAATGGTTGAAGAGGATGATGATGATGATGATGAATGATTCTACTACGATTTGATGGTGTTGTTTTTTTTTTGGTTGTATTGCCCTTAGAATTTGATGCTTATGACATTATGTAATATTTTGATGTTTAGAACTTGATGTTTTGAATTTCTGGAGTGGCCACAAGTTTTTACCCTATACCATGTTTTGAGTAATTTAACTTGGATGTCTTTTGGTTATAATGTTGGCATTCTAAATTGCAATTGCCATTTCTATTGATGTTTTTTATCAAATAGCGGTCGGAACGCTATCCGCTATCCGCTATCCCGCTATAGCGTTTTTGGAGTCGGCCGCTACGCGCCGCTATCCGCGTTTGACAACTATGGTTTAAATGCACAACCCACACGGCTGGCAAATATAACCACGCAGTATAATATAACTCACATGACTGGAAATAAATGCAAATAGCGAAAGATAATAAAAACAACTACACATTACAAAAACGACTGATTGCGTGCCGGTACGGCTTAAACCATACAAGAACCACAAACAAGACTCCACATACAAGTTTAATATCACATCAACAAGTCCAAAAAACCATAAAACAAGTATAAATGAAATAAAATCAACGTGGAAAGCTAATATTCACCAATAAATAATAACCAATGTGAATGTATCAATTATATAAATCAACCGGCTTAGTTGTGTCATGAGCAAACAATAAGTAATAATCAATATCAACATGGATACTGCATCCCATAAACATGTGCAAGTAAGCATAACAACAATATGTCATCATCCAGGTGAGTGAACCCTTTATCTCAAGAAATACAAGTGACCAAGATATCTAGCTATCTAGCTATAAATTGCGGGAGAATGCTCTACCAGGGATGACCCTGTGGGTAGTCTGAAATGTCAAGGTACCTATCCGCGAGAGAACGCTCTACCATGGATGGTCCTATGGATAGTCAGGGTGTAGCTATCTAGCTACGGAATACGGGAGATCACTCTACCACGTATAGCCTCGTGGGCAACCCAGAGTGTAACAACCTATAATAATGATGCAGCAAGAGCATAGCCCAGCATAGATAACAACAATATATCATAATATGTGTGAGCAATACTCTATCACAAGAAATACAAATGACCAAGACCTCTAGCTATCTAGCTAGAGTTTGTTGGAGATCAACCATATCTTGAATAAATGTATCACGCATCATATATGAGGGCAACGCTCCTCCACTAAAAATATAAATGACCAAGACATCTAGCTATCTAGCTAGGGATTACAGGAGAACGCTCTACCACAAATATTCGTGGGTAGTCCAAAATGTCAGGTCTCTGTCTGTGGGAGAACGCTCTACCTCGAATACTCGTGGGCAGACAAAGTGCGTCTATCAAACTATGGATAGTGGGAGAATGCTCTACCACGAATACTCATGGGCAGTCCGAAATATCAAGATCCCTGTCTGTGGGAGAATGCTCTATCACACGAATATTAGTGGCCAGACAGGATATAACTATCAAGCTATGGACTGCAAGATAACGCTCTATTACAAATACTCGTGGGCACCCGGGGTGGCCCGACATCCGGGTCAACGGGCTACCCCGGCCGGGTCCCGGCCCGTGGTCAGGTCTAGATTTGATACTTGATTTCCATTATTTCAGGGATTATAGGAATCATGTCCAAAGAATCGAACAAAATTTGACTAGCCTTGGCTAATTCCCATACAGCTTGGCCGATCTGTTTGGGGATAGGTTGAGTTTGCTAACCATGGTGATATGCACATGTTACTATGCTTCGCTTCACTTGTGTTATACGTTGTTTTTTGACTATGGCTGCACCTTTAGTCCCAAATCCAGGCTAGCTACACCCTAAATCTTTCCAATTTAGCTAAGCCTCTTTGGTAGAACTTCTTTGTCAATCTATCAAGTGTGTTATGTTAGTGTGAATTTTCTTAAGTATAATTATTGTTTTTGAAAATATTGTGTAATTCCCTATGTGGTTGTATAAGCTTAAGTTGTGAGGAATTGCATAATGTTCGCTTTTTGCCACTTCAGGATTATGCAAGATAAATGGATCTCCTTTTTATTAAATCAAGTTATGTTCAAGATAATATTATTAGTTCTATTAAATTAGTTCTACTCAATTCACAACAAGATACATATTCTATATATTGCTTAGGTCCCTTGCAGTTCTAAAGACCATCAAAATACCTTCTAGTGTTTTCTTAATGATTTTGCAGAAGACGGTATTTTGAAGGGGATAAAATTATAAAATTTTCTATTTTAATGATTTGGGCTTTTGGTCGGTCCCAAACCCGGATAAAAGAGGATGGTTGTATTAGATTGTCAACCAACATTAAACTATGATAAATGTTCAATGAATGGATCCATTAAACTATTGTGCTAATACTAGATTATTCCCCGGATAGCCAACCCTACCCCACCTAGTGGAATAAGGCTTGGTGGTTTTTTATGGGCGAGGAAGGCTACAGAAGACTTGGTTAGCAACAATAAAATTAGATAAAATTTATTTAAATATAGATGATGATATAATAGGGGACGGAGTCCAATGGTATTGAAGGATCCATATAGTCAACCCCACCTAGTGGAATAAAGCTTGGTTGTTATTGTAACTATGCTCAACATTAATATATTGCTTAGATTCACATAAATAGTTTCACATGGAATTATTGATTGCTTAAGCTAATTTATTTAATTAGCAATTGATTGATGTAAGTTGATTATGTAGTTTGTTTAATTTGATATGATATGTTTTAGACGTAAATTTATATATATATTTTACAGGATATTTATATTTATTGTGAATTTAATTAATGTTAAATTTGGAAATTATAGACTATATATACACCCGATACTCATGTATTCTTCCACATAATGCATAGGTGTCTTTTGTAGGCGCCGCCTATAAATTTTCTTATCCTCCATTCGTACAAATAATGATACCTCATGATTTGATAACATAGAAACTGCTATGGTGTTAATTTTTTCTAACCTCGTCACATTTGCAAT
This sequence comes from Boesenbergia rotunda, assembly GCA_024364735.1. NCBI lineage: Eukaryota > Viridiplantae > Streptophyta > Magnoliopsida > Zingiberales > Zingiberaceae > Boesenbergia > Boesenbergia rotunda. The sequence continues at coordinate 741,456 of JAGFNQ010000143.1, read as the reverse complement.
CACTTTATTCCTCTTGAAGTGGAGTTTTTAACAATGAAAAATTACTTTCTTGTTTTTTTTTATAATTTTATTGCTTTTGCAATCACTTTATTCCTCTTGAAGTGGAGTTTTTAACAATGAAAAATTACTTTCTTGTTTTTTTTATAATTTTATTGCTTATTGACACTTTTATCTCTTGATATTGTCTAGGGAAAAAGATCTTGTTAATTACTCTAGCTAATCCCCTCTATCTATATTATTAATCAATATAAATGTTAGAATTAGGTCATGCCATTATCTATAAGTAGATCCCGTGACACTTCTCTTTAAGCTGATTTAAATATGTCATGGAAATCCAACTGTTTTCAAACATATTCAATTCTATGACCCCCTCGAGGGATTGGTTAAAAAGTTTGTGTTGGGTTTCCCCATCGGTTGCTCACATGAGAAATCTCTTCATGTCCTCGGATTAAAGTTTGTGTTGGGTTTCCCCATCCTAAGCGATTTGAGTGACTGCTTGAACAAACATGTTGTTCTAGCAATCAAACTCGTCCAATCGATTAGCCGCGGAATAGACGATGAATTGATCGCCGATTTTTGTGTTTATCATCGGGGTCCATGATATAAAATAATCATACAATTAATTAAACAAGAACAAGGAACCAAACAAGAAGATATATCTCTCGTTTACCTCGCAATCTTTTATTTTATGACCCAACCTCTTCTTGGACGTCGAGTGGGCGACGATCTTCCAAGAACCGAAGTCACCAAGGCACCAACCTTCTTCCCTCCTACTTGCGCCGAACCCTAGCCTCTAGGGTTGTTGCCGCCGACCACCAAGGAAGACCTTCCTCCTTGCTTGCGCCGGCCACCAAGGAGCAAAGGAAGGAAGTAGAAGAAGAGGAAGAAGAAGAAAACTCTCTCCCTCAACCAACCCTAGCCGAGCACCTCTCTCTCCTCCTATCTTCTCCTTGCGGCAACCACAAAAGAAAAAAGGAGAACCTTCTTTCTACCTTGCGCCGACCACCTCCCTTCTCCCTTCACCTTGCGCCGCCACCAAGGAGATGAACTCCTAAAAGCTGCGCACGCTGATAAGGAAAGATGAGGAGGATGGAAGATGAAGAAGAAAGCCTCTCCTCTACCCTACTTCTTGCTTGCGGCGCCAACACCACCAAGAAGTAGCTTCTCCCTTTTTCACCGGCCAAGTCTTCTTCTCTTCTCCTTGCCGCACGACACAAAGGAGGAAGGAAGTCCTCCTTTAACTTGATGTCGCCAGCCACCAAAGGGATGAGAAGAGGAGAAGAGAAGAAGGAGAAAGGAAGCAAACTAGCTCTTGCTCCTTCTTGTCGCCGACCCAAAACCTAGGAGAGAGAGGGAGAGGAGAGAACCAAGAGAGAGATTTAGGGTTTTAGTCTTGGATGCCTTGGTCTCATGACACATGAGGTATTTATAGGCTACAATAGGGACCATGAGGAGGAGTTGGGTCTTGGCCACCCAATGGATCAAAGCTCGATCCATTAATGATAATCCATTCAACTAGAGGATCATCATTGATCTACCTCACCAACCCCCATATTTAAATATGAGCTCCACATATTATGAGTACAAAAACTCTTCGTATTTAAGATATCGAATGTCCATTAATTAATTAAATTACTGATAATTTAATTAATTAATATCTAACTCAACCTTATCATCATGTCGGACCAAGTTCATCTGCAGGATTTAACATGATGAGCTTTATGAGCTCCTCAAGGGGACATCATCAACCTGACTCACCAGGACACAGTTTCCTTCTATAATCAACGGCACACCATGTAAATAATATTATTTCCCAATTTACTGGGCCTATCGATTTAACCAATAAATCTCGTCACCTCTAGCCTAGTAAATGTTGATGTTGATGCATATTTGACACAGAAGCCAAATTGTAACACCGCGCCATCTCGTCTGCTTTTATCCACTTCCTATACCGTTCCTTCTCCTCTTCATCATAATTCTCGCTAGGTTTTTCAGGACAGAACTCGAGAAGTACACATTTGGATTCCTCGAGAGTCAAGACAATGCCCAGGTTTCGTTTCCAATCATTATAGTTAGGGCCAGTAATGTTGTTTTCTTTTAATATTACAGCAAATGGGTTGAAAGCCATTTTTGAAATTCTTGAGAATCACAATGATCAAAACTTTAGATTTCAAAAAAAATTATTGATTCCTCAAACAATAAAATTTTAAAATCAACCAACACCTTAAAACACCGAGAATGCCATATGCCATGATAGTGTGGACTTATACGAATTTTACATTTGTAAGAGGAGGTTTTACCCATTAATTTTATTATCTTGTCAACCTAATTTTTTGACAAATAGAATTAATAGTTGGTTCCTCTTCGGCTTTACAAATAATAGCAGTGACTCCGATGGGGAGAATACTATTATTTGCATCTAACTGTTCACCATTACACGATACTAAGACAATTATTTAGGATTATGTGTCGTCCGATGGGGAAGATCACACGCTCCTAAATAACTTCCTATAACCATGTCTGACCTAGTGATCCGCGAAACAAACTCATCCGATATGGAGGAAGGCACTCAGAGTCAACGTGCAAGTTTGTTCGCTTCACATGTCAAATTTGTAATGGAGACCATGAGACTCTTAGAGTCTCTCTCCCACTTAGTAATTTAGAATTGAGAAATTTTCAAGCACACACAACATGCATATAAACAAAAAGCAATAAATAAGAAAATCTAATTTTCCAACTACTATGACTTTTGTTCTCCAATATGCCTCTAGTTGTGTCGCCACCTCGTCTCCTCCAATCACCATGCGCAAGCCTCATCCATGAAGGAGCTCCGAGCCGAGAGAAAAAACTATTTTAATTTACATCCATCGATCCTCTATTCCATGGAGTCTAGATCGAAAGTAAATCAAAATGCGCCGCTAAACAATGTCGTACTTAATTACAAAAATTAAATACAAAAATTTAGCCTCGTCAACCCCGAGGATTCAAATAAAATTACACATATACACACAATCACATACACATCATATTAAGCCATAATAGTCGGATCTCGTGCTTGCAACTAAAGAGTTAGTCTACGCACATTCTACTATTATCCGGCATAATAAAATATATGATAAGTGTAAAAAATGTAACCGAATCCAAAACACAAAACCAAAAGCCATTCGCTCTGATACTAATTGTTGGATTCTTGGTCACGCATGGGAAACCTCTTCATGTTCTCGGATTAAAATTTTTCAATCTGAATAGAGAATAATTTCCCAAACAACCGACTTATCGTTGTGCTAACCGATTCGAGTGACCGCTTGAACAAACATGTTGTTCTAGCAATCAAACTTGTCCACCCGATTAGCCGCGAACTAGACGATGAATGGATCACCGGTTTTTGTGTTTATCATCGGGGTTCATAATATAAAATAATCATACAATTAATTAAACAAGAACAAGGAACCAAACAAGAAGATATACCTCTCGTTTATCTCGCGATATTCTATTGTATGACCCAACCTCTTCTTGGACGTCGAGTGGGCGACGATCTTCCAAGAACCGAAGTCACCAAGGCACCAATCTTCTTCCCTCCTACTTGCGCCGAACCCTAGCCTCTAGGGTTGTTGTCGCCGACCACCAAGGAAGACCTTCCTCCTTGCTTGCGCCGGCCACCAAGGAGCAAAGGAAGGAAGTAGAAGAAGAGGAAGAAGAAGAAGAGAACTCTCTCCCTCAACCAACCCTAGTCGATCACCTCTCTCTCTCCTCCTATCTTCTTCTTGCGGCAACCACAAAAGAAAAAAGGAGAACCTTCTTTCTACCTTGCGCCGACCACCTCCCTTCTCCCTTCACCTTGCGCCGCCGGCCACCAAGGAGATGAACTCCTAAAAGCTGCGCACGCTGATAAGGAAGAGATGAGGAGGATGGAAGATGAAGAAGAAAGCCTCTCCTCTACCCTACTTCTTGCTTGCGGCGCCAACACCACCAAGAAGTAGCTTCTCCCTTTTTCATCGGCCAAGTCTTCTTCTCTTCTCCTTGCTGCACGACACAAAGGAGGAAAGGAAGTCCTCCTTTAGCTTGATGTCGCCAGCCACCAAAGGGATGAGAAGGGGATAAGAGAAGAAGGAGAAAGGAAGCAAACTAGCTCTTGCTCCTTGTCGCCGGCCGAAAACCTAGGAGAAAGAGGGAGAGGAGAGAACCAAGAGAGAGATTTAGGGTTTTGGTCTTGGATGCCTTGGTCTCATAACACATGAGGTATTTATAGGCTACAATAGGGACCACGAGGAGGAGTTGGGTCTTGGCCACCCAATGGATCAAAACTCGATCCATTAATGATGATCCATTCCACTAGAGGATCATCATTGATCTACCTCACCAACCCCATATTTAAATATGAGCTCCACATATTATGAGTACAAAAACTCCCTGTATTTAAGATATCGAATGCCCATTAATTAATTGAATTACTGATAATTTAATTAATTAATATCTAACTCTATGAGTAGTATCACTCAACCTTATCATCATGTTGGACCAAGTCCACCTGCAGGATTTAACATGATGAGCTTTATGAGCTCCTCAAGGGGACATCGTCAACCTGACTCACCAGGACACGGTTTCCTTCTATGATCAACGACACACCATGTAAATAATATTATTTTCCAATTTACCGGGCCTATCGATTTAACCAATAAATCTCGCCCACTAGTAAATCAAAGAAATAGATATTAAGTACATGCGCCCGTTATTATATCGGGATTAAAAGGATGTATTCCATAATATCTGAGGTCTGATTCAATTATATAGTCAGTATAAATTGAATCACCTCTATATTGGTCCTGCTCAATACACATAAAGTATACTAGTATAATTCTATGGTCAAGATAAACCAATACCAAATTACACTACAACCATGCCAATGGCTTGTCCAGAAACATCTAGGTTGTGATACTCTACAAGGAACTGATAACATGATATTCTGTGTGACACCACACACTATGTTATCTACAATGTAAAGTATTAGACAATATGTACATAAATAACCAATATAAATTTGCAAACAATGATCATGTGATTTTCATTCAAAATGTAGATTACCATACAAAAGCTAGGTTGTTAGTATACATCCTAACAGTTTGCTTGTGGATCATTGGAGGTGAAATTTTATTGATTGCACTTTATGAAAAAACAGACCTTTATTTCCTTTCTCTTATAAAACCTCGGATGAGAGACATGTGCATATGACTTAATTAGTCTTAATAAAGCTTCATACTTCATGGAAGCATACCCTAACATTGGCCATTATCGATTTTAACATTAGCTCACATGTTGCTTCGGTTGACCCTACACTTTGCCTTTGTACTTGATTTGCTTTAATAGTCCGCATCCTGAGCTTTTTGGAAATCATGTTACTTTCTAAAGAACTTTGCTGCCTTAATGTGGGTCATTTATCTATATGATTAACTAGGTTGGGTAACGTTGAATCTGGGATAACCGGTCCGGCTCCACGAAAATTTTTCACTGGCCACCCGGATAAATCGGAAAACGCTCGTGGCAGACGGTCTAGAAGCTCAATATCTCACAGTTGTATATCCCATTTGGAGGATAAAATCGTATAAAATTCTCAGAATCGAACCGTAAGTATTTGGGAGACAATTAGTTGTCCTTCCGCTGCACCATAGTCCCGGGGCGGATCATTTATCTATAGGAGCCTACCTAAGTAGCATGATTGTACCTCATTATCTAAAGATAACCTTACTGATAAAACAATTAATTATTTCTCGGAACATTCTTGATATACTATAAAATAATTCATTTCTGATGATGATATAGAAAAACTAACTTATCATGTATAGGAAAACCCTTTAACCCTTTAACTAATCACATTTAAGTGCAAAGGAGACATTTTGTCTTGCAATTGTAAGGTGTTTTAGTTTCATTATCAATCTTTTTATACTTCTGAGAACAACATTATAGTTATCAAAATCAATATTTGGACTAAGATTAGATAGTCAAAGAATTTAAGTACCGTTTTCATCGTATCGACAAAGGTGATGAAATCAAAATTCATAGGAAAAATTAAAAAATAAGAAAACATATAATAAGATTAGTTTATATGCCATTACTTAGTGATACTAGATTGTTAATATATATTTTTTAAATAAAATTATTATTATTATTATTTAACATTTTGATGGTTTAGGATTTAGTCTCCCAAATTACATTTGCATTGGCCTTTAGATGAAGCAAGACAATTTTACGATGGTGGTTGATTGAGAGAGATTTTTCTTTACCCTTGATCCACAATAACCATGCTCCGGTTTTCCTGAGCAAAAGAAATATAGTGCGGCATCGACTCTAATGAGTGATAGCAAGGTTAAACAGGTGATCCTTGATCCTATGATGAATCTTGAGCTGTCAAAATGCTAAGCTATTTAAGAGGTGATGAAGACTTTATCTCTTTCCGTGTAAGTATTTTAAGAATCAAATTAAAAATAAATAAAAGACAGGTTTTTCAATGTCATTTCACTTGGCCCAAATGTTAACTTGATTTTATTTATTTTCACCATTTTTTTTTCAAATTTCAATTTCAATTTCAATTTAATTAATTGTTAAGCTGATTTCTTTGACTGTCTAGTTTTTTTTTCTCACTCATCTATGGGGAAAAAATTAATTTGGCAATTGCCAATACTGATTCAACCTAGGCGATCTGCATTGGTATGCTCAATTTTCCCGATTGACATTAGATTAATCGGTTTGGTCCTTAACATAACGTCCTTAGGCATACTTCTACTGCTGAGCAAGAAACCTTTATATTAAGTACTTGAGGTCACTTAAGTCTGTAAATGTTAATGGAGTTACTCCTTTAGCCGTGTGATTCCGATGGAATAATCACGTATGTTCAAAATCTTGAGCCATGTCAGGGTTTCAGGATTTGACCAGAATTAACAGGTTTTGGTATCGTACCGTTGTCAGAATAGTTTCAAGACTTAATTCTAAATATAAATGTATGTGGATAAATATGCTATCAATTAACTATATGTGTTAATTTCTTAATTATCCGCTGTGAGGGCTTCCCGGTTTATGATGGAAAACTTTCGTAGGGCTGGATCAAGCATCCCAAGTTTGATGGTTACCTAGTTCATCATTTTGTTAATTTCTTAATTATTCACTACCTCACCTTGATTTCTTAATCGAATTATAAACAAACTATTCGTGCTATTATCGTTGCATGTCTTAATGTGAGAGCGGAACGATAAGTATCGACCATGTTGCTTGACATGGCTCGATACTTTACACTATGATTGTCATTAGTGATGGTGAGATCCATATAAACAATAAGGAGAAAGATGCATTGAAATTTTGAGTTATTATTATGCTCTTAATCATGCCATCATGAAGAAGATTAGTGCTAAGCTTTAAAAAAACATGCCTCAATGATTGTTTCAGGGCATATAATGATCAAAAAGTCTAGAAGTTGCCCATGCAAACCTCGCCAAGATCACCATGAAAGGGTTAGTCAACAAATAGATCATAAATGCACCAAAGACGGTTCTTAGCAAACAATTTAAGACAGTCATCATTAATGTCTTTAATCAATTGCATCTGGAATCTTAGTCGATCATGATTTAGCGTTGTAAATCTCATGTTCATAATATAAATAATGTTAGCTGATTTTTCATGGTTAAAATTTGCTAGGTTGAAGTTATACATGTCCAAGTTTTTATTATTTTTATTTTTCCTACATTAGAAGGTTGGGCTATAACTCAAGTACACGAGCAGAAATAAGAGTCGTAGAGATGAGGGTGTTAAAGATGGATGTGCGGACATACAAGTATGGACAGAAATGAGAATGTTAGAGGGAAAGTTGGGATTGTATCTATTTAGGAAAAACTCTAGGAGACACATTAAGCTGATATGTGTGTTTTTATACTTAGATGATCGATAAATACTCTAGTTAGACGATGTGAAATTATGATAAATATGCATATTAAATGAGAACTAGGAAGCCTAAAGAAGACTAGAGGGTTATGCCCAAGGCGTCAAAGGATCCATTGAACTGAACTCATCTAATGAGATAAAGTTTGATTGTAGTTGTTGTATTGGAAGGTGCAGCTCTCACCGTTCACTATCAATTGTTAACCTTAAAAAAGTGGCATGCTTTTTGATGAATTTCATATTTCATTACCATTAATCCATGTATTTTATGATTGTTTCTTTTTAGTGCCATTGAAGTGGAATACTTTTTGATGATCACATGTTTCATTATCGTCGTTTCTTTTTTTTTTTTTGAGCCCGTTTACATATTTGCAGTTGGCTTGCCGAGACTATCCACATCCGCGCCATCTTTGTGCCAATTTTCCTTTTAGCTCATCATTACATGAGTACCACTGCGAATTGGTAAGTACTTTTTCCACTGAAGTTTGTTTGTTTTTTGTTACTTGAGCTTTCTCCTATATCGACGATGTTGACAATAACTCTGTTGTAATTCAGTGCCATTGTTACGTGTGCGACACTCCAGCCCCTTGCAATTACTGGGCTAACGGTGACTTAACTACCGATCATTGCAATTCTACCGATAAAGAACCAAGCTGGAGGGCATTGAGGCAGTCTTTCAAACTGAGAAAAATGGGGGCTACAGATTCACAGATATACCAAGATAATTCTTCTTCTAGATTCCCAATTTTCAGAGGGCGAGCACCACCGATAATACACCACTCTAATTCAAATCCTATTTTGGCTTCCTTCTCTCATTCTAATTTGCTGCAGTCTTGCTCCATGACTCCAATTACAAAAAGAAACTTGATCGATCGCAGTCACTATCTTCCCACAACTATGTCCTGTCTTAACCAGAGATACAACCACTTCACACCTAAAGGACAACCTTTACAGAGAGAGACAGGATTGACGTATGCTCGTAAAAGATCTAGAAGGGATGGGGCACTGGAATCTCATTTTATTAGCTTGAATAGCCCATACAGCGCTAGCATCACTGGTTCTGTTAATAATCATAATCCCGACACCATGCCAATAACATCACAGAGCCCACAGTGGTATGAAGTTGGACAGTGGGCATCTCAAACTCTGTCGATAGCTTCATCAGGTGACTCGACAGAGATAATGCAAGCAGCTGTATCATCTCAATTTGTACCATCCCAGATCACAACTGCTGATGTTAACTTGAAAACTTGGCAAGATATAGTGGCTCATGCGACATCTGAATTGGGGATTCCAGAATTCCACTTGAACCAGAAATAGAATGACAGATGCTCAACAACCTCGACAGATACCATCTCCATGAGCACCATGTGTCATTCTCTGAAATAAATGGTGGTACGAGGTTCCCGTTTTCCTTCCTTCAGGAAGTAACCTTCTTCAATAAGATTATAACTCCACATGATCAAATCACACGATGGCAAGGAAGATCTCGACATTCAATTCCAGGACATCTAATTTGGCCATATCGAAGATACTCAATTTAGGTATGGATGGAATTTTATCTTAGGTCGCAGCAGCTCTCGAGTGTTTGGGCAACTCTTGATTTGATTTAGTGTTAATGGGAGCTACAGAACTGCTCTGATCTTATTGACCTCCTTTAAGTTGTTTTTAGTAATATCGATCTCGATGATAAAGTAAGGTTGTTCTGTCCTGGATTGGTTTCGTATTTAATGTATATTTCCGGGAGCAATCGACTCTTCTTTAGAAATCCTTCGTTTAATAAATGGGTAGCTGCATAACCATGTCATCTTGCCTTTTAAAATTGTTGATGCTTGTCTTTAGAAGGGAAAGGAAGCTTTTGGTCATCTCATCGGTGACTTGGTGTGGTGGGATCATCGCCATGATGGTATCGATCATGTCTTTTTAAATAAATTTGTTGATGTATTCATTCCGATTATTGAGACATCTCTTTAGGTCAACTAATGAATATGGTATGTTGAAGTGTTTGGATTTTTTTAGACGATATTGCATCGCTTAGGTAGGTGCTTAAGGCTATTGAGAATTTGTACCTTTTATTTCACTTAGGAATACTTTAAGGGTGCGTTAGTTTGGTTAGGAATTATCTTTGATAATCTTGATTATTCATTCAAGATTATCAATGAAAACTTTATTTGATTTAGATAGTCAGTGATTCCCGAGTAATAATTCATGCTAGATACATCAATAAAAGGAGCATACAATCTGAAATTGAAAAACTTTGGAAAAATAAGATTTTTCTTGATTTTGGGATTAAAATTTTTCGTTCTAAAATTATCCTTCAATATTTATCCTTTAAGATAAAAATAACCCTCATAATTTATTAAATTTCGGGGTGTCACTGGTGGCGATGTTGATGTTGGCGATGGATGTGACTGACGATCAACGATTATGTTTTTCTTTTTTAATTTAATATTTTAATTAAAACTTTAATAAATTAAATAGGTTATAATTGAAAAAAATAAATAAATTTAATTTAAAGATTAATAAAATTATCTATAAAATTTTTAAAAAATAAAAAAATAATCTAATTTTATTTATTTATATATTATTATTATTATATATTTTTTGATATTTTAATTTTCAGAAATTAAAATAAATATAATCGTCAATCTGATGATTGATATATTTTTTTACTTAGATCGACGATGTGAACAAATATATAATATTATCTTACTTTTTCTATTTTAAATTTAAACAAACATATAATTTCATCATGATTAAAATTGAACTCAAGGATAATACGATAAAATATTATATGATGCTAGGTAGTATTACCTTTAAAAAAAAAAATTTATTTAATCATCTAAATTGAACTAAATAAGTAAATAACATAAAATTATGTTTTATTCCTTATAGTCTTGATTATATGCTTATTATAATCAAAATTATACATGTTGACGTGAATTAAACATCTACTAAAGTTCATCATCAACGGATGAAAGGAATGAAATAAAAGTGGAAAGTCTAAATTTCTAATGTTATCTAAATAGTCTTAAACATGACCCGACTTTAGAGTTTAGGCTCGATTCGATTTGATTCAGCTCATTGATACCTCTTTGGGGATGGACACGAGTGAGAGATACTCGTGTGCAAACTGTTGAACAATCACAATGGCTCGATAAGTAAAATGAGCAATCTCGAACTTGATTCGACTTTAGTGTTTAAGCTTGACTTAATTTAGTTTAACTATTCTACACTCCTATGAGGAGGAACACGAGTTTGAAGTAGCTCAATACTTCGATAAGCAAATGAATGTGGTTCGGCTTTAGGATTTAAACGTGGATCCGTTCGGTTCGGTTTAATCAAGAGAATTCTATGTCCCCTGATTTTTGTAGGAGCGGTTCAACCCGCGCAGTCGAGTACCTGAGCGCTTGGTAGGTGGCAGTGTTTGGGTCTTCGTCGTGGTAGACATAGGCGACGCCGCCGTGGCGAGTGAGGTCCATGCCGGCCATCTCGTCGTCGGCGGAGATGCGGAGGAGGCCGAGCTTGTGCAGAGCGTAGAAGAGAGGTCCCATGGTGGCGCTGACCCACCCGGCGATGACGAGGATCTCCACGAGATTGGCGGCGAGGAGGCGGCCGCCGCCTCCCATGAGGAGCCCGTAGGGCCGCACGGCTCGCCCCGGGTACACCTCGTTCACGTAGCTCTCCGTCGCGAAGAGCGCCGTGAAGATGATTCCCCAGGCGCCGCAGCCGCCGTGGAGCTGCGCGGCCTCAAGGGGGTCGTCGAACTGGAGCGCCGCCGCGAGGTGGTTGAGGCCGATGAGCACCCAGGCGGAGACGAAGCCGCAGATGATGGCGGCCCAAGGCTCGACCACCGAGCATCCGGCGGTGATGGCCGCGAAGCCGCCGAGGAGCCCGTTGCAGACGTCGGCTACCTTCCAGTGGCCCGTCAGAAGGCGCTTACCGAAGAGGGTCGTGAGCGCGGCGGTGCAGCCAGCGAGGGTGGTGGTGACGGCGGTGCGTCCGACGGCGGACCACTGCCCGTGATTGGAGCCACTGGGGCCGTAGGCCTTGAAGATGACGGCGAAGGAGCCGGGGTTGAAACCGTACCAACCGAACCAGAGGAGGAAAGTGCCGAGCACCACCAGAGTGGCGGAGTGGCCGCGAAGGGCCACCGAGCGGCCGGCGTGGTCGAAGCGTCCGATGCGGGGGCCCTCGATGAAGGCGCCCCACAGCCCTCCGATGCCCCCCACCAAGTGGACAACTCCCGACCCTGCGAAGTCGATCACTCCGGAATCAAACAGCAGAGGCTCCCCGGCGTTCCTCCCCGCCGCCGCCCACCCGTCCGCCGACCAAAACCTAATCAATTTTCACATCAATGACAACAATCATGGCTGAAGTCGACATCATCGGAAAATTAAATCACTCAACCACCAAATCATTAGAACAGAGTGTTGCCCCGGGGCTACGGTGCAACGGTGAAGCACTTTCGCCGTTAACTAGAGCTAGATTAATTTGGAGGACAGTCCATCCCAGTGGCCGATGAGAAGTTTTCGTCTGCCGGGCCAATGATCTCTAGGATTAGTAGGTTTGAAAAAACTGGAACAGAGTGATGCCTTACCAGTGAGATACGATTGGGTAGACGAATCCGGTGAGGAAGGAGGAGTAGATAAGGTAGGCGGCGAACTGTGTGCGCTCGGCGATGGAGCCGGAGGTGATGCCGGCGGCGGCGATGGCGAAGGCCCATTGGAAGAGGAAGTTGGAGTAGTCGAAGCTCGAGTCAGGCACGCCCTCGAGGGCGAAAAATCGGGTGCCGATGAAGGCGTTGGAGGGTTTGCCAAAGGCGAAGGCAAAGCCGAAGAGGTAGTAGAAGAGGCCGCCGGCGGCGGCGTCGATCACGTTGGTGAGCATGATGTTCATGGTGTTCTTGGCGCGCACGGAGCCGGCGCAGAGCATGGCGAAACCGAGCTGCATGGCGAAGACGAGGTAGGTGGAGAAGAGGAGGTAGGTGGTGTCGATGGCGCTGCCGGAGTCGATGAACTGGTTGCAGATGTAGTCGGCGGCGGCGGACCCGTTCGTGCCGCCTCCGAGGAGCGGTGCCAGAGCCGACGACGAGCACGACATCGCCACCCGCCCTTCTCTCCCCCGCCAGTTGCCGCGCTTCTGATGCATTGCCACGTGGGGGAGATCCGTTCCTTTTATAGAAAAAAATCTAGGCCCGGTTGCTTTAATTTTGTGTTTTACTATTTTACCCTTATGTTTTGTTAACGGCTCAAAATATCTAAGGGCTCCCATTATTATCTATTTTTTTAAAAAATATTACTTTATTATATTTTTATTAGGGGGCTATTTACAATTATATTTTTATTAGAACACTTATAGACGTCAACACTAATAATATTTTTATTTTACATGAAATTTGAGCATCTAAATTATCATATAAATAAAAAAATAATTTGATTAAACTTATTTCAACTTCAAAAAATTATTTAAAAAAAATATTTAAATTTTCATATTAAAAATTTAACATTTCATAATTACGTATTTTATTTAAAAAAATTCTATAAAATCTAACCATAACATAATTAAAAAAACAATTTAACATCCTTCCCTTAAATTGTTGCCCCACGAGTAACATAAACATTTTAAAACGGTTGTAAAGTAAATAGTTGAAATAATATTTTAATTGAGTTGATAATCGGTATTTTAATACGATAATATTTTATATATAATAATTTTAATTAATTGAAATAATTTGTTACATAGAATAAAGATAAGTATTTTAAAAAAAATCAAAATATTACTTTATTATACTTTTATTATAAAAAATATTATGATTAGAATACTATTATAGACGTACAACATCTAAAACAGGTTAAAAATAAATTAATTCAATTTAATCAACACATAAGTATTATTATATTAAAATATTATTTATTAATTTGATCAAAATTATTTTAAATAATTTTAATAAATTAAATAATTTTGATTTTTTTTGATATAATAATATCTTATGCTTATTAATTTTAACGAAGTGGAATAATTGAATTGTATTTGTATAGAACAAAGATATTTCTAAATAAAAAATATGATATTTTAAAAGTTATTTTTTTTATAAATAATAATAATTTTTTGTACGAAAGATCTAGTGATAGATATTTGTAGTTAAGGTTATCATTATTAATAACAAATTCTAGATATTTTATTTTAGAATGGCTCAAGCATCAATGTTAAAACAAAATATATTAACTTGAATTTTTTAAAAAATTTAGATTTGACCGACAGTTGGCTTGACTCGCAGTTGGCTTGACTGACAGATGAACCTGACAAATATTATTATTATTATTATAAATGAAATATTTTATTATTACTATTATTATTATCATTATTAATATTATAATTCAATGTCAAAGGTTTTTTTATTAATGAATACTGAATATTTCCTCATCAATGATTTATATTTGAGTAACAATATGCTTTTTTTTCCTCAAGTTTTTCATTTACAATAAGTAAAAGTGGTTAAAGGTATTGATAACAAGGAAGAAATGATTTCCAACCATCAGCTATCAATTTAGATTTGACACATCAAATTGACCCATCTCGTTAAATAATTTAAGCTAATTAAGTTAGAATTTTATCAATTCAAATATACAATGCACCGACCCGCCTAAGCCCACAACCCACATAGGTTGGCTCATAACGGGCTTGAGTTAGTCCGTGGGTTGAGAAATACATACAAGTCAAATTTTTTGTCAATTTATTATCTTTCCTTATTATAATTTTAAAATAAAAATTATATTTTTCATCCAATATGAGTATTTGTTCGTGTCTATTTATATTTAAAATATACATTTTTGGATAATTTGATTAATGAAATCCTTTCGAAGTAAAACTTTAAAAATATATATTTTTTTAAATTTTTGATAGACCGGTGGGTTGACTTGTCTAATTCGCAACCAATCATAGATTGGGTTGGGTTGGGGATTTCCTAATATGCTAAGATGACAGGTCGACCGACCCCATCCTGCCAAATCATTGACCCACTATGGATCGATCCGCTCTGTCATATATTGACGTCCGATAGCTTTACAACAAACCTAAACATACATGCATGACTCTTCTTCGCATTAGTACGTAGGTAGCTCGAGTACCCTAACTTATGCTCGAGCACTTTGCTCGTCTTATTGACTTGATGGACCAAATTCTTTGTGTGATTCATTACACTTGGGTCCCAGGATGGTGTGACATTTAAACTCTTCAAGATAGAACATGCTTGTCTACCCAACCCATATCGGGATGGTCATGTACATGTTGTAGAGTGAGACTTATCCACGTGTTAATTTGCGACCTACAATGATCGAATAAGTGACATCATAATGGAAGGACGCTAAGTCGTCATGAGTAGCCATAACTAACAACCGATTTCGAATCTCATGAGTATGACCAACGCGATCCCAATAGGTAAATAAGGATGATCCGGTCGGCATATGCTGGCATATGGCGGCTGATGTGTAGTCAAAGACCTTGAAAGTCAAAACGGACCGACTTTTGAACAACAAGGGGGAGGAATAGCCATTTGATTGAACTGGCCAAGTCAATCGGTCAGTCGAATGCACTTCGTTGGAGGACACGCGGAGTGTCCAGGCAGACTAGGGTGGAGTAGCTATCCTGATTGACCGGTATTGCCAAGCCAATCGGTCGGTCGGACAAACGTTGTTGAAGGACACACAGCCAGTTGGCGAAGCGACTAGCTGAGTACATGGCTTTATGTTAGAGGTAGGTAGGTCATAGCTTGCAACAGTATCCTGCAATGGATATGGTTTAAATAGCACTGACAATCATAGATAGGCGATATGACTCATAAGACAAACTAATTACTATAACAAGATATAAATGCGGCTTACCAAGATTGACAATGATAATATGACATGAGATGTGACATGGTGCACTGACGAAACTTATGTCCTCAATCACAACCTAATCTTAGTCTGACATAGAAGATCACCCAAGAAGTTCTTATCATTAATGTGAGACGATGTCTTGGTGATGTGGAATTCGCAAGTGCATAGGAACGTCGCCAAGTAATAAAAATATCGATCCATAGGGACTGTTGATTAAGTACTAGTCAATTTCGCAAGGCAAACTATCTAGACTTTACTGGATCGTGATAGATAATAGCTTGCTAGAGGGAGAGAGAATGAGAGGAGAAGAAGAGAAGAGGGAGAAAAAGAGAGATAGATCTTAGGTCCTTAGATGTTGGACTAGGTAGCAGACGAATCTGGGGTGACCGACCCGACTCCATGAAAGTTTCCCACTGGTCACCAGGGTAAATCGGGAAGAGCTCATAGTGGGCGGTCTATAAGTCCAGCGTCCCAGGGTTTGTGCCCCATTTGGAGAAAAAATTCCTACAAAATACGCTGTAGCTAGGGATTGAACCGCGGATGCCTGGGATAGCGACTAGTCGCTGCACCATAGCCCCGGGGGCAAGATCTTAGGTCCTTAGAGAAGGGATGGATGGGTGAAACCTAGAATTTCAATTTTGCTACAATGCTAGTTGATGCCCTATGTATTGTTGACATCCTTATCTCCATGTCTATATCCTTGTAGAGATCCTAATTATATACTAGTGTTAGCCTTATAGAAGCACACCAGAGTGCTTTCCTCTTTGACATCCAATGTCATTAAGTAGAATAGATAACCCAAAGAGTTTGGTTAAAGGTTGACCTCTATATAGGTTGCCCAGGTCATACGTCTTTAGGTTACATTAAACACTTCCTAACACAGGTTTCTGAGAAACCTATTAAGTCGTGTTAGCTAACCTCTTTTAAGGAATTGACCTCCATTTCGAGGTAATGCCCAAGATGTTCGGTTAAAAAGATACTTTTGTTGCGGAGGGTTCCCTAGGTATACGATCTCGGACACTCCCTCTACGTGCTGACCAAACCCTCACAATTACATATATTTCCTATTCAAACATTTCCACAAACACATGGTAGGCACAATACATATAAAACAAAGAAAGGACATTTCATTTGATAAGGAAATTGTGGGATCGGTGAGATCGATAAAAGGGGGGGGGGGTGAATATTGATTCGAAAAATTCTCGGATTTAGAACGGAGTAAATGTAGTAGAATGAATAAATACATATCAAAATCAACGCTAACATGTTTTATTTTTACTTGGTTCAGAGTTTGTAACAACTCTTACTTCAAGGGCCACAATCCTTAACCGTTTACGTTGGGCAATTCTATAAGTTCGCAAAATAGTTACAGATATGCAATTCTAAGTATAAAAGAAATGAACTTAAAATCAACAACATTGACTGAAATGAAAAGTAGAGCGCATTGTTGTCGGAGTAGCGTTTCGGAGTTCCTGGATTACTTTAAAATAGCACACTCGAGCATGAATGAATTGAAAAATTGATATAGAAAGTTGTGGCTCGAAACCCATTTTATATAAGCACTCGGGTGCCCGAGTGCCTATAGGGGCGCCCAACTCAACGATTCAGCCGCGTCGTGATCCGCTGACCAAGGCCAAATCCTATCCTTCTCGGGCGCCAGAGTGGCTCTGGGGTGCCTCTATTGGTGATGTGGCGCATCCAATCAGCAGCCGCCAACTCATCCTCTCCCAGGCTGAGTTTTATGTACAGGGGCGCCCTAGACCTCTCGGGCGCCCGAGACTTCTCGAGCGCCCGTCTTCTCGGGTGCCCGAGACCTCTCGAGTGCTATGGAGGCTACTGGTCTCCAATTTCTTCAGTTGTAACACAGGGTTAGTCAGAAATACAAATAACATACAATATATATGAAATGAATGCGTGTTCGATAGTCGGAGTTGCCTGATACTAACTTTAGATTTCAAAATGAAATCCTAGGTAAGACCGACGCCTACTATTCCCTCTTCTGGAGAACGGGTCCTCACCTACTCTACTCTAGAGAAGTTATCTGTTGCTAATTGGCACCTCCGGTTGGATTTTTGCTCAACTTCCGAAGCTTTCGGATCTCGAGACGTCCTTACCTCGACCCATCCCTATTTCTGTCCATTGTTCTTGCTCGACTAAGACTTCTGCCCGATCTTCCGGATCAGGTCTTCGGTGCCCGACCCCCGACCAGGACTTTGTGCCCAATCTTCCGAACCAAGTCTTCATGCCCAACCCTCGGTCAGGCCTTCGGTGCCCAACACTTGGCCAGGACTTTGTGCCCAGTCCTCGACTAGGATTTCATGTTAGGACCTTGTCGTTTTGCTAGAGGGGGGGGGGGAATAGCAATTTCTCGATTTTTCTACCTACACCGTTAGCGTGCGCAAGCGGAACTATAAACAATGTAAACAATCAAACGCTAACACCGAACCTTTACGTGGTTCGGAGATGACGCTCCTACTCCACGGCTGTCCGTAAGGTGGACGATCCATGATCCGTCCGTGGATGACTCCCCGGATGTCCTCTGGCTAGCTCATGTAGCTCCTTGTAGGTGAAGAAACCTCGCCACAAACCAAACTTCACTTCTGAGCTCATAGACTACTATTTAGCCTTTAACCAAAGCCAAATTCGTCAAGCTCCTCAGCCAAAACCAAGCCCCTTTAAATAGTGCTTAAGGTTGAGAACCTCGCTACCAGTCGACTGGTCTATTACCAGTCGATTGATCCCACTCAAATTCGACCGTTACAGCTTAACGTTCGAATTTGCAGTCACACCAGTCGACTGCTCCAGGGGCAGTCGACTGGTCCATTACCAGTCTACTGATTTTTCTGTGAGTTCGAGGTCCCCATTAGCAGTCGACTGATCCATTCCTAGTCGATTGCTCAGCTTACATTTTCACTCTCCCTCACTCCGAAGACCCTCCTTCACGTATGCCTTCAAGTTCACTCCCTTGGCTCGCCCCTTGAAGTCCTCTTCCATCGGCTATCGTCCCTCGGATGCGCACACAAGCCCTTGACTTGCCTCCATGCCACCCTTTATGTGTGCCCTTTGAAGTCCACTTCCCGGCTTATCCTTGGAGTCTTCTTCTCTCGGCTCTCGTCCCTCAGATGTTTCCTCCATGTGTGACTCACCAAGTCCTGCAAACTCAATCACACATATCAAACCACAAAGATAAACCTAACTTAAACCCTTTGCCCAAACATCAAAACACATGGTCACTCCGGACCATAGATTGCCCCAACAATCTCCCCTTTTTTGATGTTTGGCAATACGTTTAAGTTAGGGAAAATAAATAGCAAATATGCATGGATCCTATCATAAGGCATCCCCACACCTAACCTCCCCACGAGTTAGGACTTTTACCAAAACAGGCTTTTTAAAACCTCTCCAAGGCTCCCCTACATTGGACTTACAAAGGCTTTTTAAGAACCTCTCCAAGTTCCCCTTACGCCACCAAATGAGCAACAATGCTCCCCCTTTACCTAAGCTCCCCCTGACCTAGATTTCTCGCAAAGACGTGTTTGGTTTCCCACTTAAACCTAACACTTCTCCCCCTTTGTCATACATCAAAAAGACTCTAACAATTTCCCTCTTATTTGACTCATTAACCCCTAATGATCCTAAACACAGTGTACTAACCCCCCAATAGATTACACACTTGTTTCTCATCATTTGGACACCTTTCAATTGCTGAAAAACCAATTCAGCCTTTACCAGTCGACTGCCCCCTGGGCCAGTCGATTAATACTCTAGAAAACTCAATTTCAGCATTTCTGACCCAAATTCAGAAATGCACCAGAAATTCCACAAATCTTCAAAAATTCCCAAATTTTGTGGAGAGGTTTGTGGTACCCATATCTACTTGGGAAAAATACATCCAACCATGTATCTATCACCAATCCCAAGATTGACACAAAACCCAAAACTAGCTAAATGGTTCAATTGAACCTTGACCTAAAGTCCTAGTTTTGATCTCCTCTTGATGTCTTTGCCCATACCAACCTACAATGCATCCCTAGCATTGATTTATATGACATTTACACATCAAAAACCAAGTTTCATGCTACATGACCCCAATGTCATATTTCCATGCATGATACACAAATCCAATGTGCCAAAACCCAAGAATTGAGACTCAAGTCTGTCTCCAACTCCTTTGGCACACTCTATGACCCATCTAGACTTCCGAGAGGAATCCTCTCGGGATCCATAGACCATGGGTCGCAACTTGACTCCTAGAGCTCCCCCTTGAGCTCTTAACCGTAGCCACCTCCCTAGGGGACTCATTCACAAGCACAAGGCCACACCGGTGTACCTCAGGTGACTCTTGACCTACAAACTTAACCTTCTTAACTTTGGACCACTTGTCCTTAGTTAAGACCTTTTTCCTCCCTTTTAATGGCATCCCCTTGCCATTCTTGGATTTTTCCTCCTTGCCATAATTATATGCAACCCTAACATATTTCTTTTCATTGGCATTGGAGACCTTAGATCGGTATCCTAGATCCGATCTATCATTGTTGAGTTTTAGACCACCCAACACCATTCCTAAACCCTTAGATCCAATAATGAATCTATCTAGGGTTTTCTCCATTTCTTCAAGTCTTGCCCTCAAGACTTGATTTTCCAACTCCATAGCTCTAACCCTAGACCCAACATGTCTGCCTTGGACATTCCTAGACCTACCCACTTTTCTAGGCATATGTTTCCCCTTCTTGGGATTTGTGCCTTGATCCTTAGGTCTAAAGGCTCTAGGTTTATCATGATGCATGAATTCTCGAGGGTCTTGATATGCAACATTAACTCTATTTTTATCATGATATTTAAAACCAAAATTATGCATGGGTAAATAATTAGCATTATTTCTAACATGCATGGAGGAGTTTAAATTTGAATTACATTTAAACTTAAAGTTAGGGATTACCTCCCTTACCCTTGTAGCTCCCTCTTGATGTGACCTTCTCTTCTTCTCCATCTTCTCCCATTTCCTCAAATGCTCCAATTTCTTGAGTTCTCCTTTCCTTGAGCATTTGGTGTGGTAATGCCCTAGCTCTCCACACGTGAAGCACCTTATATGCTTCTTTTCCTTCTTTGCTCCATCCCTACAACTCATGTTAGTTTTCAAATTACTTGAATTGAGTTTAGGGTTTACCTCCTTTTTCTTACCCAATGGACACTTGTCCTTGTAGTGCCCTTTTTCATTGCACCCAAAGCAAATGATGTGATCTTTTGCCTTTGCCTTGGTGGAGATGGAAGCTTCTTCTTGCTTTGGTATTGAGGATGACCTTTCCTCCCCCTCAATCTTGAAGTGGAGACCTCTTCTTCTTCCCTTGATGAAGTGGATGATCTTTCACTTTCTTGTGCCACTTCACTTGAGGAGACGGATGCCCCTTTTTCCCTTTTCTCCTCTTTTCGGATGTTGAACTTCTTCCCTCATCCGATTGGTCATTCTCCTCTTCTTGGACCATTAAACTTATTTCTTTTGGCTCTTCCACTACTTGAGCTTGTATAGGATTTTCATGAAGTGCTACCATCTTGCTCCATAATTCATGTGCATTTTTATATTCACCTACACCACTAATTATGTCATTAGGCAAAACCTTAAGTAATATTGAAATTACCTTCTCATTTGCCTTAGATTGTGCTTGTTGCTCCTTGTTCCAATATCTTGGTTGAAGCTTCTTCCCATGCTTATCTCTCAGAGCTTCAAATGGATATTTTAGTGCGATCATTAAATCCCAATCCATATTAAACCATACCTCTATCCGCATCCTCCAATAATCAAAACTCTCTCGGTCGTAAGGAGGTGGAATGTTGATGTCGTCCCCTAAGCGTTCTTCATGCGCCATTTTCTCTAGCCTTTTGCTCTCTCGGCGGTTAGTCTGTAGATGAGTGAATAGCAATTTCTCGATTTTTCTACCTACATCGTTAGCGTGCGCAAGCAGAGCTATAAACAATGTAAACAATCAAACGCTAACACTAATCCTTTACGTGGTTCGGAGATGACTCTCCTACTCCACGACTATTCGTAAGGTGGACGATCCTTGATCCATCGGTGGATGACTCCCCAGATGTCCTTCGGCTAGCTCGTGTAGCTCCTTGTGAGCGGAGAAACCTCACCACAAACCAAACTTCACTTCTGAGCTCTTATACTACTATTTGGCCTTTAACCAAAGCCAAATTCATCAAGCTCCTCAGCCAAAACCAAGCCCCTTTAAATAGTGCTTAAGGCTGAGAACCTCGCTACCAGTCGATTGGTCCCACTCAAATACGACCGTTACAGCTTAACGTTCGAATTTGCAGCCACACCAGTCGACTGCTCCAGGGGCAGTCGACTGGCTACCAGTCGACTGGTCCATTACCAGTCGACTGGTCCATTACCAGTCGACTGGTCCATTACCAGTGTAACGTCCGACCTTATATCTACCCTAAAGGCGGGGTTACGGGTCCATACATTCATATCATCCAATCATGTTAAACATGTATATCCAAACAAAACAGTTACAATACATGAACTAGTAATAAGCATGCTTATTGAAAACTAATTTACCAAGCAAGGTTTTTCATTTCTTTTATATCTACATGCATTTACAACCTAATATGAAAATCATTTAACACACTATAGCATGAAATCTCAAGTAAGAATATAGCAAGAGTTATCTAGTCTTAGATACATGCAAAAGAAGCATATACAAAAGAAGCGTTCATAAGCAACCGAAAATAGTAAACATCTAGCATTTTACTGAGCATGCATACTATAGGAATTAGACATTGATAATAGTATTATCTAACATGACTTAGGTTCCATATCTCTAACAGTAGAGTAGCCACAATCATCATATATTCAGAGTATAGTAATACAATTTCAATCTTTTATCGGAAGCAGTTAGATTCTAGACAAACTAAGGTAGATGGAATCTTTCATCCTTTCCCGAGCCATCACCACACACATCCTCTAGCCTTCCCTCTGCCTCTTCCTTTAATTCAAGTATTTCTTACCGCTATCTGCAGCATAAGAAAACAACATGAACTAGTAAGCAAAACATGCTTAGTAAGAATCCGGGCCTACTCGCAAAATCCATATCGATACATCATATCATGTACTCAGTAATCAAGATAGAACAAGATTAAGCATCATAAGCATCTTATCAAAGCATCATAAACATCACATCAATTTATCTCTAAGTACTTTACGGAACAAGATTATCACATGATGAGAAAAGTATGCTTTTCAAAAGGTTCCATAATGGTAAGTACTTCAAAATATCATATCATCATCCAGGGCCCAGTTGTCGTACCACATCATCATGCGCGTTCCCTAATAAATTGGGGTAGCGAGCCACCAATCTAATTAGAGCAGGACCCTTCCGTCCTACCAATGCCATGACCTTAACATGCTCATTGGATTTGTTTAACGACCCCCTTCCGAGTCGGGTAGACAACTTTCCAAAGTAAAGTAATTTATCATGCAATTACTCATATAAGTATATGCCTAAAGGTACTCTTAATCACTTCTCAAAGGGACACACCACACATTCGGGTGCTCTTGATCCCTTAGGGACACACCACGCATTCGGGTGCTCTTGATCCCAGTTTTAATAGAGTAACCCTTTTTAGGCATATTATCAAACACATCATGTTCATATCATCAAGGTGCCCCATGGGCTATAAGACATGCTTTTATACCTAACAAGATAGGTCACATAAATTATACACACATCACATATGTAGTAGCATGCTTCATGTTAACAATTGACCATGGTTTATACTTCAAATTGAGGTTAGATTCCACTAACCCTAACTTACAAGAGTGGCCGAATGGTGTAACATGACTAGGCTAGGTTTTTGACATCCAACCTTCATACAAACATTCACACAAACATGTTATCTACACCACTAATCATGGGAACATATTAGGATATCAAGCAACACAAAAACTCTAGCCATTCTTCTCTTGGCCGAAACCTTGTAGGGTACCAAACCCTAATTTTTGTCCTTCCAAAAATTTGGAAATATCGCATATGAGTATAAAGTCCCTAGGGGTACTAGCATATATCAAAGCTTGATCAAAAATCCCCTTCTTGGACCTCCAAGCATAGGTGGCCGAAACCTTGTGGACACCAAACCCTAGTTTTTGTCTTCTCAAAAATTTGGAAAACAACATACATCCATACCCTAAGTTCTTAGGGATATCCTCATGTATCAAGAAGCAACCAAAACCCATTTCATGGTGGTGGCCGAATGGTTACAAGGGAAGAAGGTCCCCTTTTCAACAACAACAACAAGAAAAACATACTAATCAAACGAAACGATTACACTGCAGGCGAGAGGATACTTACATCCTAGCGCTGGAAATTTCTTTAAACCGTAGGGTACCCTAGATTTGGAGGGTATGTGAAGATCCTCTTTTCTTCCAACTTTTCTCTAAGAGTCCCTTGGTCTTGGTAGAGGCAAAGACACTTGGCTTTCCTCCTTGTAGTTGCCCTAGGGTTAGAACCCTTGGATGAGGGTTTTCGAAAATGGAAGAAGAGAAGAAGGGGATGGTGGTTTCGGTGGGGGAAGGAAGAAGAAGAAGAGAAGAAAAGGAAGTTACTTCCAACTTCCCTTATTTATACTTCTCTCATGAAAAGACATGTCTCTTCACTCTTACCCACTTAACAAGCATGTCCCTTTCTCCTTCTACATGAAATATTGCTTGGTTCATTGGTTATAACATGGTGAGTACAACTAGGAGGTCCAAGGTTCAATCCTTGCTCTCTCCTTTTTATCATCTTTTGCACTAATCCATATCAAAGCCCATTAAGCCAAGTCCATCATGAAATTTCATAATATTTCATGTTTATGAATTCATAATATTTCCTAATATTTTTCCTGAATTCATAATATTATTTACATAATATTTTATAAATATTATTCACATAACATTTCATGATAATCATATTTCATGAATATGATATTTCATGCATTTATGACATTTCATAGCATGTGATTGCATGAAATTTATATCATTTCCTTATAATCATTTTCATACATTGTCATGATTTTACATTGACAAATTTGGGGTGTTACAACCAGTCGACTGATTTTTCTGTGAGTTCGAGTTCCCTACTGGCAGTCGACTGATCCATTCCCAGTCGACTGCCCAACTTACATTTTCACTCTCCCTCACTCCGAAGACCCTCCTTCATGTATGCCTTCAAGTCCACTCCCTTGGCTCGCCCCTTGAAGACCTCTTCCACCGACTATCGTCCCTTGAATGCGCACGCAAGCCCTCGGCTTGCCTCCATACCACCCTTCAGGTGTGGCCTTTGAAGTCCACTTCCCGGCTTGCCCTTGGAGTCCTCTTCCCTCGGCTCTCGTCCTTCAGATGTGTCCTCAATGTGTGACTCACCAAGTCCTGCAAACTCAATCACACATATCAAACCACAAAGGTAAACCTAACTTAACCCCTTTACCCAAACATCAAAACACATGGTCACTCCGGACCATAGATTGGCCCAACACGCATCCTCACCTACTCTACTCTGGAGAAGTTATTTGTTGCTAATTGGCACCTCCGGTTGGATTTTTGCTCGACCTCCGAAGCTTTCGGATCTCGAGACGTCCTTACCTCGACCCATTTCTATTTATGTCCATTGTCCTCACTCGACTAAGACTTCTTCCCGATCTTCCGGATTAGGTCTTCGGTGCCCGACCCTCGACCGCCGACCAGGACTTCGTGCCTAATCTTCCGAACCAAGTCTTCATGCCTAACCCTCGGTCATGCCTTCGGTGCCTAACACATGGCCAGGACTTTATGCCCAGTCCTCGACTAGGATTTCGTGCTCAACTCTATTGGTTAAGACATCGCGCCTAGGTAAACTAAGACTTTCCTGCACACTTAGCCAAACATGTTAGATCAGAAAACATACTTTACCTTGAATCGTTTGTCATTATCAAAACTAGATTCGATCTGGTACTTTCTGCAGCAACAATCTCCCTCCTTTTGATTTATGACAACCTAATTTAAAAGTTAAATTAAAACAAATAGTTAAGCGTGTAGCAAAAGCATTTAAAGAAACACAGTATTATATTTTTCAAGATAAGCTCAATTTTTCAAAAGTATCATCCGAAACAAAAAAAAACTTGCAAAGCTCCCCCTTGATAAGTTAGATTTTGAGTTAAATCTTAATTTTTCAAAAAACTTGCAAAAATTAAAAATGCATGAAGCTCCCTCTTAATATGAAACTCTCCCCTGAAGCATTTGAAAGATGTGTATTTTTCAATTTAAAAGGCTTTTTGATATCTTTGAAAAAATTCTAAGTATAATTGAATGAAAATTCTAAGTATAACTTTTCAATTTAAAGTCATTTTTCAAAAAATGAGAAAATACGGTTTTCTAGAAAATGAAAATGAAACAGACCAAACACCCCCTTAACTTTTCCATTTTTTCCCTTTGAAAAATAGAGTTTTGAAAAAGTAAAGTACTATGTAAATTTTGAAAAACTTGAAAAATAACGTACTAAGTAGATGTTTGAAAAAACCCCTTAAAAATTCTTTTACTACTTAGTAAAAAAAATTCTTTATAAAAAAATTTTATTTGAAAATTAACTTTTCCCTACTCTCCCCCATTGCCATATATATATATAAAATATTTTGGTTAAGGAGAAAAAAATTAAAAAAAATATTTATGTATCAGAGCCCATGAAGTTTTTGAAAAATATTTTAAGTTAACGTAAAAAAATGATAAGTAAGCAATGCCAACAAAAATATTTTTAGACAGGCAAGTAAATAATTCTGATTAAATATTTTGAGTTAGATAGATAAACAATAAATAACAGAAATGAACTAATGAAAAAAAATTTAGAACTAATTTAATTCACCCATTTGAGTCTAAGCATTCAAAAGTAAACAAGCAATAATTTTGAAAAGTAGTTTAAAAAGTAATACAAAAATAGAAATCCTTGGGCCCTGTCTAACCCAATTTGTTACTTATTAATTGTTATAAAATAGTAGTTTTCACTTGGGTTAGTCAAGTTAAGTATTTTGATCAAGTTAGATTTTCTAAGCTTGATTGATGTTCAGTTGTATCTATTGCCCCAATTATTTTTGATGCACTGATTTAAAGCATCTTGAGTTAAGGCATATGCCTAAGCATCTTAACCCAATCTAAGTTGTCAAGCAAGGTATTCCTAATGTACTTGTGAGATGCTGGCTTCTAAGTCTATAGGAGCATGCAAACTAGGGGTTAAGCCATATCGAAGAAATCCCTAGTTTTGAGAGGGGTATATTTTTAAAATCTAAGAGTAAAACAACAAAAAAAATCAGGATTTATTACAAAAAAACATGAATGTTTGAAAAACATTTAAGGATAATAATTCTTAAAAAATAGCTACAGAAAATGATTTTTGATTAAGCAAAAATTAAATAAATAAAAACTATTCTACTGAGCACAATTAAGTAATAAAGTCAATAAAGACAAATCAAATAGCAAAGTTAACTAGAGTCAACCATGTTAGAAGTCAACAGTCAGACTGTCCCAAATCCTACTACAGACAAATACAAGTTAAATCTATGAAGAAGATGAGTCTGGGTGCCATGATCAAAGCAGATCCATAAGCTCTACGTGCCGAACCTGGTCTACCTCTAGCCTTTCCACATGGTGGGCCTCCACCTCCTCCTGTAAATTGTGAATCTCCCGCTCAATCTAGGTTAGACGCTTGTCTGTAGTCAAAGGAGGTGGCGGTGGCGGTGTCTACTCTAACTGTGCCTCGAGCTCGGCAACAAAGTCATCCTCGTCGTCCTCTAAATCGTCCTACTGCTGAGCTCCCTGTGGTCTCCAAGAGATGATCCCAGTGGCCGAGATGTCTATCGTGGCTAACGAGAAGTTCCTAATACCTACCTCATCGAACTTGGTTATACAGATAATCTCACTAGGGTAGATGTCGTGCCCGTAAGAAAAGAAGTGTGAGGTCAAGATGTGGCAATAAGGTATCGGAACTCTCGAACAGGTAGAGATACTAGACACGTAGATAATGGTATGAAAAATGTGGAGTCCGATGTCTATGTCGAGACGGTGAATAAGGGTGTAAAGTAAGAAGGAATGGAACGACCTCATAACCACTACATCTCGAGAAGTAAGTGGAAGAATGCAGTGGACTAAAACTCGGTAAAGTGAGTAATCCTGGATACGCAAGTTGAGGGATCGAAAGTTAGACACAGTAGGATCCCTCTTGTTGGGATCTCCCAGCGACATAAACACAAAAATGCAGCGAAAACAAGATCCCTTGAGCGATCTATGCGAAAGAAAACTCGTACGAAGTTCATCTATCTAATAGATCTATCTAAAGTGTATACCTTTGGAGCGTGCCCTTACGTTTATCCCGCTCGTCCAAGTGCCGCTGGATCTCTTGCACATTCAAGCGTCCGTGCCTCTATGCGTATCCATACGAACACGATCTCTCAACTTCGGGAAGAACTACCTTAGTTGTAATAGCAACTTGAGGTAGTTCACAAGACCATCAAGAACCCAAAGAGGGTTTCGGCCAAGAGGGAGAAGAGGAAGAAGAGAGGAAGGGAAGAAGGGAAAACTCACTTGTCATTCAAAATGACTAG
>JAGFNQ010000143.1:588208-709313 GCA_024364735.1 Boesenbergia rotunda | reverse complement strand
ATGGGTGGACTATAAAGGCGATTACTGGGTATGTAACAAATTATGCGGAGGGATGTGAGTGATGTAGATGGGATCTATCCCTCCTATATGACGGGAGAGATATCATAGTCTTGATAGAGTGAGATCACTAAGTGCATGGTCATGCCCAAATAAAGCAATATGAGATATTGAGCTTATTTGATTATAGTGAGTCTACTTGGAGTTCAAGACACATAGATTGATTGGAGGATGACACGGTCTATGCTTCATAGAAGATCAATCTAGATATCGACGATAGAAGGACATTGTCACATATTATGAAAGTCATAATTAGTAGTCACATTGGTGATGTTGGATCTCAACATTCTTGTAACTTGGGTAGCAATGATGTGTTGCTAGATACCGCTCATTGCTTATGTTTCTAAGAGGTTAGAAGCATTGCCAACGTTACAAGAACCTATAGGGTCACACACAAAGAACAAATAGATGGAGAAAAAAAATGAAGTAAAGTTTGACTTGGCTAAATATGGAAAGTCCATAAAAGGCAAGTTTGACTTGACCCAAATCTAAATCAAGTTTGACTTGACTTGGTTCCACTTCAAGTTAGACTTGACATGGGAGAAGAAATGGAGTCAAGTTTGACTTGACTAAATATGGAAAGTCCATAAAAGGCAAGTTTGACTTGACCCAAATCCACCTCAAGTTAGACTTGACTTAATGCCACATCATGGTGATGAATTGGCATGGAGCCAACCATTGATGATGCTCCACATCATCAAGAGCATTAAGTGTGGATGCCACCTCATCAAGGAAGATTAATGGTCAAGTTTGACTTGACCAAAAAGGCCACCTCACCTTGACTTGACCAAGTGATGACTTGGCTTGGTATTTGACCAATGATGATGCTCCACATCATCTCCAAAGGTTGTAACCCCCCATTTGAATTTGAATTCAAATTGAAAGGGGGTTATGGCCGGCCACTTAATGGCCATTATGTGGCCGGCCACAATGAGAGAACAAAACCAAGTTTTGGTCCCATTTTCCTCATGGTGTGTCTTCTCTTCTTCCTCCTCCAAGTGTTGGTGCTCTTCTTCTTCTCCTCCTCTTGGCCGAACCCTTGAAAGGTGCTAGCACACCTAAAGGGTTTCCTCCATCCACTTTGTTCGCGTGGATACTTCTAGAGGGACGGCACTTGACGTCCTAGAGATCCGACATCCAAAAGGAGCGAGCGGGATTAAGCGGGGCACGCACCAAAGGTAAAATGGTTTATCCCTCTTTAGATCTAGGAGTAGATCGAGTTTTGAGCATGAAATGAATACGTGATTTTTGTTTCGGAATTTTTTTCTTCACACGAGATCCATGGCTTTGGGTTCTCGGGGTTTCCGCGACGCGAAAAGGCGGTTTTCGCGGCCCGAAAAACCCAACACCGTGGAGGATAATATTATGGTCGATATGATAGATCAGGTGAACAACATTCAGGACCTTTTGTAAACTACCTTGTTAAATGTGGGATTGTGCCTTAGTATATTCTTCTTGGTACACTTAGTTAGAATGTGTAGCTGAGCGTCACAATTGGACCTTAAAAGACATTGTGAGAAGTATGATGGCCTTCACTTCTATACCGGAGTCATTGTGGGACGAGGCACTCAAGACTGCAATTTATCTAATTAACAGAGTACCTAGGAAAACAACAACTAAAATCTCATTCGAGATATGAACGAGTAAGAAACCTAGCATTAGGCATTTACGCGTCTGGAGTTGTACAGTTGAGGCTAGCCTTACAAATTTAATAAAAGGAAATTGGACTCATGAATATTAGCTACAATTTTGTATATTACTCTGAGAAATCAAAGGGGTATAAATTTTATGATCCATCTAATATATCCTTCTTTGCAACGAGAAACGTCAAATTCATTTAGAACAGTAGGAGTGATAAAATCAAGGAAATATCTTTTGAAAAAAGCATTGGTGATCCTCCTAAGGTCAATGCTAGTGTGATCAATAGTGGTATGGTTACCATACCGCACATTATGGGTATTGCATATCTGTGAGCATAGTGAACCAAGAATTTTCATGACATCTCTAATGCAATTGGAGGAGTCTCCATTAAAATTGAGGTATTGCCTCATATTGATAAGCAAGTATCTTAACCACCTCGAACACAAGTGTTTTTAAGGCGATCCATAAGGGAACAGAGAATCACAAATTCTCATGATTAGGTTTACCTCCAAGTGCATAATTTTGACATATGATTGGAAAGTAATTCTACATCTTATAGAATCATTGCACGTGAGAGGGGGTGAATCACGTGACTTTTAAAATAACTCGTCTTTTTCGGATTTATAAAGAAAGTGTGCAGCGAAAATTAAGGCGAAGAAACAAAACACAAGTCGAGCAGAATGCAAGCGGTTTTACTAGGTTCGAAGACTTTGGCGATTCCTACTCTAAAACTCAGGTTCGTTGGACCTATCGATGGGTAATCTACTAAATTTCTCTACTAGTAAACTCCCGATAGAGTCATCGAATACAGAGAGATAGGCACAGTGTAACATCCTACACTGTCCCTTTTAAGTATAATAGAGTAAGTGCAATAAAATAAAGGTTACTAACACTTTATGAATCTTCAAATGCTCGTGTGTTGGTGTTGGTCTTCCAGCAACGGTCAAACATAGTCGAGTCATAGCAGGGTTGCAGCAAAAAGACGAGGAAGCAAGATAATCGATAGAATTCAAGATCGAAGTGTAGAAGGTTTGTTTGAAGTCTTGAGTTCGAGCTCCTTATATAGGACAGCTGAGGCACCTCAATTCCCAACTGAGGCACCTTAAATCTGAAACACATATCAAATCCGAAATCTACATAGCTTATCCTCTAGAAGGCTCCTCAAATTTGAAGTGAGGCACCTCAATTACCAACTGAGACGCCTCAGACTATTGAACTCTTATCTCCAGCGGTAGCTTCACGAAGGCACCATTAGCCACTTGAAGGTGACTCAGGTTCTAACTGAGACACCTCAGGCACTATTCATCCGAGGTTGCATTTTGCAATTTAGACCCTGTAAACTATGTTAGTCCAAAAATCAAGTATACCTTGCAAAACAAAACTAACACAAGCATTAAAAGGGTAAAATAAAATTCAGTATTAATTAGTGTTGGTGCCGGAAGCACCAGATTGAACCTAGATTTTGATAATAGCAAAGGGTTCAAAGATAAGGTTAAATTGTTATCTAATGGATATGTTAAGTGTGCAGAAAAGTCCTAGGTAAGCTGCAGGGTTGAGCAATAAGTCCTGGTCGTAGACTGGGCACCGAAGACCTGACCGGGGGTTGGGCAATAAGTCATTGTCGTGGACTGGACACCGAAGACCTGACCGAGGCTTGGGAAATAAATCCTGGTCATGGACTGGGCACCGAATTCCTGATTTGTAAGATCGGGCAAAAGTCTTAGCCGGTCGGGAGCTATGGACAGAAGTAGAGACGGGTCGACAAACGGACGTCTCGAGATCCGACAATCTCGGAGGTCAAGCAAAAGTCTAACCGGATGAGCCGGTTGGCAAAAGGTAACTTCTCCTGAGAGGAGTAGGTGAGGACGCATTCCCGGGAAGAGGAAACATTAGGCGTCGATTCGACCTAGGGTCCCATGTGGAAGCCCAAAGTCAGAACCAAAATAGCGCAGGCTGTTATTTGTACTTAATTTTACCATTACTGCTGTTCTGGAACTAACCCTGGTTGCAGGAGCAAAAGGATGGAGTTTCTGCATCCCAGGCGCCTGAGACCTCTCAAGCGTCAGAGAACACAGGCCCCTGTGTTCATACAGGCGCCCTCAAGAGGTTACTCCAGAGGTTGCGAAGCTGATGTTGGGACCGGGTGCATGTTGACAAGGATACGGGTTCGTAAAATTTTAAATTTTTACATGCTGCGGAAGAATTAGCATAAAATAATTTCTCAAATTATTTTTAACCACGTATCTAGCATGCAACCTTATGATGTGTGGACATGATCATAAATTAAAACTTTGCGGAAAGGTAAACTAATTTACTTAGTACCTCGCGTAACTCGAAGTAAGGGACGAGATCCAACCGTAGCGTCCCTTGGAAGCTCCGCCTCTATTCGCGTCCACGCCGAGTTCTCTTCGGGATGACTTCGCAAAGTCACGAGTTTTGTGCCGACGAGAACTACTAGATTCTCTAAAGGCACAACTAGAATATCAAGAGAGAAGAAAGGAAACTAACCACCAAGTAACGGAATCAAAATTCCGGGAAAGTAAGGAAGGAGTCGCGATCCGCTTCTTCTTCTTCTTCGGCACGAACTTGGTGGAAGAAACTCACGGGCACCCTAGGTGCTTGCGCCGGCCCTAGGGGATGAGAGAGAATCAGCCCTAGAGAGAGAAAGGGCACTGGCCCTAGAGAGAGAGAGTTAGAGAGAGAGAGGGAGAGAGTTAATCTCTTGATTACTCTATATTCGGAATTCAAGGCTTGCCTTTGGTTCCTTTATATAGTAGCCTCTCCCTTGCCAAGTCTCCCTCTTAACGGAATTTTTCATAAGAAATTTATCCTATAAATTTTCTTATGAATTATTCCGTTTAAGCCAAGTTTTATTATAACTAACTTTATAATAAAACAAATACATCTCTCCTTTTATTATGGAATAAATTTTACAAGAAATTTATAAATTTTCTTATTATGGAAAAATCAATTCATAATTGATTTTATAAAATTAAAATACCCCATTCCATGGATCATTTTAATTTCCATAAAAAGAATAAATTTCTATAAATTTATTTCTATAAATTTCTTTATACAAATTTATTTATCCATAATTTATAAAACAAATCGCGCTATATTTATTTTATTAATTAAACCAAATAAATTGGTTTCTCCCCATTGTTGTGGCCGGCCAAAACAAAGAGGGTTGGCACCCTCTTTAGCCGGCCAAACCGAGCCGAACCTATCGCGAATTAAACTCATTTAATTCGCCCAATAAGCCTTCAAAAGACTTAGCCATTTTAAGCTTCCGATGCGCCTCTGATAAATTCAGATTCGACTTATTTCTCTTGATTGGAAAATCCAATTTTCAACTCGTTTTAAATCCCTTGGATTACTCGTAGTGCGTGTGACTAAATAGGCTTTCGATTTATGTTGGCCGTCTATAATCTACCAATTATAGAACGATCATGAGTGGCACCTAGTAGTACATCATGACCCCCAATTAATCGAAAGATCAACGGTTGACCTCAGAAGTAATTCTGAAACCCTTCAGCAGCTCTAATGAATTGTGCCCCATTCCCTTCACCATCTTATACCCACTTGGTTCAGGACATGGTCTGTTTGTGTCAGTCCCCACTAGACTGACTACGTCACACCTAGCCCAAGTAGTGTCTTTCTCGTCCTTTGGATTTCTAATTACTCTCATGTATTTAAGAGACTCATACTCTAAACATGATATGCTCTGGCCAGAGGCTTTGAGTAACAATCCGACGATAGGCCTGGGTATACATCTCCTCGCAAGGAGTGGTAAATCCTTTGTAGGCTGTTCAAACATCTTCGGGCACTTCGGCTTATACCCAATCATCCTGGGTCCACACCTCCTTAGAGATGCTTGCTTAAGATGTTAAAGTATAAGTCTCCATGACCAAGATGACTTGAACACCGTAAGTCAAAGGAACATCGCACTTAAGCTGCATTAAGAACTTCATTGATATATCTATATGTAGATTACCATATGAAGTTTTACAGCTAGTCACTCCAATGAACTAGTTCCCTTAACTAGCATCCATGTTTATCTCCGGACATCCCAATGTCACCAGTCAATGAGAATCAGCTGATTAGAGAATAACTCATGCTAGTCTCAACAGAATTGATAGTGTCCGTTTTTATCAATTCATTGACTAGGGATATTTTCAATACTTCACAATTGCACATGTAGAGATAATCACTAGTTGTGATCCCATCACAAAATTCTCTTATACTGTGAATTGTATTGCAGACATTCAGTAGATGAGTTTAAGATCCCAATCAAATACACAAACATGTATACTCAAATAGTGAATTATCATTTATTAAAATAAATGTTTACAATCATAAGGCAATTGCCTTAGGACACTTCTCTCATATCACTAACAAACTCCCACTTGGCCTAATGCCAATCGCTACGGTATCCAATACCACAGGCTCTAACATGACCTTCAAACTTGTTCTGAGGCAAGGCCTTAGTTAAAGGATCCGCTAAATTCCTTTCAGTGGGAATTTTCTCAATTTGTATATCATTCCTACTTATAATCTCTCTGATCAGATGATAGCGGCGAAGCACGTGTTTGGATCGCTGATGAGACCTTGGTTCCTTTGCTTGTGCAATAGCTCCATTGTTGTCGCAGTAAACCGGCACTACTTCATCAATGGTTGGAACCACGCCAAGTTCGG
Source organism: Boesenbergia rotunda (assembly GCA_024364735.1). NCBI lineage: Eukaryota > Viridiplantae > Streptophyta > Magnoliopsida > Zingiberales > Zingiberaceae > Boesenbergia > Boesenbergia rotunda. The sequence goes on along the minus strand of JAGFNQ010000143.1, from coordinate 702,920 downwards.
AGACAAACTTCTTGATCCAGACTGCTTCCTTTGCTGCTTTCGAAGCTGCGATATATTTCGCTTCCGTGGTAGAATCCGCTAAGGTGTCTTGTTTGGAACTTTTCCAACTTACTGCGCCTCTATTCAAAGTAAATACGTATCCAGACTGCGATTTGGAGTCATCCTTATCTGTCTGGAAACTGGCATATGTATACCCACGTATTACCATATCTCCTTCTCCATATATTAGGAACACATCCTTAGTTCTTCTTAAGTACTTAAGGATTGTCTTGACAGCCGCCCAGTGATCCATACCTGGATCATATTGGTATCTGCTCGTGACGCTCAGAGCATATGATACATCGGGCCTAGTACACAACATAGCATACATGATAGATCCTATTGTGGATGCATAAGGAATCTTATTCATGCAAATCCTCTCGTCTTCTGTGCGCGGACACATAGACTTTGAAAGGTTGATCCCATGCCTGATGGGAAGGTAACCTTTCTTGGATTCCGACATGCTAAACCTTTTTAGCACTCGGTCTATATATGTAGACTGCGAAAGACCAAGCAACCGTTTTGATCTATCTCTATAGATTCTAATCCCAAGGATATAGGTTGCTTCTCCCAGGTCTTTCATGGAGAAAATTTTGGACAACCAAATTTTAACTGTTTGTAAGACTGATATATCGTTTCCTATAAGTAATATGTCATCGACATATAATACTAGGAATACGACTGCACTCCCACTAACCTTCTTATACACACAAGGATCGTCAGGATTTTGTGAGAAATCAAACTCTTTGATTGTCTCATCAAAACGGATGTTCCAGCTCCTGGATGCTTGCTTCAGTCCATATATGGATCGTCGAAGCTACATACTTTGGTTTTATCAACCGATGTGAAACCTTCAGGTTATATCATGTATACATCCTCAAGCAGGTTTCCATTAAGGAAAGATGTTTTCACATTCATTTGTCATATCTCATAATCATAATGAGCTGCTATGGCTAGGAGCATCCGAATGGATTTAAGCATAGCTACTGGCGAATAGGTTTCGTCATAATCAATTCCTTGTTTTTGACGATATCATTTTGCCACTAATCTAGACTTAAAGGTAACTACATTACCTTCCATGTCGGTTTTCATCTTGAAAACCCACTTGCACCCTATGGGCTTAATCCCTTCAGGTGGGTTAACCAAGTCCCATACTTGATTTTCGTACATGAAATCCATTTCTGACTTCATGGCTTCAAGCCATTTGTCCCTTTCTGAACATTTCAGAACATCTTCATAACTGATAGGTTCGTCATTGCTTATGAGTAACACGTCGTTCGATTCACATATGAGAAATCCGTATCTCTCTGGAATATTGCGTGTCCTATCAGACCTACGAAGAGGTGGTGTTGTTTTAGGTTCAACTGATAGCTCATCATTATGAGTTATTGGTTGTGGGTCTAGACTAGGTGTCTCTGTAATGTCTATTGGAGTTTCTTGAACTTCATCAAGTTCAATGCCACTCCCACTGTTTTCTTGTAAAAGAAATTCTTTTTCCAGAAATACAGCATGCCTTGAAACAAACACCTTTTGTTCCAAGGGATGATAGAATTGGTAACCCTTCGTTTCCTTAGGGTATCCAATAAATAGACATTTATCAGACTTAGCATCCAATTTGTCTGATACAGTCCGCTTCACATAAGCAGGACAACCCCATATCTTAAGGTGAGTTAAGTGGGGTTTCTTACTATTCCACGTCTCATATGGAGTAGTTGAGACTACCTTGGTCAGGACTCTGTTTAGCAAGTAAACAGCTGTCTTAAGTGCATAGCCCCAAAAGGATTTTAGAAGAGTTGCATGATTCATCATAGACCTAACCATGTCCATCAAGGTTCAGTTGCGCCTCTCAGATACACCATTATGCTGTGGTGTATATGGCGGAGTCCATTGGGACAATATCCCATTGTCCCTAAGATAATCTTGAAACTCTTGACTTAAGTATTCACCACCCCGATCGGATCGAAGTATCTTAATACTTTTGCCAAGCTGTTTCTCTACTTCATTTCTGAACTCTTTGAATTTCTCAAAAGCTTCAGATTTGTGTTTCATCAAGAACACATACCCGAATCGTGATTGATCATCGATAAAGGTGATGAAGTAGCTATAGCCTCCTTGTGCAAGAGTTGACATTGGTCCACATACATCAGTATGTATTAGACCAAGCAATTCTCCCACTGGATTACCTTTTCCAGAAAAGGGTAATTTGGTCATCTTACCTTTTAAGCATGATTCGCATGTATCAAATGAACCGGGTTCAAATGATTCCAGAATTTCACATCGGTGTAATTCGGTCATGCGTTTCTTACTTACATGGCCAAGACGGCAATGCCAAGTGTAGGAGTCTATTCGATTATCTATTCGAGCACGTTTGTTGCTAACTTCGATATTGAAAATGTCACTGGATAAATCTAACGTCTAGATACCATTGCACAAAGTTCCATTCCCATAAAGAACGTCATTTAAAGTTATGTAACAACAATTGTTACTAAAAGTTAAATATAACCCTTTTCATTCAAACATGAAATAGATACAATGTTCTTTATTAACGAAGGAACAAAATAACAATTATCCAATTCTAAGACACGTCCAGTGGGGAGCTTTAGCAAATATGTTCCGATGGCAACAGCAGCAATCTTTGCTCTATTTCCAACTCGCAAATTTGCTTCTCCTTTGACGAGTCTTCTTCTATTCCTTAGCCCCTGTATGTCATTACATATATGTGAGCTACACCCAGTATCAAGTACCCAGGTGTTTGAGGAAATAGAGTGACATTCAATAACGAAGATACCTGAAGAGGATGGGGCATCGGATGCCTTCTTCTTCAAGGACTCAAGATAAACCTTGCAGTTTCTTCGCCAGTGACTCTCCCTGCCACAGTGATGGCAAGTGCCTTTTGGGGTCTTTTTAGTCTTTTTGGCCTTTTTCTTCTTTCCCTTATTCTGTTCTTTGGCCTTCCTCTTAGAACCTTTCTTCGAGGAACCAACTAACAGTACCGTCTTTTGATCCTGCTTCACAGAAGGCTCTACAATCTTCAGCAGGTTGAGCAACTCAGGAAACTGGTCTAGAGTTGCATTTTCAGGAGGACGATTGGGAAGTTGATCTTCAAGGACATAAGCACAAAAATATAACATACCACAAAAATATCTCTACTCCTCTGGGGTATCCTCAGGATCCTGTGTCTCCTGAGACTCAAAACGAGGGGTGGGAGGGGTGGGCATCTGTGTTATGAGCGATAGGGTTGCTGCAAAAGCTTGCATGTAACGCACTAACTCCTCAGTGTGTGCCTGGCGGGCCCACAAATCTCTCAACTCTGCATCCCTCGCTGTGTCCCTCTCGGCCCACGTCGTCTCCATTGTCATGAGTTGAGTCCACAGGGCATCATTTTCCTCCCGCAATTGATGAACCTCACTAGAGGAAGAGGAGGAGGATCTTAGACGTCCCCTAACCCCTGGAACTCTCATCTGATCATATGTGATCTTTGCCTGAGAGCCCAGGTCGTATAGGGCGGTCTTCCTCCTTCCACCGACGACATCATAATAAATCTGATTCACCTCATCGGTGGAAAGAGGCTGTGAATCCTCCCCCTCTACAGCAGGCTGAGACGCCTCTGTCTCTGCAACTCTAGTAGTCATTGTTTTCTATGAAATAATAATTAAATTATCTATATAAAATGTCAAAACAAATAAAATATAATTAATATACTTACATTGATTGCTAAGGAGAGTCGACCGACAAATGACCCATCTTTTTTCTTATGGGTCTTGCTGAATACCACCCAACTAGTGGGAGGTCTCTGTAACTCAGCAGCCTGTATACACAAAATATAATGTTTAAACATATCAAAAAAAACATACTAAATGTTTATAATAACCTAAATAAAAACTTACCAAATCAGTGGCATGCTGGACAATGGAACGGGATCCAACCGTGTGCTTCATGGATCCATTGTTGGGGCCAGCAAGCTCAGAGTTGCGATTGGCTCGAGCAATTGCAGCATTATCTTTCCAGTGTTGGGCATCCCAGACTGCTCGCCATGCTGCCCAAATTGTCTCAAGGACCTCTGAAGGCCTATTTGCCTTCTTTCTCCACTTGTATACCATGTCCCTATACAACTTGGAGCAGTAGGCATTCCATATTCTTTTAAATTGCTCCTCTGCACCCTCCTCCCAAATATATCGTTTCTGTACAAAAAAATATGGTTAGTATCATGTTAGTTGTAACATCAAATCAAATATATATCTAAACTACTTACCAAGAATTTACCATAATAAAAAGTCTTTAATTCTTGTTCGATATGACCCCACATCGTTGCAGTCGACAATCTTTCTTTAAATTTTTTTGAAATATATGCTGAGACCTGGTGACCATCTGGGACGAAACTGTAGCAAAAAAATGAAATATATTAGCACATTATTCGTCCTAAAATATATAAGAATTACAAATGTACTTACCAGTCACCCACTATTCTGAGTGTAATCTGATCACCACGGGTCTCTGGCCTGACTACATGACTATAAAAATCGAAACATATAATATTGGATATGCTTCACTGATCATAGCACAGTAATTTATCAGACTACTCATAACACAATAATTTTACAAGCATTTTAAGAACTGAAAAGCAGTTAACTTCTATAATGCAAATTGAAAATAATGCAAACTGAACACAAGAACATCTAGCAAGGAAAGCATTCTATTCAATACAAGGAAAGCATTCTGTTCAATGCAAACTAAAAATAATGCATTTGGACAATCACAAGGAAAGCATTCTGCACAATTCAAGAGTTTATAGAAACAATAGAGTTCATGCAAACAACATCAAGTTTTCATGTTCAATACAAACAACAGAGTTCATGCAAACAACAGTAGTACTAGATTCAACGATGATGAAATACAAACAACTAGTAATGTTCAATATAAACAATAGAGTTCATGTTCAATACAAACAACTGATCATAATCCGATGGAGCTAAATTATCATGCAAGTTTTCATCGCTTGACTCCGTTGATACATCAACCTCCTCACTGCTAGATATTTCACCATCATCAATTTCCTCGTAAGAGACATTATCATCTATAAGTAATTGTGATGTTTATTGTATTTCTGAATCAATGGAGTTCATTATGGCTTCTTCATTTTGATAAGCATTAGAGTTGTGAACAGTTCTCATATTTGGCATTTCAATGGTTGACCTAGGCTTCATTTGACAAACAGCTAGCCATTCACTTGGTCGTCTTCCCTTAGTTGGGTACTCAAGATAAAATACATGACCAGCTTGCACCGCAAAGATGAAAGGTTCGAACTTGTTGAATCTTTTAGTTGAATTAACCTCAACTAAATTTTATAAACGATGTTACCTGGTGCCCATCCTTGGAGTTGGATCATACCAAGAACGCCTGAATAATACACATCTTTTGAAAGGTAACGCTGGGTATTCACCCTCGATAATTTCCTCTAGCTTGTCATAATAGTAAAATTGAGTATCATTGTTATTTGTTAATCCTTTGACACAAACACCAGAATTATATGTTAGCATTCCTGAATCACGTTGGCCCACATGAAATCTGTATCCATTCACGTAATAACCGGAGAAGACGGTCACAGTACGCAGAGATCCAAATGCGAGAATTTTAATTCTTTCGTTTTCAACATTTGAAATTCTATGATCATTCACCTATAACAGTGGTCGTTGATCAAATTAGATTAATATATAATCAAGAAGTGTCAACATAAAAGACATATTAACTCACTTACATATATTTGAAACCAAAATGCAAATTCATCTTCTATCTTCTAATCTACCTCATTTGCACTTATGGGTGAATGTTGAATGTACAACTGTTGTTCGTACAACCTGACATATAAGTTCATTTGATATCATATCAGAAATTTAATTATATTATAGAATAGTAATTTTAATACAACAGGAGCTAATAACTTAGATATGGTTTGACCTCTTCATAGTTTAAGAGGATATATGTCCTAGCAGCATGATATTCTTGGTCATTTAACCATCTAGATAGAGTTGAACCCATTGCGTTCCAGGATACTTGAAAATAGAAAGAATATCTGGGTCAAATGGTGGAATGTCATCTTGATTGAGTGGACACTTTCGATGTCTGGTATTCACATTTTCAGCAAAGTAATACGAACAAAATGAACTTGCTTCTTCAACAAGATATGCATTACATATTGATCCCTCAACTCTTGCTTTGTTACGCACATTATTCTTTAATTTTCTAAGAAACCTTTCAAAAGGATACATCCATCTATATTGTACAGGACTACCTATCTGTGCCTCGCTAGGTAAATGAATAGGCAGATGTTTCATTGAATCAAAAAGGCTTGGTGGGAATATTCGCTCAAGCTTACATATTATTAATGGAATCTCTATTTGAAGGCGTAACATATCTAATATCGTAATAACTCTGGAAGTCAAATTTTTGAAAGAAAAACTTAATTCTGTAAGCACTTGCCAAACATTATTAGAAAGTAATTCTTGGAAAGCTATTGGAATTAATCTTTGCATGAACACATAACAATCATGACTCTTCATTCCAACCATTTTAAATCTGTTCGTATCTACACAACGAGACATATTAGAGGCATATCTATCTGGAAATTTTATGTTTTTCAACCAAGAATATATTGCTTGCTTACTTTCTTTGTCCAATGTATAACAAGTCTTGGGATATTTATCAGTTGTTTCATTCTGATGCAACTCAGGTCTGCTGACTAAGTGTTTCAATTCTTCATGTGATTTTGTTGTATTTTTATTTTCCCATGAACATTCAACACAGTATTAATGATGTTATCAAAGAAATTTTTCTCAATATGCATAACATCCAAATTATGTCGAATGAGTAAATATTTCCAATATGGTAGCTCCTAAAAAATACTTCTTTTCCTCCAACCACATTTGTTGACTCTAACAATATACTTGTTGATATCATCTGAACCATCCTGATATACTAGTACAAATCCATAACTAACAATTTCATTTAACATTTCTTTACCTGACATCCCAACTGGGGGTAGTTTCCTAACCACTTCATTCCTTTTAAAATGTTTCTTATTTCTTCTGAACGAATGATCAAGAGGTAAAAAATTTTGATAATTATCAAACCAAGAAATCTTTCCATTATAAGGCAAAGCAAACGCATTTGACTAACTCATACAATGTGGACATGCTAACTTTCCAGTCGTGCTCCATCCTGATAATATTGAGTATGCAGGAAAATCACTAATGGTCCATAACAATGTTGCATGCATTATAAAGTTTGATTTACTTGCGATGACATACGTCTCTGAACCTATATTCCATAAATGATTCAGCTCAGCTATCAAAAGTTGCAAAAATATATCTATTTGCCCTTTTGGATTATGAGGAATTGGAATTAGCATAGTAAGAAACATAAATTCATCTTTCATGCACATCCATGGTGGTAAGTTATATGGTGTTAAGATAACTGGTCATGATGAATATTATTGTCCATAACTTCTAAATGGTTGAAATTCATCTGCAGAAAGTCCAAGTCTTACATTACGTGGTTCCATAGCAAAGGAAGAAAATGTTGAATCTAAATGTTTCCATACAGAGGAATCACAAAGATGACACATAATGTCTCCATCATGTCCATGGTTTTGATGGCAGATCATATGACTTGCTGTTGCTAATGATGCATACAAACGTTGGAATCTAGCAGTTAAAGGAAAGTAATACATGACTTTGTAGGAAATATTTTTCTTCTTCTTCTGATTTACCATGCGAGTACTATGCTTGTAACGAGGATGATTACACATTTTACATTCCATCAACTCACTATCTTCGTTCCAATAGATCATGCAATTATTGACACAACAATATATCTCTCAACTAGCAAACTCAAGTCTCTAATTAGTTTTTAGTGTTGTAGAAACTATCAGTCATGCAGTTATCTGTTGGAAGCAACTCTGACATAAGTTGACATATGTCATCATAACATCGTTCTGAGAAATGATGTTCCGCCTTCATATTCAATAATCTTGCAGTAGCAGACAATTGAGAATAATCAGAAGGAATACCTTCCCATACTTCTCTTTCACTAGCCTTTAACATGTCATACATTTTCTGAACTTCAGAAGTAGGTACTTGATCTACATTTGTTTGATCAAATGCATTCATTGCATCGTAAACCATTGATGGCATTGCATCAGCAGACCTATATGATGTCTCTGTACCAATTGAATTCGATGATGAAGCAATAGAAGGTCCACCAAATTCAAATATATACGGTTCTCCATGACAATACCAGTTGTAATAATCTGGAACAAACTCATACCTACAGATATGAGTTTTCACTGTATCCTCATCACGAAAAGTTGTATTTCTACATTTGCGTTGATTACATGGACACTTTAACTCGGTGTCATTCAAACACTCAAAATGACACTTTACAAAGTTCACAAATTCTTCCACTCCGGCAAAAAATTCTTCACAGATAAATTCATTATCTAACCTATTATACATCCATGCCTTGTTTGGATACATTGTATATGAATTATCAACCACAAATAAAAAACCATTATCAATTAATTATTTAATTAATCATTTAAATAAATAATTAATTAATCAATCAATTAATTAATTAATTAATCAATTAATTGACCAATTAATTAACCAAATAATAAACTAAGAAACAAACCAAATTATATCCCTCACTGACAACCAAATTATATTAAGCTTCTAATAAAATTGCTCCAAAATCCAAAATAAGACAACTACTTAGAGACTTTCATTTAAAGATTTACTCTCCTAAAGAGAACTTACCACAATAAACACTTGCAAATGTAAAAAAATAGACTTAAATTCCTACTTTGCATTATTTTTCCCTATTATTAAGACTCAACTGAAGGTAAGTTGCCAATTTCAATTAGGATCATTTTCAATGAGTAAGAAAAAGTAGTAAACATCGTTTAAATCAAATCCCTCACTGAGTATACTGTCTCCCAGACATAACATCATAGGGAAAAAAAGTTCTCTAAGTATAAAATCTCTAGCAAATACTAATCAATTAGTTTTAATTTGCCTGTATTTCAATTTGATTTAACAGGGAAAAAGAACATTGTCAAAACAACAGGTTAATAGATCCAAAAAAAATACACATTGCACACTAGTAGTCCAAACTTAACATATATCAATTGAATCCTAATTACATGTAAACCACTCACAATCTCTATAAGCATATACAAATTACCTCTAAATTTCACTAATACAGTTAGATTCTCCTCTTAAAAGAATTGCATTTGATTAGGAAAAAAACTATTCTATTTGTTTTCACTAATACAGTTAGATTCTCCTCTTAAAAGAATCACATTTCACTAATTACATGTACCCAATGTTGAAGCTCAAAATAATTGGGGCCGGCGGCAGCTGCGCTAGCCCTCGTGTGGCCGCGCATGGCCGCGGCGAGCCACGGTTGGCCGCACCGGCCGGAAGAAAATCAAATGCGGTGAAGAACATGCGTGAAACAATCGGAGATGCAGCGTACCTGTGACTGGAGGAGGGTTCGCCGGAGGAGCGTTCGCCAGGAACGATCACGCGATGGAGAAGAGAGAAGAGTGATCACGCGCGGCCGCGGGGTGGGGGGCCGAACGATGCAAATTATACCTAATTTAGCAACGGAAATAACTTGTCCGGACAATTTACAATCCGTCGCTAATAGAGACGGAGTATTAATAATCCGCCCCTATTAGCGACGAGTTTGACCTATTCCGTCGCTAGTTTTAGGGGTTTGACCTGGATCCTAGTATTAGCGACGGATAATTAATGTTCATCGATAAACGCTGATTTTTTTGTAGTGAAAGGAGATGAAACAATTCTCATATGCATCAACAGTGGGAAGTTTGATGTATGCACAAGTTTATACTCAACCAGGTATAGTGCTTATAGTTAGATGTTAGGCAGATCTGTTAATAACCCAATACCGTCACACTAAAAAGTGATAAAGAGAGTGAATCGGTATTTGCAATGAACTAAAGAATACATTCTCACGTATCAGAGGTCAGATCACTTGGATGTAATTGGTTATTCAAACTCTGATTTTACTGGATACTTGGATACCAGAATGCCCACTTATATTTTCATACTTGCTGGATGGGCTATATCTTGGAAGAGCGTCAAGCAGACGCTAGTAGCCACTTCTAATATAGAGGCAAAGTTGGTAGCATGCTATGAAGTATCCAATCATGGGATTTGGCTCACAGCATTACATATCGTTGCTGGCATTAACAGACTACTAAGGAACTATTGTGATAATACAGCCACAGAACTTTAAGCTAAGAATAATCATAGTTCATCGAAATCTAAGCACATCGATATCAAGTTTCTAGCGGTTAATAAAAGAGTTCAAATTCGTCAAATCATGGTAGAGTACGTCATCACAAATTCTATGTTGGTCGATCCACTCACCAAAGGCTTGGTGCTTAAAGTATTTCATGCGTATGTTGTCGACATGGGAGTTCTTTTTATGGAACATGAACTCATCGAGAGGAAGTTTATATTTATTTTATTGCTCTATATTTAATAATAAAGAAAAATATTTTATTTTAATTATTGTATATACTTAATGTTTAAAATATTAATGAGAATTTATATGTTTGTTTGACACTTTGAATATAGTATTATGATTTACTACTGCTATTTAGCATTTGGTGATATAAATATGATACAGATTCCTTTTGGAATTATAAAATTTGAATAATGTTATTGCAGTTTAGTATAAGTTATTTGCAAATATGATTAGACTTTTTTGATCACTTTGGACCAGTTAAAAATTGACATATACTGGTCACATTTCATGTAATTTCTACTTTATATATCCGTATCTTGATCTATGTCATTAATGACATTGGTATTGTGATTATTGTTGGGGCTTGTTACGATTATATATAATAGCTATGACCGCTTTAATCTTATACCACTGAAGTTAATTGGCCAGATTGTTTATAGGGGTATCTTATATCTATAAAGTTTGATATCAATTAAAATTTACTTGTATTTCATATACAACTCACATATAACCCAAGTGAGTGATTGTTGGATATTATTATCCCTATTAGGTGGGCTTATTTGTAGGCTGCACATGTAAATATAATTTGAATTCTTTAAAGTGATCTAACTTATGTTTATTGGATTCAGATTATTAAATGCGGATTGAATGTGTAGAACCCTTTAGCCAATCTGTAATCGTCTATGCGTAGTTTTGGCCCCGTTAACCCTAAGTCCCTTTGAAGATCCTCCTTCTTCTTTCCCCTGCATCTTCTTCCATAGGGATCAAGTCGACGATGCTAGGATAAGGACAATGACTCTTCAATCAGGTTCCTTGTCTTCATGTTTATGTATTACTTTTATTATGTCATATTTTCAATAAAATTAGATTGTGTTTTCTCTATTCGAGTTCTTATTTCATTCTTAAAATTTATACGATTAGAAGAAAACTCAAATTTTATCAATACAACATCAATACTGAACCAGATGAAGGAATGGCCATTCTATCCAGCAAAGCTGCCTTCAAGGCATTCTTGATCTCAGAGACCTTAGCCATGGTCAACTCCATCACAGTAGCACTCCTACTGATCTACTACTCTGTTCCCTAGATCATGATGTTTGGTTGCAGTCCCTTATGATTGCAATCAAGCCGCTATGGATAGGGATGAGCAAAAATTTGAGTAAATCGAATAAATCGATCGAACCAATCGATTTTTTAATTTCGATTCGGTTTCGATTTTTCATGTTGTTATTCGATTAAACCGAATAAACCGAAATTATCAGTTCGGTTTGGGTGGGCCGTGGGGGCTGGAGTGGACCGCAGGCCGCTGGACCGCAGGGTGGGCTAGTGCGGACTGCGGGCTGCGGGCTGCGGGCTGCGGGCTGCGGGCTGGAGTAGGGAAAATTGGAATCATTACGAAAATAAAATACTTCAATGGAAGGGAAAAAAACAAAGAGAGAAAGAAATCTTGCTGAATGGAAGAGGGAAAGAAACAAAAAATGGACGAAGTTGTGCGAGGCAACCTCCTCGAGCAGTTGCGTGGTGCTGCCCTATTATTTCATAATAAATAAATAAATAAATAAAAGAATAAGCATAATACACAAAATTGGATTGGGGTAAAAATTATTCTGTCAAATTGGTTAATTTGGTTAAAAACCGAATTAACGATTTTTTATCGGTTCGGTTTTCTCGGTTTTTTCCACGAAATTTGATCAGTTCGGTTTTTTTTTGAGAAAAATCGATTTATTCGATTTTCGTCTATTCGGTTCGGTTCGATTTTAACCGAATACTCACCCCTAATATGGGTTTGCAGTCGGAGCCATGAGTGTGGCATTCGTTACTGGTGTGTATGCTGTCGTCGAGCGCGACTGCAAGTGGGTTGCGGTTCTTGTAGCCCTAATAGTTTGCAGTGTCCCTTTAGTTGTGCCTTTATCATTACTTATCGGCATTCTGCAGACTACTTGAGCATGGAGAAGACAGTTAATTCCCTCATTTGGCCAGAAGGAGGAGCATATGGATTTAGATCCTGTAAAATTCATTCGACAGGAAGAAAGGAACGATGAGTTCATGGATGGCACAGCCAATATAAGGAGAGATTCCAAATGAAGTTTGTTAAATTTCAGAGGGTTGTTGATGTCATGGACTTTAAAACACCAGCACCATCGGAGATACATATAGCTACATGATGATCAAATTGTTTTACCATTTTTCTATTTCTTTTTGTAGTGTGCGTGGAAAAATAATAAATTGTCAGACAATGATGTTTAAGACTTACTGTACGTTCATTGTGTATAGATATAGTCCTTTTTACCATATGTTATCGAAATCAGTACGAGACTACACAAGACACAAGAGAGGCAGTAGAGGCCTTTCTAAACATAAATATGTATATATCTGTAGAGTCCACACGGCGAAGTAGAGAGGAAGCACTGCAGTTTCACATTGATTCGATCATCACAATCTTAATTTGAACTAGAGGAGCACTGGTGCAGTTTCTTCGTGGAAACAAGTAAACATTACTTTGAAATATCTTCGTGTAAACAAATAAATATAACTTCTGATTCCCGTATAATTCTGAATCAAATGAGTCCTAACTAGCCTTTCTTATTAAGTTCGGGGTTTGACATAAATGGTAAGTATTATGCCCAAATCGGACAGGATTCGATCACAGAGTTTTACCACATGTAGAGTTCTCATCGTACGCTTGCCGCCTGTTTCTGTTTAACCTTCCTCCATACGACATGGAGCTGAAATAGAAGGATCGTTAGTATGGCGATTCTATATGTTTTTAAATGTGTGACTCTCATTCCTAATTATGTCTTGTTTCAATAATTAGTATTGAGCCGTTTGATATTCTTGTGATATAATGGAATGTCAAGCTCAAAGATATTCATAACAAATATTATATATAAAAAAGAAAAACCATTATTATTTTTAAATTAAAATATAAACCATCAAACGGCATTCGGTGTCTCCTCGTTAATAAAGTGAATAATGGGGGCAATGAGAAATGGTACCTCTACGAATGAAGTTGCAACTGTCGAGTCATTCCTCACGTGTAGGTTGACCTCTCAAGTAAATTTCCTTGTCACCTCGAACCTTTGCCCTTCCTCGTGGGCTTCTGCTTCTATTTTTGTTTGGTGAGATTGTCCACTTGATGGACCTCACCTTTCAACTAATTACGAATCGTAAGTGTAGTCTTTCTTAACATAGATAACAACTTTCTAAAGTTTAGTTCCCCTTCATCATATTGTACGTAGTTCATGATCAATGACAAATTTATTGGGCAAGCATTACAACACAGAGTTCAACTCTGACAACTTGTCAATATAGGCTATCATCTTTTTTTCATATTTCATAATGGCCACATTCACATTGTGGCCGAGTGACTCTAAAAGAGTCATCCTGATACTTCAAATTGAATATTTTATTTGTACAACTCTTTTAAATTGACTAATATATTAAAGACATCACATTTTTAATGTTGGCGCCTAAGTTTAGGAGTCCAAGCAATTGGAATTATACACCGTCTTAATCACATAGACACAGTAGATTTTCTAATCTTCATGTATTGTCATATCCTCCAATAATTCTAGGTTGAGAGACATCTCTAAAGTTCTCAATCCTCAATTGTAAATGTAATGTGGTGTAAATGTGACAGTTTAAATCAAAAACAATATTTTAAATAGGATCATAAGTTGTGGAATTCATTCACACTGATCGCTAAACTTGACAAATATAACCTGAAAACCAACTCACTTAATCACAACATATTCTATACCATGACCATCGGTATTGACCAGTTTTTTCCAAACGGCCATCAAAAATAATATACAAGGCAAGTCAAACTTTACTTTAAATGTCTTTATAAGATTAATAGTTATCAACATTTTTGTCTGCAAAGAAGGGAAAAGTAAAGCCCTAACTGGGATTCCCCGAAATCAGCCCACATATATTTACATCATCAAATATTTAGTAAACTCAACATGCTCCATCCATCACTCCTATTAACATGTAGCTGTTGTCCAGTGTCCAAATTTCTAGCTTAGACAAAGAACGTGAAACCAGTAGATTTCTGTGCTTTAGGGCACTCTGACTGAACCCAACCTATTTTCTGCTGTGTGTTGTCGTAAACAACGAGCTTCCCCCGCAAGGAAATGTCTGCCAGCAAAACAGGAGACAAATTCAATTAAATTTCACAAATGCATCGTCCATTGAACTGTTATTTGACTCTTGACTATGTTGCGAGCTTCCTGATTTATGTTATAGAGGTTAAAAGCAAACTTAAGCCTCATTTATTAAAAAAAAAATAGCTCAAATAGAGCTCAGCTACAATAGAGGTTGTCCTTGTGATTCAATTAAAACATCCATCCAATAAATCAACTGTAAATCATTTTCTTATATTTCAACATAATAATTTATAAGGTATAAAGAATAATAGATATAAATTGAGTATAAATATGATTCATGTAGTGCACTTCTTTTATATTTGAACAAACACAGAAGAAGCACTGTCATAGTTGGATCTTAAATAAGTTATTAGATAAATTTATAGTCAAGCTTTGTTCAAGAACATTACCATGTCCAGCTCACTAGTGTTTATGTTTATTTATTTTATAATGTTAAACAGACATAAATGAGCTTATTGAGTTTTATAAATATTTAACTCATTACGTCCCAACTCCTCTAGGCAATTTTGTCTGGTGATTCAGCAGTAGAAATAAATGTTGAACATAGTGCAAAGGCATGGCAATGATTGATAGTAATTTACCTCCCAATATTACAGTTGATCCATCATGTACTTCAGTTCCATTAAGGACGCCCAAGCACACATTGCCTTTGTCCTGCATAAATTCAAAACCCCTAAATTACATTGTCTAGAAGTGGGGACAAAATGTCTAGAAGTAGTGATCATTGGATGAATGGCATGCATCCGAAAAAGTAAAAGGTCAGTCTGGTACAAGAGCTAATATGAGGAATCAACATAGAACCAACTCTACGGTGACACATGTTTATCTAAATAGAATTGGAGCATCTGACAACACTTGGATTCGGCAAAATGCCAAGCGGCATATAGCAAAGGCTGTTGGACAGGCACTCGCAAGGCCTATAAAGGAGAAAGACTCCAATCATTTGGGACATATTGGACCACTTTCAAAGCATGGAATTTCCTCCAGCTTAGACAATCTTTGATTTCACTTTGGATCATCTTCAAGTAGTAATGATACTAAACTCATTTCGAAAGAAATACTAATCCATTCACCCCAAGTTCCACTTCCGCTTCGTTCAATCATCTCATCCAAACCTTTCTTCCCTGAAACAATTCAACCATGATTTAAAATCTCAACCCGTGCCGAAGTTTCAATCCCAGATCATAACAATTCAATATTTTTAAATATAAATTATATTAATAAAAAATTATTTAAAATTTTAAAAATAATAATTTAAAAAAATATGATATTTTAACACTTTTATATGATAGATAAATATAATATAAATTTTATTATATATTTTTAATGGGATAAATTTATTAGGGTTTAATTAAACTGGTTCAAATTATCTCATTTATAATGAGTTGATTAAAATTATTAAATTAGTTTTTTTACTTTCCTATGTTTTAAAAATAATGATTAGAGATATAGGTGCCATATGATGATACTTGCATCACATCTCGATGGCATCGTACCCCGCGTAGTGGGGGGGGGGCACGATGGTCCAACGATCAGACTTGCATGTAATTCGTCATGCACATATTCACTTGATTTCACTCTATTTTCTCTTATTTTTATTAACTCGAGCATCCCGCCTCTGCAGATCGCCACGAGCCCACGAACGCACATGTCTCTGCCGCTCCCACCGCCGCTCCCACGGGGGTGGCTGTGAGGTCGCCGCGTGGCCACAGGACCCCGCACGGTATTTTAAACCTTGAATTCAACCAAACCAGTCAATTCAAGCAAACCAAATCGAACATCCTCATCCAATTCAGCCGAACCAGATTCAGTTTAGACAAACCCACTTGACCTGAGTTACCTAACTCATTCAAATTCAACCTTGGCTTCCTCTAACCGAATAGAGGTTGGAGTTTCTGTAGCTAGCAAACTACCTGTAAGATGTTGTCAAATTCCCAAAAGAAGTTGTGAAGAGACATACGCTGATTACTAGGTAACCTTCAGGTTGAATAGTGAATGATTTTGACATGGTCCACCATTTCTTTTCAAATTGCAGGGTTAATGGTTCAAAGAATTGCTTCACATCTTTAAAAGACCTGTAAATATGATGAACCGTATCAGACACTCAGTGTGCAGATGTTTTAGTTTATGAGACAAGATGAAGATTTCCATATATGAATTCGCAAGAACATTTTACAAAATGTAGGAAAGAAGAAACATAGTACTCACTCGAAAGCATTGTGAGAAAATGGTTACGATAGTTAATAAGATTTCACCTGATAGGAAAGTTGGCACGCAAACAGATTGGCATTGTAAGATCAGAGACATCTTGGATGAAGTTATTGGACATGGACTGGAGCTGCATGTTTGTGAAATTCACATGGTAAATATTGATGATACTGAAGAAATGTCCTCTGGAATTTCATTTTTTTTTCTTATGACTTACATAAGTGGTTAGCTTCCCATATGCTTCATCAGGAAAGTAAGTATACGAGCTTCCAGTATCAAATATTACTGGGACTGCATTTCCTTTCTGCCCCGAAATTTGCTTGCCTCCATAATTAATTTTTGAAGCTTTAGAAACATAGAAATTTCTGGAATAAACAGAAGCAAAGCAAAGTCAACTTACATTACCAAAAAATTGATTTGAATGGGTCACCATATAAGAATTTTCATGTGCGAGAAAGATCTGAAAGCAAGAAAAGAAGGCATCATATACAAAAGTGAAAAATCTTGTATGAATGCAGTCTTTTATGTTCTTTGTGGGTAAATTAGTTGGGAGAAGTGAATTAAATAATTACAGCTTCATACCTAGGGTTTGGCCTCTATCACAGTTCAACCCTTCAAATTTAAATACCTTGATCTAGCCAATGCATTTAAGAAACATTTTATTATCATCCAACGTCCCTCAATTGCCAAAATTGTCACCATTCTGGATCGAAAGAGACGTGCACTTTAGAGCCTTCAGGCATGAAAAGCACAAGAGTATTTTTCACAGGAGAATCTTTAGAACCATAAAAGGAAACGGAAAAAAAAATCTTGAAGTGATAAAAACTTGAGGGAATTTGAATTATTAATCTATAATTCAATGGTTAATAGAAAGCAAAATACAACCAATTTATATTCAAACAACCATAACAAAGCTTCACCTTAAAATGTTGAACATACTGACACAAATTAGGATGGCAAAGTTTTCCCCAAAGAGATGTTAACTTTGTCATTAATATTCAAGGAAAATTATGTATAAGCTATGAACTACTAAATATATGTGAGTATCAAAAGCCGATAATTATATTCTTTAAGAATAGTATATAAAAACATGTGCAAAGGTGATGCTTACGTGAGGCCGCTTTGTCTGGGAACCCAAGTCATGCCCCATTGAGGAACATAGTCGTCTCCTAAGAACATGTATCCTCCACCTTTGGCTTCTCGTTTTATGCAATGGCCTATAACGTTGCTAATGATACCTTGACTTTCCAATTGAGAAGGTAAACTTACTGTCGAACTGCTAAGCCCAAGTATCCCATCTGTTTTTGCAGGAGAGGCTAAAAGTTGGCCTTGTTGATCATAAGCACACCTACAATACAGGTGTAACAAAACCAACTTTATAAGTTGAAAAGACCCAGACAACAAATTATAACAATGAAGAAGTCATACCCAAAAGTGAAACTGAATTTTGCCTTTTCACCATTTGCATCAATAATGTGCATATCATCTCTAGCAAGGATGCCCATGGAGGAACTATGATCTGCATATTCTATCTCATAATCACATTGTTCACATGTGTCGCAGTAATGATAATTCTGATTACGTTGTACTTCCATGCAAAAAGAATTGCTGGGAAGAACAATGTTTCCTCTATTGGGCTTGTATAGGGGATGGGGTCCCTGTAAAGATGTATTTTTCAGATTAATGAAGGTACTAAACTTTCAAATTTACATAAAATAGAGCATATTTGTAAACTCTTTCATTTTCAGGATAGTTCAAGAATTTTCAGAATAGCTAAAACATTTGTGATCATGCAAATAAATGGATTGTGATTTTTGGGAACCAGCAATCATAATTGAATACAATCTTGAGTAGAAATTAAACTTAGGGATACTGAATTTGTACCTTGGCACAGCTAGTACATGGAGCATCACACTGGATCCATGTTAAATCACTCCCAGTATCCACATCAAGGAAGTAAGGTCTAGGTGAACTCCCAACAAAAATAGTTGTATAGTATTGTCTGCAAAGAGAATAAGATGACCCAGGTTCAGAGAAAAACAAAATGAGAACCTGCATATTCAAAGAAATCCAAGAGTCTCAACCATATTATCTTGGTTTAACAAATAATTTATAGACTGAACCAGTAAGTACATTGGAAATAATATGAATAAATAATCAAAAGACAGTTTAATTAAAGATTTAAATGATTTTTATCATCAGTTCATCACAATGGTTTTATCTTTTGAACTCATTAACAAATCAATAAAAATGAGGGGGGAAAATATGATTACCTACGTGTTCATAGAAAATCCAAATCTCAAACATATTCTCACAGTTCAACAAATAAATGATTAGGTAAATTTGTATTGGAGTTGACACATGGTATCGATGGAAGAATACAGCAATAACACCCATGGTTGTACACTACCTTCTTTTGATTTTAATTATCAGTTAGCAATTTGATGTTGAGTTGTATTACAATAGTCGTACATAATATAAACAGCAGTAATGTGTGACTATTTTATTATTTGATAGTTATATTTTATCTTTATGTATGAACATCTTATTGATGCATCTTGTCTTATTTGTTTTCCTTATAGATGACCATCTCTTGCCTTTCCAGAGCCATGGGAAGGAGGCATCTAGGATTTTGATCATTGAGATTTGATTTTTAGCCACAAGACTGGTTTGAGGACACATCGCACATTTTTTAGTTCAGATTCTTTAGTTCTTTTGTTTTATTTTTTGTCTATGTAATTGGAGTCTTATATACTTTGTTGTTCATATTTTTTCTTTGCTTATGTTGTTAGTCTTGTAAGAACATTTTGCATAGTTATTTCTATACGAAATTTTTTGTTTCTCTGTTTGCACATGTGGTGTGGGTTTAACCGTGTAGTTCGATGATGATATTCGTGGAAGGAAATGTTGTATTTATGTTGCATAGTTAATTGCCGTGCCTTCATTGTAGGAGAAATACCATGGCCATGGAGAAACAATTGTAGAGGAACAAGCCTTGTTCACAAGTACAATAATAGGTGAAGTCACACAGTGGCACTAAGAGATCAAATAGCACAATCCTAGCAGCATATAAGGTAACTCTTTTGAGACTCTGACTACGAAAAATGTTGCACTGAGACCTAGTTTGACTTGTAGTAACTGAAAAAGGGCATATTCAAAGAGGAATTTGCATCAATACAAGAATCGCGCATGCATACCCGTCCGGGAAAAGATTGCCTCCGATGGGAAAAATCGCAGAGGAATCAGTCGTCTCCGTTCTCCTACTCGATCTCATCTTCCACGATCCTACATAGTGGCGAGCCCCAAATGATCCCAGCTTCAAATCCCCGAGTTCCCGTAGGGATCGACGGCCCGACTTGGGGTAGAGCTGGAACAAGAAAGATCGCTTCTCGTCCGTTTCGTTCTCCTCCTGGGTCCCATTGACCATCTGCAGCGGCGATTCGGAGAAGAGGCAGATCCAGAGGGAGAAGAGGAGGAACGCGGCTCCCAGGGCGAAGAAGGCGACCCTTCTGCGGGAGAGGAAGGATCGGCGCCCGGTTCGATCGCGGGAGTATCGGACCGCCGCGGAGGGAACCGGCAGAGACGGCGGCGGAGGAGGGGAGTCGTCGGAGAAGGTGAAGGCGGTGATGGTCTTGCCCTTGGAGGGGTCATCGGGAGGAGGGAGAGAGATGATGATGACTCCATGGAGCTGAGGTGGTGGAGGAGGCGACGGTCTCTCCGCTTCCATGCGGACAATTCCTTCTTCGCCCTCTCCTCCGCGAGAAGAGGAAGCAGCTGCAGACTGGCTCGTGTCATAGGTGTTGACTTTATTAGAAGTAGGGCGGTCCATGGGCAAACGCCCGTAAAATTTGGTAAAATTTGATCTTTATATTTGTATAATATACCTAAGATAAATTAAATGAACAATGTTAAGTAATTCTTTAAGATATAACACTTAACTCATTAGATTAAATAAATAAGCATGAATAAATAAATAATGTTCACCTCGTGAACGATATTCATAAATAATATTAAAAACTGAACCAAGTCAAAGTTAAATAATTATTTTAATACAATTTATTTAGACTCAATTAAACATAACTCGAGTGATGGCTTGATTACATCCTGTCTCTGGCGGCCGATGAAAAACTTTCGTTAGGTCGGACCGGTCGTCCGAGGTTAGAAAAATCTCATTAATCATTTTTATTACATCTATACGTGGAATAACTTCAGATAATGGGCCATCCTCGACATTTATAGACTCAGCCCATGGGCTTTATATGCTATTAGGCCTTCATACAACAGCACGGATACAGTTATCCAATGCCGCCATGCCGATCTCATTACTAGAATTTTTCGGTCTATCTCAATTTCGGAAATTCTCAATACAACTGAATGGAAATTTCTCAAGTTATAAAATTGGAAAAGCAATAGTCAGTCAAAAATAATTTACTATTCAAAGCTGTTAAAAACATATTTTTTTATACTTATTCTTGATTAAATTATTATTTGTTAAAAAATATTTTTATTTTTATCAAAAATAAAGTATAAAAGTTTAAAAGAAATAAAATAAATATTCACTGTTAGTTTTTGACACTGGAAATTTGTTAGAAGCTTAATGTGTTAATGATAAATGTTTAGTTATTTATTTTTTTCTTTCATTGTTATATATATATATATATATATATATATATATATATATATATATATATATATATATATATATATAACACTTAAATTTCAGTGAGTCTAAAGTGTTCCATTTTAATGGTCTTTTTAAGGGTATAAATGGGTGAAGTCACTCATGAGACGCTCACGAGTGACTCGGTCAAAGCTCGACTCGAGGTCGGAGTTGACCGAGCTCGAGCCGAGCTTGAGCCGGCTCGTTTAATATTCAAGTCGAGCTCGAGCCCACATAATACTAGCTCAAGGGCTTGTCAAGGCGGCCGAACTATAATATACAATATCTTTTATTTATTTATTTACTCATGTAAATATTGATAATTTAATACCATTAAGTAATTACTAATAAGTATTAGGTAAAATTATAATATTTGAAAAATTTTATTAAAAGAATACAAAGGCAAAAAAGTCAAATCCCTTATTATTGGTCTCTCTCACGATCTCGTTTCTCTTCGTTCACATTCAAAGCATCAAGCCTTCACTTGAATCGCCCCTATGGCGATCGCCACGTCCCTAGGGCCACTAACAGAGTGATTCAGTAGACTTAGCACGGTACCCCACTGTCGTTCAACTCAACCTTCAGCATTTCCCTCTTTCTCCTTATCTACAACCAGACCAAGATTAGGGTTCCTCAAAAGTTAGTTTTCTTTTTTTCAGGCATGGCGTTGTCTATCCCTCTTTGCCCTTTAGTTCAACGAATCTAACATGTTGTTAAACCCATGCCGTTAAAAGTATGGGTTCAGATCTTTAGTTTCAACGTGTTAAAAGTTTTGACTTCAAAAGAGGCTCAGATCTCTTTATTGGCTGGGGCAATGGGTTTGTAATTTTTCCATTTAATTTTTTGCCATGCGATTTCATCTTCTTTTTTGACTTCAAAAGAGGCTCCTTTGAATTCTGAAGAATGTTTAGTTTAGGGGGAATGCTCATTTTGGTCCCTTTTGTTTTTCACTTATCCCAAAATAGTCCTTCTTCTTTTTAAACTGCCAAAATGGTCCCTCATGTTTCTAAATGTTTCCCAAATTAGTCCTATCGTTATATTCCCGTTAACAAACAAACGGTGATAACATTCATATCCATTTATAAGCCCATTTTAGTCCCTCTTGTTTGGGAAATGCTCATTTTACTCCCTTTTATTTTTTACTTATCCCAAAATAGTCTTTTTTTTTCAAACTGTCAAAATGGTCCCTCATGTTTCTAAATGTTTCCCAAATTAGTCCTATCGTTATATTCCCGTTAACAAACAAACGGTGATAACATTCACCAATGCAAACATCTTCACAGTGATGGAAATCCAAGTTTTACCAAAATTATATTCAAATACATTCACCAATGCAAACAAACAGTGATAACATCTTCACGAGATTACTATATTCAAATACATTCTGAGATGAAATGAAATCCAAGTTTTACCAAAATTATAGTAGTCTCGTGATCCTACATTCACCAATGCAAACATCTTCACAAACCAAAAATATGTTCAAAATTCCATTTCAAAAAATGCATCTCTAAGTGGAATCCAATCTAAAGACCCTCTCTTTGTTTTTGGATGTTGTAAATGATGTCACAGTCTTCTCTTTCATAATCGGGTGGATCGATCGAGATCCACTTGACTCTGTTGATGATTTCTTCTTTTTATCATTCAAGGACGCTCTTAAATGAGACATTGTTACAAAATTCTTTCCATCTCTCACAATGAAATTTCTGTTGGCCACTGAATCAACCTAACAAATGACATTTAAAAAAAAAATTAAATATATCCAATGGTGATATACAAAAATCAATTTCCAATTTACAAAAAAAAAGTCAAATTTCAAAAGCTCACGAATTCATTTTGAATGACATCAAAAGGCAATTCGATAATATCATTGTGAAGTAAAATACCATTGTATTTATCTGAGTCAAAAAAGCTTGCCAAACTTTTGAATTCATAAGAAATACAATAATAATGGATCATTCTTTCAAGAGATATTATACTAAATAATTTTAAAAATTCCTAGAAACAATGTATTTCCAATTTCTATCCAGTAATAATGCATTTCTAATTCCAAGACACATTGTATTTCCAATTTTATATAAATTGAATATATTGAAAACTTACATTGATTGATAACACATTCTTCGAATTACTAGTAATATTTATTCCACTTCCGTGTTGTCGTATAACCTGTGACCATTAATCATGTACATCAAAAAATCAAAACGAAACACATAAATATTACTGGCATACAGTTATACAATTTAGGAACAAATATTAACAATAACCTGTAATTTTTTTCGTTTTTTCAATCTCACTTCATCACGTGCTGCTGCCTTATCAGATACGAATCTTTCATCTCCATCCGACATTGTGTTGTTGCCTTCTGTAGCTTCAGCACTCTCCATTTCATTGTATCCCTGTGGAGCTGACTGCATCTCACCAATATCCATTTCATTGTATTCATCTAACGCTGTTTCATTCTCATCTCGCTCCATTTCATTGCATTTTTGTGGGATTGTTGGTTCCTTGTCCATAACATTACTTTGTGGTGTTTTAGGTGAACTGCAACTTCTCTGGTTATGGCCAAATCCACCACACCGCCTGCATTTGTTACTTCTTCTCATCCCTTTCAGTTTTGTTTGGTTTGAAGCAGGTACTTCATCAGGTTCTCGTCTTCGCAACTTGGTCGGCCTTCCAACTCTTTCTTTATAAACCGGTGGTAAGGGAGGGGTTAAGTCGCATGTAGGCCATAACTCTGGTCCATTCACTGGCATGATTGATCGTGAATAACAACGTTTGTACGCTCCAACACTGTAATAATGATGTACATAAGCCTCTGGATTTTCTTTCTTGCACCAAATGGCACATATAGCGTGTGGGCATGGAATCCCAGTCAAGTCCCATTTTCTGCAACTGCAACTCATGTTACATAGGTCAACAGAATGCTGATTCCGTAACCCCATGATTTGAAAATGCATCTCATCAGCCATCATCGGTCTAAACGCAGCTGCATCCTTGGAATTCTTTGCCATCACTGCTTTAATCTTCGGGCAGATTACACCACCCCACTTCTCAGCTTTTGACCTATTCAATTGAAATCTGGTCATCAACAAATTTCTAATTGATTCAAACATTGAAATTATTGGCTTCTCCCTCGCCTCTAAAATTAAACTGTTGAAACATTCACACATATTATTCAAAAGTATGTCGCATTTGGGAATTGTGCTAAAGAATGCCTTGCACCAATGATGTTCAGGTCTTTTGGCCAGCCATGCATATGCATTTTCATCGATCTTCTTCAAATCTTCCATGCGTCTTTTGAATTCTTCAACTCTTGTCGCTCTTGCTGCAGCCCAAAGACCATTCTTGATTGCCACACCTCGAAAACCATCAATTTTCATGTTGCTCAAGAGATGCCTAACACAAAATCTATTTTCAGCATCCGGAAACAAACTCTCGAAGGCAGGAATCAACCCTTTTTGTTTATCAGACATAAAGGTCCAACCATGCTGATTTTCAATGCCGATATCATTGCCCAACAAGCGAAGAAACCACATCCAACTATCCTTAGTCTCACCTTCAACCAGGGCATAAGCAATAGGAAAAATGTTATTGTTAGGATCTAGCCCAACTGCCGCCAACAACTGTCCCCCTGTCTTCGTCTTCAAAAAACAACCATCCACACCAATGACAGGCCTACATGCGTCCTTGAAACCATTTTTGCATGCCGAGAAACAAACATAAAGTCTTTGAAATCTTGGCCCATAATGATCCTCGATCAATTTCAGAATTACTGAACCATCTTCATCAGACCTCTTCAATTCAGAACAATAATTTCTTATTTGGCTAAATTGGTCTTGTATGCTGCCCTCAACTAGTTTAAGTGCTTTTTTCTTAGCCAAATAAGCTTGTTTATATGAAATTTTTGCACACAAAGTGTTCTGTACCTCTTCTCTAAACTCTCTGGTACCTAACTTCGGATTTGATTTGAATTTCTTCTCAAAAGTTTCACCCAACCAGCTTGTTTTGATGTTTCTATT
Source organism: Boesenbergia rotunda (assembly GCA_024364735.1). Lineage (NCBI taxonomy): Eukaryota > Viridiplantae > Streptophyta > Magnoliopsida > Zingiberales > Zingiberaceae > Boesenbergia > Boesenbergia rotunda. The sequence goes on along the minus strand of JAGFNQ010000143.1, from coordinate 677,274 downwards.
CTTGCAGTTCCAATAGCAGTTGTTGTGCTCATGATTGAATGTCTTTATTTGCCAACATTTATCTTTATTCATTGGTGAACAAAGAATAGACCATTTACAACCTTCATTTATGCACTCGCCTCGAAGTCTTTTACTATCATTCTTCACAAACTTTACAGTACGCCCTCGTCTAATACAATGACTCTCTATAGCAAATTTCGCCTCTTTCTTCGAACTGAACGTCATACCGAGAGTCAAATTAGGATTCTTAGAATCTTCAATTGGGTCATACATTGGAAATTTTGGTGCTTCTTCCTGTTCTGAATTACAAGCACTCTCAAAATCATCATTGTTTATACAATCATCATCCCCTTCATCTTGTTGCATTCTAGACAACAACTCATTTGAAATGCCAATCTCGTCGACTACATTTTTTCCTTTATTATTTTCAGCATCATGTTCCCCAATGTTGTTCATTAACTCAACTTCCTCCTCAAATTCAAAGTCACTATCATGAAAGGTGATTGCACATTCATCAATAGTTGCACTTGTAATCATTGCATTACAATCACCACCTATCATTGTTGCATCTTCTTTTGCTTTCTCCAAACCACCACATGCATCTATCTGAGTGATTGTAACTACATGAACATGCTCCATGTAAATCTCAACTTCATAGTTCTGAGAGATATGATTCTTGATTTCGAGCACATCTACATCAGTTTCTATATATCTCCCACTGGCTAAACTTTTTCCAAACTTGTGCCAAAATCTAAAGCTATTTTCATCAATAAATCCTAGCTCCATTGCATACCCACGAAGTTCAATCATCCCTATCTTATCTAGATCAATGAAATCAAAATATTCAATATATCCACCTGTGTACACTTTCTTTTTGCCAATGGTTTCCATCGTACCACCAAAATATAATTTTAGTGTAAAACAAGTAGGTTCCCCCATCCTGCCTGAAAAAAATTTAATAATACACGTATTAAATTTCACACCTTAATATAGTGGTAAAATAATTAATCTTATAATCAAAAAATTAAAATTACCATAATGTGGGGTGAATTCCAGAGAACGAGAACGTCGCCTAGCCATGAATCTCTTCTACAAGCAAGAAATCCAATATCTAATATGCAATAATATAAAAAAAAAACTCAATTCATAATACGTAGTGGATGGATTAAAAAAAATCATTTCATAATGGTAGAGTATATTTCGAAGATGTAATCATGAAAGTTTATTTGGTCTTCGACCATGAAACTTCTTGGCTTCAAAAGATTAGAGGATGTTTCAGTAGTAACATCAAATTTAAGAGTTAAGAATGAATGGATGACACCATAACCTAACTTAGACTTAGAAGACTAGTCCTGCTCTTCCCAAAACATAAATACTAACCAGATCATCCTTCTGGTTAGTGGTCAGCAGTGTGTGTGGTAGCTTTGAGTCAGTGCCTTTCAACCATGAAATCCTCCTTCGGAGATCATCCTCCTCCAGGCGATTTCAATTTGGGAGAAGATAGCGAAGAAGAAAGAGTTCGGGAAAATATAAAGAATGAATTTCCGTTTGTTTGTTAACGGGAATATAACGACAGGACTAATTTGGGAAACATTTAGAAACATGAGGGACCATTTTGGCAGTTTAAAAAGAAGAAGGACTATTTTGGGATAAGTGAAAAACAAAAGGGACCAAAATGAGCATTTCCCCGTTTAGTTTATATCCTAGTATTATAACTATTGTTCCTGTTATTCCCCTGTCTTATTTATTCTTGTGGTTGTGTTAGAATTCTTAGCCTAAAGATTTAACTTTTAACACGTTATTTTCATAATCTTATGTTAGCCGTTATTTTTCAAAATCTCCTATAAACTAAAGATTTGAAGCATGTTTAGGAGAAAAATGAGTATTAGATGTTGCTTTGTAGGCAGTATTTTCTCTTCTAATTATTGTTGGAACTTTTTTTAATTTATTTGACAATTATTTATCTCTTGCTCAGAAGAATCATCTGTTCTTGTTACCATAAACAATGTCGTAGCTAAAATGTAATGAGGTTAATCTTGTGATCAACAAAGAAATTGGCACAATTAGTCAAGAAACACAAGAAAATATTGAAGAAGAAAAAAAATCAGAAGTTTAGAATGAATTTAACACAGTGGATCGATCAAAGAAAGCAAAATATAAACATTATCAATCCTTTTTTACATTGGGTAAATCACGGGCCACATCAAGTCTTTTGAGGTATAGATTAAATTGTGTGAAGAGAAAAATGCATATGCAAGCAGCTGAACAACAAACAAAGTTGAATTTTTTTTGGCCCACTTATTCAGCTTCACCGTCCATTCTTGCTTTGTATTTTGAAACTTTTGACATGGAACAAATGAGGGAGGCAGTTACTCATTGTATTAAGATGCATGAATATCCATTCACCGTTCTTGATGAAGAGGGATTCAATTTAATGATGAAGCGTGGAATGCCGGGATGGCAAAAAAAATTAGCAAGACGATATGCGGAGCAGATTGTATGAAAATTTATGAAGTTGAGAAAAAGAGATTGGAGAAAAGTCTTGAGTGCGTTGATAAAATAAGTTTGACAACATATTATTGGAAGTTAAAGACTCAAAAAAAAAAATTGATTAGCGAGGTTTTTTCAATTTCAGGTGATCGATCCGGTCTCACGAAACTTTTCCATTGACCACCAGATAAATCGGGAAGCACTCGCAATAGGCGGTCTAGAAGCCCAGCGTCCCAGGGTTCGCCCCATTTGGAGGAAAATTTCTTACAAATACGTCATAGTTGGGATCGAACCGCGAATGTTTAGAAAAATGACTAGTCGTCCTACCGCTGCATCATAGCCCCAGAGGCAAAAAATAATAATAAAAAAATAAAAAAAATCTAGAACATTGGCATGTGAAGGAAATTTACAAAAGATTGAAAAATCTTTTAAGTTAAAGACTCAAAAGATTGAATACATGATTGTCACTCGCCATTGGATTGATTCTTGTTGCAATTTACAAAAGAGAATTTTAAGTTTCATTAGCATTCCACCACCAAGGGGAGATCTTCAAATTTCCGATGTCATTTTCAAGTGCATGAAAGAGTGGAGCATTGAAAACAAAGTTTTCACTATTACAATTGAGAATGCTTCAAGTAATGATTTGTTTATTCGATACATGAAAGATAGCATTCAAAGATCTAGAACATTGGCATGTGAAGGAAATTTATTTCATATTCATGGTTGTGCACATATCTTGAACTTGTGCATTCTAGATGGGTTAAGGGAGATTGAAGATATTATTAGTAATATAAGGGAAAGTATAGAATATGTAAATCGTTCAGAGGCAAGACGTGTGCAATTTGCAAAGTATGTGCAACAATTGCAGTTGAAGGATAAAAAGTTGATTCGTGATTGCAAAACCAGGTGGAACTCGGCTTTTGAGATGTTAAGTTGTGCACTCAAGTTCAAAGAAGTTTTTCAGAAGTTCAAAGTGATGGAACATTGCATTTTCTCCTAACTACATGAATTATAGAAACAAAATAAGAACTCGAAAGAGAAAATACAAAATATATAAGCATAGATCTATTGTTTCTTTGAATCATGGGATAACAAAAATAAAATTATAATCCGAAAGATAAGGAACCTAATTGAAGAACCATCATCCTTGTTGTAGCGTCATCGGCTTGACCTTATGGAAGAAGATGCAGCGAAATGAAGAAGGAGAATCTTCCAAGGGGTTTAAGGTTGACGACGCCGTAAAGCTTCTTGTCAATAGGGAACAAGAAACTAGATCAAGATGGATATCCTAAACCCTTGGGGACCTCCCCTTTATAGGAATTCAATTTGTTACCAGCCCATACATAATAACAGATTGACCTAAAGAGTTCTATGCATTAAACCCGTATCTAATAATCTGAAACTCAATAAACATAAATTAGATCACTTTAAGGACTCAAATTATATTTACATGTACAACTTATAAATAAGTCCACCTAATAGGGATAATAATATCCAACATTAGGCTATATGTGAGTTGTATGTTAAATACAAGTAAAACATTAGTTGATATCAAACTTTATGTGTTCAAGATTGTTGGATTCCTGGTTGCGCATGGGAAACCTCTCCATGTCCCCGGATTAAAATTTTCAATCCGAATGGAGAACAATTTCCCAAACAACCGACTCATCATCGTGCTAACCGATTCAAGCGACCGATTGAACAAACATATTATTCTAGCAATCAAACTCGTCCAACCGATTAGCCGCGGAATAGACGATGAGTGGATCGCCAGTTTTTGTGTTTATCATCGGGGTCCATGACAATAATTAATCATAATTAATTAAACAACATGATAATCAAACAAGATCAAAGGAAATGAACCAAAAGAAAAGGTTATACCTCTTGTTTACCTAGCGATCTTCTATTGTATGACCCAACCTCTTCTTGGACGTCGAGTGGGCGACGATCTTCCAAGAACCGGAATCACCAAAGCCACCAACCTCTTCTCCTTTGCTTGCACTGAACCCTAGTAACAAGGGGTTGCCGCCGGCCACCACTCCTTTGCTCCTAGCTTGCGCCGACCACCAAGAAGATGAACCACCTTCTTCTTTGCTTGTGCCGGCCTTAGGAGAAGAAGAAAGGAAGAAGAAGAAGTAGAGGAAGAAAAGAAAAGAGTAATCTTTTTCCTCCAAAACCCGCTGCAACCCTACTTCCTCCCTCTTGCCGCCAGCCCCTAGCAACCAAGTTGCATCTCCGGATTTGCACCTCCTATGCTCTAACCTTGCTGCCGCACTCTAAGAGAAGAAGAGAGTAATAGGATGAAGAGAAGTAGAAGAAAGGATGAGTTTCTTCCTTCCTAAACTCCTTGCGCCACCTCTTCTTGCTACCCTTAGTCGCCGGCCACAAGAAGCCCTAGGAGAGAGAGGATGAGAGGAGAGAATAGGAGAGAGGCTTAGGGTTTGTTATGTGATGGATGCCTTGGTCTTATGACTCCATGAGATATATATAAGCTACAATAGGACCATGAGGAGGAGTTGGGTCTTGGCCACCCAATAATCAAAGTCCGATCCATTAATGATGATTTACTCCACTAAAGGATCATCATAGATCTACCTCACCAACCCCCATATTTAAATATGGGCTCCACCTATTATGTGTACAAAATCTCCTTGTGTTCAAGATATCAAATGTCCATTAATTAATTAAATTACTGACAATTTAATTAATTAATATCTAACTCCATGAGTAGTACCACTCAACCTTATCATCATATCGGATCAAGTCCACCTACATGATTTAACATGATGAGCTTTATGAGCTCCTCAAGGGGGCATCATCAACCCGACTCACCAGGACACGGTTTCCTTCTATAATCAACGGCACACCATGTAAATAATATTATTTCCCAACTTACCGGGCCTATCGATTTAACAAATAAATCTCGCTCATTGGTAAATCAAAGAAATAAATATTAAGTACATGTGCCCGTTATTATATCGGATTTAGAGCATGTACTCCATAATAACTGAGGTCTGATTCAATTATATAATCAGTATAAATTGAATCACCTCTATTTTGGTCCTGCTTAATACACACAAAGTATACTAGTGTAATTCTATGGTCAAGATAAACCAATACCAAATTACACTATAACCATGTCAATAGTTTGTCCAAAACCATCTTGGTTGTGAGCCTCTACTTATACTCTACAAGGAACTGATAACATGATCTTCTGTGCAACACCACACCATATTATCTACAATGTAGAGTATTAGATAATATGCACACCAATATAAATATGTAAACAATGATCATGTGATTCTCGTTCAAAATGTAGATGTCCATACAAAAGCTAGGCTTTTAGTATTCATCCTAACAAAGATACCCCTATAGACAATCTAGTTCATTAACTTTATTGGTATAGGACTAAAGAGGTCATAGCTACTATATATGATCATAATAAACCCCAACAGTAATCACAATACCAATGTCATTGACGTCATAGATCAAGATGCGGATGTATAGAATAGAAATTACATGAAATATGATCAATATATGTTAATTGCTAACTAGTCCAAAGTAACCCAAAAGAGTCTGATTATATTTGCAAATATCTTATGTTAAACTGTAATAATAAATCATGATCCAAATTTTATGATTCCAAAAGGAATCTGTATTTTACTTATAAACACCAAATGTTAAACAACAGTATTCAGAGTGTCAAACAAACATATGAATTCCATTAATATTTTAACCTTAAGTACGTATAATAATCAAAATAAAATGTTTGTCTTTATTAACATAGGGCAATAAAATAATACAGATCCCCACTAGATGAGTTATTCTTCCATAAGAAAAATTCCGATATCCACAACATGCGCATGAAATACATTAGGCACCAAGTATATGGTGAGTGGATCGGCCAACATGAAATATGTGCTGATGTGCTCTACCATGATTTGACGACTCTGAACTCTCTCTTTAACTGCTAGAAACATCATGTCGATGTGCTTGGACTTCGACGAACTACGATTGTTCTTGCATAAAGTTTTGTGATTTTATTATCACAGTAGATCCTTAGTGGTCTGTCAATGCCATCAAGGATATGCAATGCTGTGATGAAGGTCCGCAGTCATATCCCGTGATTGGATGCTTCGTAGTATGCTACTAATTCTGCCTCTATTATAGAAGTGACTACTAGCGTCTGCTTGACGCTCTTCCAAGATATAGCCCTCCAATAAGTATGAAAATATAGCCTGAAGTGGACCGCTTACTATCCAAGCATCCAGCAAAATCGGAGTCTAAATAACCAATCACCTCCGGGCGATCTGACTTCCGATACGTGAGCATGTGTCTTTTAGTTATGCAAATATCGCATCATTATTTTACTTGCATTCCAGTACGATGGTCTTGAGTTATTAACATATCTGTCTAATATCCCAATTATAAATACTATATCCGGTCGAGTGCAAACTTGTGCATACATGAGACTTCCCACTGCTGACGCATATGGGAATTGTTTCATCTCCTTTATTTTAAGTTCAAGTCATGGACACTACTGCAAATTAAACTTGTCACCTCTTGACATAGGTGTGTCATTAGGTGTACAGTTCTACATGTCATACCTTATAAGCATCTTCTCAATATAGGCATGTTGTGAAAGTCCAAGAATGTCTCTTGAACAATCACGACAGATCTGAATGCCTAGAACAAAAGATGTTTCACCAAGATCTTTCATTTCAAATTTACCAAATAGAAATGACTTGGTTTCATACAGCAGACCCTTATTATTGCTCGCAAACAATATATCATCCACGTACAGAACAAGTATAACGAACTTGCTCCCACTAAACTTGACATATATGCACTGATCAACAGGGTTCTCTTTAAATCCAAATAAGGTAACCACTTGATCAAATTTTCGGTACCATTGATGGGAGACCTATTTTAAACCATAAATGGACTTCTTTAATCTACATACTAGGTGCTTTGAGTCTAAGGACTCAAATTTCTCCGGTTGCACTATATATGTAGACTCCTCTATATCTCCATTGAGGAATGCAATCTTTACGTCTATTTGATATAGTTCCAAATCAAAATGAGTTATAACTATCATGATTACCCTAAAGGAGTCTTTCGTTGACACAGGTGAGAAAGTCTCCTTATTATCAATGTTTTCCTTCTGAGTGAATCCCTTGGCAATAAAGCAAACCTTACCTTTCGATATTGCCCTTCGAATCCCGTTTGGTTTTAAATATCTATTTACAACCAACAAATTTCAAACATTCAAACAATTCAATAAGTTCCCAAACGTCAATATCTGTCATAGACTTTAACTTTTCTTGCATGGCGTTAATCCACCTTTCAGGGTTAGAACATTGTTTGACTTCTTGGAAAGATATAGGATCACTTTCTAACCCTATATCAAAATCATACTCTTGGAGATAAACATAGTCATGAGAATTCGCGCTTCTCCGTTCCCTTATGAATCGCATTAAGGGCACTTGTGTTTGAGGTGGTTGAGGTATTTGCTCATCAATATGAGGCAATACCTCAATTTCAGTAGTAGGCTTCTCCAATTACATTGGAGATGTCATGGGAATATCTTGGTTCACTATGCTCACTGGATATGCAGTATCCATAATGTGCGGTATGATAATCATACCACTACTGATCGCACTAGTAGTGATTATAGGAGGATCGCCAACGATTTCCTCAAAAGATACTCCCCTAATTTTATCGCTCCCACTGTCCTCAATGAATTTGACATTTTTCGTTTTGAAAAAGGATCTATTAGAGGGATCATAAAATTTATACCCCTTTGATTTCTCAGAATAACCTACAAAATTATAGCTAATAGCTCTTGAGTCCAGTTTCGTGTAAATGCCTAATGCTAGATTTCCTACCCATCCACATCTCGAATGGGGTTTTAGTTACTATTTTACTAGGTACTCTATTGAGTAGGTAAACTGTAGTCTTGAGTGCCTCACCACATAAAGACTCCGATAGAGAAGTGAATGTTAGGATCTCCCGGCGACATAAACACAAAACGTAACGGAAACAAGATCTCTCGAGCGATCCATGCGAAAGAAAACGTGTACAAAAGTTCATCTATCTAATAGATCTATCTAAAGTATATACTTTTGGAGCGTGCCCTTACGTTCATCCCGCTAGTCCAAGTGCCGCCGGATCTCTTGCACGTTCAAGTGTCCGTGCCTCTATGCGTATCCACATGGACACTATCTCTCAACTTCGGGAAGAACTACCTTAGTTGTGCTAGCTACTTGAGGTAGTTCACAAGACCACCAAGAACCCCAAAGGGGTTTCGGCCAAGAGGGAGAAGAGGAAGAAGAGATGAAGGGAAGAAGGAAAAGCTCTCTCATTCAAAATGACTAGCCCCTCTTTTATATTCATTCCATGAATATGAAAAGGCTTTGGTCTCTTTGGCTTCCCTTCATTAAAGCCAATAAAGAGCACATCTTTCCATGTGACTCTTTATCTTCTTTTCATTCAATGAAGAGAGACTTTTCTCTTTCCTTCATTAAACACTTTAATGAATTTTTCCTGCAATTCTGACCAGGGCCTCATGGGCTCCCGACCAGGTCTACCGACCGAGTCCTTGAGCTCCCGACCAAGTCTGCCGACCGAGTCCCCGAGCTCCCGACCAAGTCTGCCGACCGAGTCTCCGAGCTCCCGACCTAATCTCCCAAGTTCCCAACTTGGGTTTCCGAAGTATCGTATCCTTAGTGTGTGACCCAATAGGTTCTTGTGACGTTGGCAATGTGTCTAAACCGCTTTGGACACATAAACAATGAGTGACATCTAGCAATGCATCATTGCTACCCAAGTAACAAGAAAGTCGAGATTCGACTTAACCTCCGTGACTATGATAATGTATGACTTTGTCCTTCTATCCTTGATATCTAGATCGACCAATGAGGCATAGACCGTGTCATCCTCGATCAATCTATGTGTTTCTTGATCCCCGAGTAGACTCACTCAAACAAATAAGCTCAATATCTCATATTGACTCATTTGAGCATGGTCATGCGTTTTAGTAGTTCTACTCGATCAAGGGGCACACAGATATCACTCTCGTCATATGGGAGGGATAGATCTCATCTACATCACTCACATCCCTCCGCATAATTCATTACATACCCAGTGATCGCCTTTATAGTCCACCCTGTTACGGGTGACGTTTGACGATACCAAAGTACATAACTCCTTATGTAGGGAACCGCAGTGAGTTCAGGTCTAAGGACTATTCATACTAATAGTCACATAAGAAAGTTTATGACACTCATATGACAATCTATGAAACTTTCTCATGACGGGTCAATTCAGTACACATTCTCTAATGTATACCCATGTGTCAACTTGATATCACATATCCATGACTTGTGAGCTCAAGTCATCAACATGCATTACTATTGTCCTTGAATATTAATGCTTGACTAGGAATGATTTAGTGTAGTGTTCTCTACATTATCTCACTATCGATTCAACCAATCGATATAATGTAGATAAGAGTCTACTACTCAAGGACATTATTATACTTAGTTATTTGGCACACATATAAAGTAAGTATAATAACCAAACATACTTTTACTAATAATAGAATATGATACAAAAAGTCTCTAGTCAATCATCATATAATTGACTCTAGGGCTCCTACTAACAGTGAATGTCATCATACTTCTCACCATGTTTTTTAGGGTTCGATTGCGACGCTCAGCTACACCATTCTGACTGGGTGTACCAGACATGGTATATTGAGGCACAATCTCACACTCAACAAGGTAATTTACAAAAAGTCCTGGGCGTTGTTTACATGATCCATCATATCAACCGTAATATTCTCCTCCACAGTCGGATCAGACGGCTTTAATTTTCTTACCTAATTGAAGTTTAACTTCGGCTTTGAAAATTTTAAATATGTCCAAAGATTGCGACTTCTCATGAATAAGGTACAGATAGATAGATCTGGAATAGTCGTCTATGAAGCTAATAAAATATGTATGCTCATTGCAAGATGCCTTAGGGAATTGTCCATAAATGTTTGTATGTATTAGCTCTAAAACGTCACTACAACGGCTAACCGATTTGTTCCTTTTGTTAGTTATCTTCCCCTTAACACACTCTATGTAAGCATCAAAGTTTGACATGTCAAGGGAATCAAGAATTCTATATGACATTAACCTTTCTAGGCGTTGTTTGGATATTTGTCTTAAATGTCTATACCATAACATACAAGAATTCTTGTTGGTCAATTTATGTTTCATACCTATACTATGCATTATTACGTTGTCAATCGTAGGAGTAAATGTGTTCAATTTATAAAGCTTATCAACCAAGGAATCATTGCCAATCAAAATTGAATTATAGAAAATACTAAACATTCCATTTCTAAATAAACAAGAATAACCTGATTTGTCCAAATAAGAAATTAAAATTAAGTTCCGTCTAAAAGATGGTATAATGAATGTATTTTCTAAATTCAAATAGACATCAGTTCCTAAATAAGCCTAAAAATATCAATAAACTCGACTACAGTCTTCTTCCCATTCCCCGTATATATGTATCTTTCACCATCAACCGGAAGTCGGCTCCTAAGACAACCCTGTATAGTGACACTTATGTGAGTAGTAGCATCAGTATCTATCCACTAAGTGTCAGTGGGTACAATAGCTAAATTGATTTCCAAACTAACAAAGTTTAGAAGTTTGTCTTCAGAATATGTAGTTTGTTTTCCTATTCCTTTGTTATTGATCTTCTTTCGCTTTTCACTCGTACTTTGAGAACCAGATGCTAAGTGAGCACTTTCAAATGTCTCAATCTTTAGTCTCCCCTCCTCTTGCACGCATTAAGCAATGAACTCATTCAATGCCCACTTTTCCTTTTTGAGTATTATATGATATCTTAAAAGGAGTGAACCATACAAGCACAGACATCAAAACGAAATGTACTAACATACTCTCAGACATATCAAATTTTAATGCTTTCAGACTTGTCGCTATATTGGGCATCTCCATAATGTATTCCCTTATATTTCCTTTACCACTGTATCGCATGGTTACCAACTTCGTAAGAAATGTGATAGTCTCAACCTTTTCATTTGAGGTGAATCAGTCTGCCAGTTGATCAAGGAAACTCTTAGCATCTTCTCTCTCTGTTATTGAGCTCCTTATTTGTGTCAATATAGAAAGCTTCATGATGTTTAAACTTATGTGATTTGATTTCTCCAATAGTTAAAATTCAGCCCTCTACTCTATAATGCTAACACTGGTCAAAGGTGTGGGGCGATCATTCATTAATGCATAATCTAAGTTCATGCAGCCTAAGACTACAATCACGTATTCTTTCTATTCAGCAAAATTCACACCAGTTAATGTTGGGATGTTATTAATGTTGGCAATAATAGATTGTACTAAAATTAAAGAGAAAATTTTATTTAAGCTCACGATTTAACTAAAGTCAAGAACATATAAATATATAATAAAATTATACAAATAAATAAAATTTAAATGTATATGAATGAGCTCCTTAGGAGATACCAAATATAATATTACATTTTAATTTATGGATTATAATTTATTAGCGGTATTCTCTGATATAACTCAAACTTTAATTGGTTACACAATATGTCTTCCTTTGAGCTGACCCATTGTGCACATAATATGATACTTTATATAAGTTATATATTGGTTCATAGCATACAACAATTTTAATCTGTCACACAATATATCTTTCTTTGGGCCAACATATTTTGTGTATGATCAGAACAAAAAAATAAATTTTGCTCAACATTTGTAAGCTATCTTGAATATATATCTGGCATAAAAGTAACCTTCCTTTGAGCCGATTATTCTTAGCATAGATATACGTCTATCAATATAAAATGCACTAAATCTACCTAAGGTGTCTTCCTTTGTGTCAACATAATAGTTAAACTTAGTAACACAATGTATAAATAGACTCAAGAAAATATTAAGAATTTTAATCGAACAGATAATTTATTAATCAACCTTAATATCAATTAGGTTTAATAATCAATTGTTATCATATAATAATCGATTAATTTTATCCGACCGACTATCACAATCAATTTAAAAACTTACTACCCTATGCGAGTACACGATCATATATAAAACCCACCTTAAGAAGCTAAAGCTTCAGTTAAATTTTATATTTGAATCGATTAAAGCCTTTTATAAATCGATTCATTGTAGCCTTAATCGATTTCGAATAGGCTTAAATCGATTAACACGTGCATCCTTGCATGCGTTTGTTTCATTGTAGCTTGAATCATTTTACAAAAAGCTTAAATCAATTGCATGCAATTTTTTAATCGATTCGAAATAAAACAGAATCGATTAACAAAATTTCTAGTAATCGAATTAGCCGCACGTTTTAAGCTAGTAATCGATTGGAAAATAAATCCCTATTCGATGTTGTCAAACTAATCGATACGAATGATTCTGTTCGCTAATTTAAATTCGATGATCAATTGATTGACCAAATCGTCAACCTAAAATTTGATTAAATAACGTAAAAAATCAATCTTTGTAAATTTTCTTACATGATTTTCGCCGATAAAAAATTATGTTATACTAAAAAAACTTATCTATATACAAACAATAAATCAATAAAAAACATAACTTTTATTGCCATAAACATGATGAAACAAAGTCAAGCTCTGATACCAATTGATGGAACATTATGTTTTCTCCTAGACACATCAATTCTAAAAACAAAATAAGAATTCGAAAGAGAAAACATAAGATATATAAGCATGGATCTATTATTACTTCAAATCATGTCATTACAAGAATAAAATTATAAACCAAAAGATAAGGAACCTAATTAAAGAGTCATCGTCCTTGTCATAGCATCGTCGGTTTAATCCTTGTGGAAGAAGATGTAGCGGAATAAAGAAAGAGGTTCTTCCAAGGGGCTTAGGGTTGATGACGCCGTAAAATTTCTTGTCAATAGGGAACAAAAAACTGAGTCAAGATGAATACCCTAAACCTTTGGAGACCTCCTCTTTATATAGGAATCTAATCTATTATCAGCCCATATATAATAACAAATTGACCTAAAGAATTCTATACATTAAACCTGCATCCAATAATCCAAAACCTAATAAATATAAGTTAGATCACTTTAAAAGCTCAGATTGTATTTACATATATAACTTACAAATAAATTTACCTAATAAAAATAATAATATCCAACACAAAGAACATGATCAGTTTTATGGTTGTTGCCTCGTGAAGAATGGAACAAAGCTCAAAAGATTTGCTCATTGTTGGAGGCTTTTTCAACAGTCACGCACATTATTTCAGGTTCTAAGTATCTTCAAATCTATTTCTTCAAGAAGTTCAATAAATAAAATCAGTATTGGATACTTATACACAATGATCCTGTTACAAAGCGAGGTGGCGATCTCCAAGGCCAGGATGACTTCTCCCATGGCACGAGCGGCTGAGGAGGTGGTAACGGCCTAGCGACGCTCTGGCTTAGCTCTGCAAAATAGCAACCGTCAGCAAATCCGCCGGGGGTCAAGTCAGTATCCGCAAGGAATATGGTGGAATTAAATTGAAAATGAGACAGTAGGTTAGAGAGCTCGCGTGTGCATACCTGTGGTAAGAGGAGTGCCGAGTTTATACAGCCGGGGAGGGCTGACATCCCTTGTCCGTGATTGACGGGACAAGGATGTGATACCTGTCAGCCCATACGAGAGTATTAAGGAGTGGCGCGGCAAGGCGCGGGGTGCTCGAGCAATACGATAGTACTGGGGTTGGCGGTCTAGCCGCGATGTATGTCAAAAATGAATAAGGCGTGCGGTACTCCGACCTGATACTCCGACCTCAAGGTCATACCTTGGATATGATGACATAGGGGGCATAGAGATGGGATAGTCCGTACCCCGAGCGCCGACCGGCAGATCCGAGTGTTGAGGACCGGGTCAGGTAAGGGCCAGGGAGCGTGGGCAGCCACGCGTCCGACTGGGAGTGCTACAGGATGTGCCCTGGGTCGGAGTTTATCGGGAGATGTCTATCTGCCCCTGTTGAGTATTCGATCCATGTGATGCGACGGGAGCGTGGACTGCCACGCGTCTGACTGGAGCGCACGACCTAGGTCTAGGTCGGGAAACGGATTGAGGTGATTGGTCCGGGGGAGGCTAGGAGTCGACCTGCTCGACCCTGCCTGTTGCCGCTGAACGGTGCCCCGGCAGGCTTCCGAGCTCGGGGCCTCCCCAGGTGATGTCTCTGCTGGACCCTTGGGGTGCCAGGCTGGCTGACTGAGTGGGTCGCGCTTACCCATAAGCAAGGCCGGGATCACACAACATAAAGATATGTTTCTTAAGCAACTAGCTAGTAAAATGAAAGAAAATTTTGACAAGTATTGGGGTGATTGTAATATATTGATGGATATAGTTGCTGTGTTAGATCAAACAAAAAAATGCTTGTGGTTGAATTTTGCTTCCCTAAGCATTATTCTGAATTGAATGGCTCTAAATATATCTCAAAAGTTAAAGAAATAATTAATTCTCTTTACGAAGAGAATGTTATTGAAGAAACTAATAAAAAAAAAGTGTCTCATCCATTTGAATCAGAGAGTTTTGGTTCTTTAAATGTTAGAAGAAGTGAACAAAGTTGTGTATAGTTGGGATGATTTTGATGATTATTGTGCAAAAGTTGAAACTTCGGAGACTAAGAGATCTGAATTGATAGATTATCTTGAAAAGAGTCGCCTAAAGAAAAGTGAGATTTTTTTAAAAAAATCATGTTTAGAATGGTGGAAGATAAATAGAATGTAGTATTCAATATTGTCAAAGATAGTAGTTGATATTTTACCTATCCTAATGAGTCGGCGGCTTCAGAAGCAACATTAGTACAGGGACGAGAGTTATTGATTCTTATCGTTCATGACTCTCTTTAGACAAAGTGCAAGCTCTACTGTATGGGGGGTGATTGGCTTCGACAGATTCATAGACTAAAAAGAAAACTAAAGTTAAATTTCATTATTAATTTTCAAAGTTATAAATTAAATTTAATTACTTGATTATCTATTTTTGCTTTTTCAGAAAGAGAAAACTTATCAAGAATTTTTTTTTTCCGTAACTACCTCTTGTAGGAGGATATTGGCTCCTTTCGGAGATTTTACACTAAATTGAAATTACTGAAACTAATTTCAACTTTATCTCTGTTGAGTGGCCTGAGCTATTTTTCCTCAAACTATAGTCTCCCGAGCTCCTGAGTGAGTTTCCCGAGTGAGGTTCCCGAGCTCCCGAGTGAGGCTCCCGACCCGACCAGCGTCTTCCGAACTCCGAGTGGAATTCCCGAGTGGAGTCCCGAGTGAAGCTCCCAAGTGGAGTAATATCTCCCGAGCAGAGTGGAATTCCCGAGCTAGAATTCCCGAGTGGAGCCCCCGAGTGGAGTAATATCTCCCGAGCAGAGTGGAATTCTCGAGTGGAGTAATATCTCCCGAGCAGAGTGGAATTCCCGAGCTGGCTGGAATTCCCGAGTGGAGTAATATCTCCCAAGCAGAGTGGAATTCCCGAGCTGGAATTCCCGAGTGGAGCTCCCGAGTGGCTGAGTGAGCTCCCGAGCAGTAGTCGGGCGTCTCCCGACCGAACAAGAATTTGCTGGGGCCTGCAAAGCGCAGTTTCCTTGAAACAGATTCGTCCTCCTCCGGCGGTGGTTCAAGGCTCAGATGGACTTCTGTCTCTCAGGATACAACAGTCAAACCACGGGCGCAACGGAGCACTCGTTGCTCGTGGCGAACTAAGGATGTACCCGACTGCTATCAGCGGATGTCAGGAACGAGGTGGAGCGGAGGAGAATTTCTCGTTTAGTGTACGATTATATCTTGCTCTCGGTCAAGGCCTCAAAATTAATGCATCAGTTACATTTGAGTAAAAATCAACTTGACAAAATATTAGTTTATCTGCTTGGACAAATTTTGCCCCGACCGGTCGGACATTCGACGTGCGCGGGTCGTACACGCACATGAGTTCATTTGGTTCAGTACAAATCCGGGCCCTGGATTTGCACCCCCTGTGTACCCACGCGTGAGAAAGAGCCTCTCCCCTAGCATTTGTTCATAACTATCATGCTTGTGATACAATATAAACCAAACATTTTACCTTAAAACTCTCAATGTGGAACTAAAACCTCATTCACAAGGGAGTCCCTTTATTCTCCTCCTCAATTTCTACTCACAAAAAAGTTTCAATGTGGGACTAAAGTCCCACCACCTCTTTTCCATTCATACTAGATATCCAAGATATCTAACACCTCTTAAAGTAATTTAAATTTTAATTCTTAGTTTAACATGTGTTTCCGATGTAATTATTGAACTATTATTGTTAAGCTTAATAGCAATTTATATTATTGAATGCAGGTATCAGTACAAGTGGTATGATTGAGAATTTAAGATGGAGATAAATATTTTGAATATCGTAGAAATTTGGTATTTTGTGCAGTTAGGTGATTTGGATTTTGGAATATCATGTTTTTAGATTTGATAAATTATGTTGGAATGAAGTTTGAGACTGAGATAATTGTGTTTCGATGTTGAGTTGTTTTTTTCATCATAGAGACTTTCAGTTTATGGATGAATTTGATCAATTTTTTTATTTACATTTTATTATTGTTTGATTTACAAAGTACAGAAAAATTGACTCTAAGTTATGACTTTGTCTCAAGTTCGTGTTCAAGCTCGAGTTCGAGTTTGAGTTCAAGTTCGAGCTCGAGCTCGAGCTTTTCGAGTCAAGTTTGAGGCTTGGATTAAATGATCGAGCCGAGCTCAAGCTCGAGCTCAAATTTACAAGCCCAATCGAGCTCGAGCTCTAGCCAAACTAGCATATTTCGAGTCAAGTCGAGCCGAGCTCGAGCTCGCTCGGCTTGTTAACACCCCTCTTCTCTTTTAAAATCTTAATCCTACCCAATCATTTTCACATCATTACTTTTAAAGAGAATATAATAACAAATACTAAAAATAAGAGCATCAAGTCATGATGCACGGTAAAAAATCATGCATTGATTTTAAATATTTTATATAGTCGATCACAAAATTATTTATAAAAAGACAAATAAAAAAATTAAAAAGTCATGAAAAAGTATTTCTATAAACTTAGTTGAAAATTAATTCTTATTTTATTTTATAATTTACTATATGATAACCAATACAGTAAATTTCAGAACACCTAATCATAATGTAGAAAAACATTCTCATAATGTAGAAGAACAATGTCGAAGGACTTGAGTGGGGATTTTTGGCGTCTGATTGAACCCGGTCCAGTTTGACGGCACCCACCCACTCCACTAGATTCTGGGGGGCCCACCACGCCACAACGTAATCTAACGTCAAAAAATCTTTGTTTAAATAAAAGTCCTTTAGGATTAATCTAACGCGGGCTGCCGACAGGGTGGTGGACCAGACAGGATCTACCATAGCGGAGTCGACACGTGCCGTACTCAATAACCACTCGCAGACCGTGGGCCGGAGCCAAGGGCCCACGGTTTTTTCCATACACAAGGTGTGCTTTTGCCTTTCGATTAGTGCCAGATCCGTTAATGGATAAGATTTAAAAATATATTAATAAAGATAAAAAAATATTTTAATCCACTCCATTCTTCATATGTCTTGAGTAAACTTAAGTTGGTTAGGATCCTAGTTTAGTTTATGTCTCCAACAGGATGGTCGAGAAAATCATAATCAAGTTCCCACATTATTCTCGCAAGTACTCTCATCTATGCATGAGCAATTAGGAATTGAGATCTCGTTTGAGTTCAGTTGGGAACTAGTGTTATTATCATTGATTAGGAGGCCAATTGCAAATTGCCGCGTGATATAGGAGTTCACTACATGGCATAAGGGTTTTCATATGGACTCATCCAAATGGTCGCAGGTAACTCTCGGTCGGAAATCACCCGATTGTGAATTGTCTGATCGAGCATCAGCCTCGCTCAACCGAGCATAATAGAGTATTGCTGGACTAAAGGAGGGGTGAATGTCTTTGGTCTGACTGACCCGGCTTGGACCGATGCTCCCCGTCGGGGATGGGTGGATGCTCCCGGTCGAGAAGAGTCATCCCTGTCCGGTCGGGAGAAACTTTCTTAGAAACATCATGCGATAGTTATTCATTAAAGAGAGCATTTAATAGTTTTAGGGACGTTAGTAACGTATTAAATAACCAAAAGGAGAAACGATCGCATGCTTTAATGATTGGTGGCGATAATATTATTGGTCGTTATTAAAATAATAATGTAATAGTTATATTAAATGTCATCATTGTCAAAAGAAGAGGAATAATCACAAAGACAGAATAAAAGGTAATCAAAGATGCTTAGAAAAGTGCTAAACTCTCTCATTTTCATTCAATTAACTTCTCCTTTCCTGATCAACTTTTGACTTGAGCACCGGAGTAGAATCACCGGAGCTCCTTCCAGCACTCTTCTAATGTTCCTTGAGTTTTCTTCTCAGGCAATCTTCCTCACCAGAACGTTTGTCGCATCACCAGGAATCACCATCCTACCTGTCAACTTCTAGATAATTATATCGCCATTAGTATAGAATACCAAATGACATAATTATTGAACAAGTTCTCATTGATCTTTATGATCAGTTTAGCATTGTTTCTAAGAGTGTAGGGATTATTTCCTCTTCTAATAAACAGAATTGGATGATTAAAAATCACATATTTAGTTTAATTTAGAGAAAATAATGCAAGAACTATAATGTACAAGACTTCAATATAATTAAAAAAAATAATATAAAGGACAAAATCTTTACTACACAATTTGTGAACAATGTAGTATCTCTTGCACTACAAGCAATCTAAAGTTAAATACCTTTTAGAAAGAATTAATGCATGATGATGTTGCATGCCCATTTGTAATTAATTGCAATCGAGACAATTATTCTAATTGTCATTATTAATGTATAGTTAAGAGTCCTTTTTTTTTAAAAAAAAAGTTAACACTTTGTTCTACACTAATCATGTCAATGAAGATATATAATTATGATGATTTAAATGTTCAAATGGCGTTACAACACATCTTTTAAAGTATTCTCCAAAAATAAATTAATAGATAGAATAATTCTGACAAATAAATATTAAAGAATGTAAAGAAAGCACTTAATTACGTTATGAGTTTAACTTGTAGAAATCAAACTTTTGCATGAGGCTTGTTTGATTAAAGAAATAAACATCCACATGGTACATTTTTAAAATAAATATAAAGGATCATGATATCAGAAATACGATTTTATATAATATGCCAGCATAATCCCTCTGTTAATACCCATTAATAATAAAACAAATCAGTCGTTAGAAATGGTACTAAGAAATTGTGTGTGGCATCAAGTACTTCACTGAAATTGATATGAGTTCGGTTCAGACTCGGGTAGTCTAGCTGAGTCAGTCAGATACAACTTTCCTAAGTTGAATAGTTAACTGAAATTCTTTGCATTATGCGAGTTTTGGCATACACCAACCGAGTGTGAGGTTTTAGTTATTTTCTCTCTGAATTCTTTTACATCAAATAGTGAATAAGTTATAATATTATGTATAAAAAAAATTAAACCGAAAAAAAATTAAAATTTACATAAAATTTATGTTATAAAATCCTTAGTATAAAAATGATGAACCAGACAAATAGTGTTCGCGGTGGGCAGTCTAGAAGACCAGCGTCCCAGGGTTCGCGTCCCATTTGGAGGAAAAATTCCTGTAAAATGCGTCATAGCTAGGGATGAACCGTGGATGTCTGAGTTAACAACTAATTACTCTACCGCTGCACCATAACCTCGAGGGCATAAAATCCTTAGTATAGCAACTCCCTTACGATGTAAATGTTTGGAATAGACTCTTTTTTGGTCATAACGTAGTGTTGGAGCAAGCTGTTCTCCGCAACAATCCACCTGTTTCGCAATAATTAAGAAGATTTTCTTTCAAATAACTATATATATATTTTTCTTTTTTTATATATTCATAGTTATTCATTAGGCGACTTGTTGTCAAATACGCGGACGCAACCAACTATACCCAACACAACTGGTCAAATACTAAGGAAATCCAGCTGTAATATAATTATTTTATTATTTTCTTTGCTTTAAATATATTATTATTATTATTATTCAATATATATGCTCTTAAACCTCTCAAAGGATTCACGATAATTAGCATGATTGTAATCTTGGATATTATCTTGTTATGTGTAGCAAACCCATTAATTAAATAATTTAATTATAATTAATTATGGATTTATATTATTAAATGTGGATTCACCTGTATAAAACTCATTAACTCATTTAGTTATTATGGATGAGGTGATAATATATAAGATTGAATTCGTTGCAGATACAGTTCCCATAGGATAGGACATATCATCATATTTCTGACATCGATGTCGTCATTCTAAATCTATGAATTGACCTAGCTACCTCCTCCTCCTTCTTCTTCTTCTTCACCCTTACGATCCGGATTTCGTTCAAAGACACCTCTAATTACCATCACACCATAAGTCCGAATGCGACTATTTCTCTTACATTGAAAAGGTCTAATATATGCTATGCCTCATCACACTACTGCATCACCGGTTGAATTCCTAAAGCTCTACAAGACTGAATCAACTGAGACTTTTGCTTCAGGACAGAACTTTACTATTATTCAAATCCCTTAATGCGTTCATTTGATTGATTAGTTAAGCATTAATTACCCTTGAGAAAACCACACGCAGACTCTTGGTATTAATGACCCATAATATCTTGGAATGCTGCTGCATTGACAACTTCCATGGCTGTGCAGCCATGCATTTCACCAACTAAATGGATATAAATTAATATGGCCTACACACATTCTCAAGCACATTTCATCAAGTCGCCTTCGCCATATGCAACAGGACAGAAAAGAAAGAAACAAACAAACAATTAACGCGGAGAACAAATATCTATATATACAAAAAGAATATTCTCCACTAAGTACTATATATTCATTCATGTCAAGAACGCGTAGCCAAGTGATTTTCTATTTCTTCAGTGTCTTTGGCACGTTCAATAACAACAACAAGAAGAAGAAGAATAAGGAAAAAAAAAAGTCGAAAGGGCTGCGTGCGTCAAGTGGAGAACAGATTGCAGCCACTTTGTCTTCGAGCCTCTTCTTGAGGCTTCTAGCTAGTGGCCAGTCCAAGTCAATGTCTGGCTGCTTTGGTTCGTCAGAGCTGTTCTGGTTTCGTGTGTTCAAACTGCAGATCGTGTCACATCCTTACAGATATGATGTTTTGGCATGCATAGTTTTATTAATCTAAATAAATAATTAATGCAGTGGACTTGGACGAGCATGAATCTCTCCACTTGTTATTTATTTATTTATTTATATGTAATACTGTGCGATCGAGGAAACACTTGGCAAAGATCAAAATTCAAGATTTTGTGAAGAAGAAGAAGAAGAAGAAACATTCAAAAGAAGCTTATCCGCAGTCAGGCAGAAAATGGACAACTTGTTTATTTCATGCACTGTGACGTAGTTGCAACGTTATCCTTGTTTCAAGAGTAGCAATGAATGAGAGCTTGAAGAACAAATCCAAAAGTTGATGTTTTTAATTAACAAATATCTAATTAATTACAACCTGTACAATACCAAAGAGAAAAAAGGGCGGGCGAGACTCAAGAACATTAATATTAAGCGATCGATCGAGTGCCTTGGCTTCCTTTTTATTACATTTTTGTACTACTCACATTAATGTTCGTCTGACAATTAATTAACCTTCCATTAATCAAAAGAGCTCAAACTTCCATGATTCATGATCCAGCACGCTTCTCTGGCACTCCCATTCATCGTAGATGAAGTCCAGATCGTTTCCGCAGAGGTTATATGCTGGATCTAATTGCCATTCCGTGCATGGGATTTGGAATTCCGACGGCGCCGCAAACTCGTGCGGCTGAAGCAACGGCACTTCGTCGGTGCAGAAATATTGGACAGGGGAGGTTGCAGAGGCAGTCTCGAGGAGCGATTCCATGTCTCTCATGATATTGGATTCTTGGCTCGTGGTGGTCTCGATCTCATCGTCCAGCTTCCGGGAATCACCGTGATCGATTGCATCAGCAGCTAATTGCTGCTGCTGCGGAGGCTCGTCGGGCAGAACCGAAGGCAATGGCTTGTGAGTCACGGGGTCAATGCCCATCTTCCTCAGCTTCTTCTTGATGTGAGTGTTCCAGTAGTTCTTGATCTCGTTGTCGGTTCGGCCAGGAAGGTGCGACGCGATCTTGGACCACCTGCAATTAAGATCATCAAGTTTGAAATCAACATATAAATTGAAGCTTCAAAAAGAAGAAGAAGAAGAAGAAAAAGAAGAAGCAACCTGTTTCCAAGCTGCGAATGGAGATCGATGACCATCTTCTCCTCGTCTTTCGACAGCAATCCCCTCTTCAGATCAGGCCTCAAATAATTCGTCCATCTCAGCCTGCAACTCTTCCCGCACCTCAACAGCCCTGCAACCACCAACAAGGCCGGCCGGCGACTCACAATTAATTCATGCCCCCAAAATCATCAAAAGGAGAAAGTCGGTGATCGACCTGCAAGTTTAGGCACAGCTCTCCAGCAGCATTGGCCGTTGGTGAGGATGAAATTCACCAACTTCTTGTCTTCCTCCGCAGTCCATGGCCCCTTCTTCAGCCCTACCTTCTCGCAGCAAGGCTGCCTCCCCATTCACTGACTGCAGGAGCTGAAACAGAGAGAGAGAGAGAGAGAGAGACAGACATACATACACAAACACAATCACAAACACCAAAAACAATGGTGATGGATCACCTGTCATTTATAGCTACGGCTGAAGCTTGACCTTGCTTTGCAGGCCAAGGCAGGGTGGGACACGTGGAGGCTCCGGATGGGAGACAGCACCACCCTATCTGCCGTTGCTTGGCCAATACATGAAGGCTTCTTTCTACTTTGAGATGGACAAATTTTTTGTCTAAAGGATCAGCAAGAAACAGTGCTCAAATTTTCACTCTGTTTTAGTCTTTTAGAAGCATATGCTTAGACCTCAATGGCTGGTGGAACACTTTTAGGTCAGTTAGGTGCTTTGTCGTGTGAAGTTGATGGTCGGATCGCGCCGCGGTAGAACACGAGTTCTACGAAAAGGCCATGCTCTCCTATTCAGGATTCAGAATTTAAGATTTAGAATTAAATTTGTATTTTAATAAAAATACTCTAGAATACTTTTGAGAGTAATATACAAGTTTTTGCCTTAAACCCTAACACTAATAGCAAGAAAGATCATCAACTGCAATGTACAAATATATATTTTTTTCCCCAATGCTTAATTAAGTATTTGGAAAAGAAACATTTCATGGATAAATGGGAAACCATTAATTAGTGAATTGCTTATTATTTTAATGAATTTATGTTAGAATGGATGCATAATTTATAGATGATAACAAAGAAATTAAATCCTTGTCAAAAATAATTTATTTTTTTCCTTTCATAAATTTATGGTATATCATAAATGTATAGTCAAGGAAGAAACCCTTCTTTACCATGCACGCGTCTCTTGTTATCAACATGACTTTGTGCTCGGCGACTTGACTTTTTTGGATAATAAATTATAACTAATTAGCCTTGTCCCTAAAGTTTTTCATCCTTGTCTCTAGATGTCTTTTTCCCAAATTTATATATGAAGAGTAAAATAAATTCTAGATTCCCAATTTAATGAAAAAGAGCATTCTATAGGGACATAATGAACTAATTTTCTTGTGTTCACATTGCCCGTCGTTTAATTATATTAAAAAAAAGAATTATTATTATTATAAAATAAATTTCATCTTCGTAAAAAGTTATATCCACCAATTTCAATCTATAGATTATTTAAGTTAATATTAAGATACTACGAATAAAAAGATCAGACAATAGAAGGAGAAGAAGAGAGCAATATTTTATAAGAAAATGTTTTTTAAAAAAAAATAGAGAAAGCACAATTTTTATAAAAAGAAAATCTCGCGGATCAATTTCTATATAATTTTCAGGGGGAAAATGTATAATCAAGTACAAGTACATAACATTGACTTGGAGGACATCCATGGATGCCAAAGCAAAGTCAAACTCGAGGGTAGTTTATTCCATTTGTTCTTGTCAAGAACATTCATACCTCTCACTTGAAAGGTGCAAATTAAAGAAGACCAACAAGTTCTAATTGCTCTCATGAAAGCAACAATAGTTCTGGCATCTCATCGAATCCATGAACTAATTAAAGAGGGCATGAAAGTAAATGAAAGGACATGCCTCCCAACAAAATCCTCCACCCTAAAATATTTGAAAGTGTGTGGCCAAGATATGATCGAGGAATATAAGTGGCATTCCATAATAATAATAATAACAACAATAATTATAAAATATAATAAAAACAAGTACCCGAGTCTTTAGTCCTTTTAATTAAGATTTTCAAAGTTATGTTTAGTTTGGTGGTCGTCAGGTAGGAGTTTTGTTGATGTGGGTCCACTATTTAGACCAATGGATGGTTGGCACATGTTGTCGAAAGGAGATGGAGTGGTAGTTGAGGTTGGGAGAAGATCTGAGGACTCAATGACATAAAGCATCGAATGGTTTTTGTTGTGTTTTGGAAGATCATGGAGCTTGGTGAGAGCTACTTTATTGAATGGTGTTGCTAGACGACCTAAAACCAGGTTATTGAAGGCGTATCAGAGACATAAGCTACTTAGGGCTAGCTAGCCGTATCAGACGACCTAAAATGATTCTTCAAGTTTGACTTAGTTTATTTTTTATGAGCTTGATTTAAACTTGACTTGAATACCGTTCGTTTAGATGTTATCAAACTCTCAATTCATGTTTGTTTGATTATTTAAAATTTTAACTTGTTTGATTAGTTATAGACTTTGATAATTCAAATTTATTTGTTTATTTTAAGAGTTTATTTATTTATTTAGCATGTTGATGATAATTTTATCAATGAATATGATCCATAAATGTGTTTACGAACCTAAACAAACTAAACACATATATTAAATTTATTTATTTAATTTAATAAATTATTCAAACTTATTTATTTATTATGTGCATTCGACAAGCTTATTAAGTCGAATATCAAATTTATCAATGAACGTTCAAGTTATTTACGGCAAACAACTAGAGTCTTTTGGGCATTAGACTGCAGCCAACCATCTTAAATTTCTCTTTGATCTGGTGTTTAAAGTCTAACTATTTGTATAAAACTTGATGACTGCTTTGAGATCTTGAAAATCTATTCTTCCATAATCATTCAGTTATATGCTTCACAGAGTAACTCATTACCAATTTGCTACAATCGTATCGAAGAGCTTATAAAGCTGACAATATTGGACACCAACTTATTATACTATTCAACACAATTTAAACTGAAAACATGATTAATAGAGATAATCTAAAAATAACAAATGAAAACTTAATCTGTATAGTCCATATGGATGTTCTTGTGAGCATGTAATCACAGGAACAAAACATAACAGCGGTGTGTAGTGGATGATGGAGAAACAAAATGAAACCAGAGGCATGGTTTCATGTCATTACACTTGTACAGATCGAACTGTTTTTTTCACCAGACTTTGGAGGATACACCATCTCATGCATCTAGATTAACTAGGGATGCCTACGATCATCGACTGTCTATTGGTTCCACAGCAGTTCGAAAGAGAAGAATGTAGACCTTATCGATGGAGAAATACAGGAAACCACCCAAAGAATGTGTGACATAAGAACCAAAGCTTGTTCCTACTATGCAATGCCAAGCTGGGCCATAGGTTGAATCAAATTCCTGGAAATAGAAAAGAATAGAGGAACGAAGAGTGAGAACTTTCTTTACAAACATAGCATGTACAAATTGAAGATATCTGACCATTGTGGGAGAAGACGCAAGTATCACCACGAGAAAATTTAATTATGAAATGCTTTCAGCCATGTTCATCCTCAGTTCCATATTGCTAGGTGAGGCTTCTTAAGCATGCCTAAATACTAAGAGCTCCCCACCTAAGTAACCTTGTATTTTGGGTTAGACTGGGCTAACCTACACATTGCTAAGTGGAGGTTCTTAAGCATGCTTGAATACCAAGAGATCCCACCAAAGTACCTTAGCATTTTGAGTTTTAGTTGGCACCTTCTTGGGCTTTAAAAAGGAGAACTATAAGCAAGTCATCGTCCAAAAGACATAATATAAATATCAATGTTAGTAATCATTAGGTCAAATGCATACTATACCGCTGAATCCTATGAATGACTACCTCCACTGTGAGGCGAGGTGCCAACTTATCTTGGCCATCTTCCAGCTATTAGGTTATCAAGATAGGCAGAATTGCCACAATGTGGCTGCTTCTAGACTTTGAGCAAGTAAAACCCAGAAAGAGCTAGTATTGAGCTAACGATTTTCCTAAAACAGTGTGCAGTTTCATGGACCGTCAAAGAATTGTAAGAAAACTCATGCAAGAAACCTCAAAAATAATCTCATCTATATGGTACTAAAATAATATAGAAAATAAAGTAACTTAAACAAGTAACTTAAAGTAATGCGGATAATGAAGTAACTTAAACAAGTAAGCATCTACTGAGAAGCTTGAAAGTCTTAGCTCATTCAAGCAAGCAATGCGGATATTCTCTTTTATTGCTGCATATATTAAACCTGTTTATTGACTTTCTTCTTTTGTCTTGTTCTATCGTATTTATCCTGAACTTTCTTTTAAATATTCTTAGAAGTTACCTTCCCGACAAGAAGGCTAATAGACAGTAGTTTGTCAACCCAACAAATTATATTCTCCATTACCTTTCTTGCCATCTTAATAATTTATGTTATTTACATGCATATTTACAATTGACACTGCAAATGCAATTGAGATTAAAAAAAAAATTAAGTTAGGCCGTTGGTATAAGGTGAAAACAACGTCAAAATCTTATAAATAACTCAATAGCAAGATAAGATTCATGTAGTAGTTGGGGCATACAACATGATGAGGTATTGATCATGTAAATAGCTCAGACAACCATTCCTCGAAAAAAAAAATGTCCTAGATGACAAGGTCAAAGTCAATGCATATTTGTTATACATCACTTTTTTATATCTCCATCTAGGTAATCAAATCAAGTTTCCTGAACTCTTGCAGTAAGCAAGTCTCAGATTAAACAGGCAGCTACTCAGTCAATGGTAGCAAAAGATGATAATGCTCACCTCATGCGCTCCTGTAGTTTTTTCTCAGATTATATGAAAGGAGATAAATTTACGGGTAACTACTAGCCCGAGCAATAATCGATACATAATGATCGATACATAGGGGAGAGCAAAAACCTGACTACAATGATCGATACACAGGGGAAAGCAAAAACCTGACTACTAGCCAGGAGACCTCAGGCAACTACTCAGTCAAAAATGATGGACCAGGCAGCAGACAAATTGAACCTGGGATGACCGGCCCGGCCCCACGGAAGTTTCTCACCGGTCACCAGGGTAAATCGGGAAGCGCTCGCGGTGGACAATCTAGAAGCTCAGCGTCCAGGGCAACTACTCAGTCAAGACTTACTGCCAAGTGGCTAATTGAATAAGCTCAATGTAGAACCATTTCGCATCGATGTGGCATACAGGCTGTCCATCACTAAGACTATTGTTGTGAATGTTATGAACCAATAGCTTGAAGAGCCTGAGTAGATTAGTTCATGAATTGTAACAACTCAAATTGGCTGTTAAAGAATTCCTTTCATCAAATATTACAAGACATAAGCCCTATTTATATACAAAGTTAAGACATATTCTAAGAAATAATTAGAACTCTATTCTAGAAAATAAATCATAATTCTATTCTAAGGACTAATTTGTATTTTAGGTAAAATACAGATTAGGATACATCAAATTATCCCTAAATATATTTACAATATTCTAACACTCCCCTCAAGTTGGAGAATATAAATCATATGCACCGAACTTGTTACATATGTAGTCAATTCGGGGCCTCTAACTGACTTAGTGAGTATCTCTGCTAGTTGATCATGTGAGTTTACATAACTAGTAGATATTTCTTCAGATACAACTTTCTCTCTGACAAAGTGACAGTCGACTTCAATATGCATTGTCATTGAATTTGAGGTGATATGCATAGCGGCCTGGTTGTCACATATAAGTGGCATTTGTGTAATCTCTGCAAATCTTCATGGCTATGGTCATAGCTTGATACTCTGCCTCTGCACTGGATCTTGCTACAACATTTTGCTTTTTTGCTTTTCCAAGAAACAAGATTATCTCTAACAAATATACAAAATCCAGGAATAGATCTCCTATCAGTAGGAGAACCTGCTCAATCTACATCAGAATACCCTATGACTCGAGTATGTCCTTTGTCTCCGTACAAAAGATCCTTTCCTGGAGCACCTCTGATATATCGAATAATGCAGATCATAGCATCCCAATGCTCCTTGCATGGAGAGTTGAGAAACTGACTTACTACACTTACTATAAATGAGATGTCTGACGAGTAACAGTAAGATAGCTTAGTTTCCCTACTAATTGCCTATATCGTTCAGGATCTGGAAGAAGCTCTCCTTGATTTGGCAGTAGCTTGACATTAAGATCCATGGGTTGTCAACTATCTTTGAGTTTAACATTTCTGTTTTTTTTCAAAATATCGATGGCATACTTCCTTTGGGATATGATGATTCCATCTTTGGACTATGCTACTTCTATCCCCAAAAAATATTTAAGTTTGTCGAGATCCTTTGTCTGGAAATGTTTGAAAAGATATTGTTTCACCTGTGAAATCCCGAGATGATCACTACCTGTGCTGACAATATCATCAACATAAACCAATAAGTAGATGCAACCAGTAGATAAGTGGCGATAAAAGACAGAATGGTCGGCCTCGCTCCGAGTCATGCCAAACTGTTGAATTACAGTACTAAATCTACCGAACCATGCTCTAGGTGACTGCTTGAGGTCATATAAAGATTTTCGCAAGCGACATACAAGACCAGAAGACTCCCCCTGAGCAACAAAACACGGAGATTGTTCCATGTAGACTTTCTCAAGCAGGTCACCATGTAAGAAAGCATTTTTGATTTCCAACTGATAAAGAGGCCAATGCCGAATCGCAGCAATGGATAGGAATAGGCGCACAGAGGACATCTTGGCAACAGGAGAAAAAGTGTCCCCATAATCCAATCTGAAGATCTGAGTATAGCCCTTAGCGACGAGGCGGGCTTTAAGCCGGTCAACTTTTCCATCTGAATCAACTTTTACCGTATATACCCATCGACAACCAACTGATGATTTCCCTGGTAGTAGAGGAACGAAATCCCAAGTCCTACTGCTTTGTAAGACACGTATTTCATCGAGAATAGCCTATTTCCATTCTGGATAGGCATCACCTGCAATCTTTGAAAGACAAACAGACGACAAAGAGAAAAGACAAGAATAATAGGAAGGAGAAAGACGATGATAACTTAAAGAAACATAATGAGGAGAAAAATTACGAGTGGAACGCATACCTTTTCGAAGTGCAATAAGAATATCAGACTCATGAGATGGGACCGGAGGAAGAGGCGAATGACTTGGCTCCAAAGATGTGTCTACGACAGTGTCAGCGTTGGGCGGCAACAAAGTAGGACGAGGATGATGCTGATAAACCCGCATTAGAGGAGGAGATAGGGCTGGAGATGATAGAGAGTCCTCCGGAGGATAAAAGATAGTCACTGACGTAGACGTAGAAGGAGAATACTCGGACGGAGATGCGTTAGGCCCAAAAAATGGAACTGAATCAAAGAACGTGACATCAACAGATATGAAGTACCGACAGAAAGTAGGAGAATAACACTTGCACCCTTTTTGAGACCGTGGATATCCAAGGAAGACACATTTATGAGATCGGAGAGAGAGTTTGTCAATGCCAGGATCAAGAGCATGAGCAAAACATATAGAACCAAAGACTCTAGGTGGTAAAGGATAAAGAGACTGATGAGGATAAAATACATGATGAGATATTTTAACTTGTAGAGTAGAGAAAGACATATAATTGATGAGATAACATGCAGCAAGTACGACGTCACCCCAAAACCGATGAGGAACATAAGAGTGGAAAAGAAGAGTCCGGGTGGTCTCGAGAAGATAACGATTCTTGCGTTCTGCAATTCTATTCTGTTGGGGGGTATGAGGGCAAGACGTCCTATGCAACACACCATGAGATGCCAAGAAGGTTCGAAACGGAGTAAATAGATACTCACGCGCATTATCAATTTGCAAGGTTCAAAAAGAAATACCAAATTGAGTTTTGATTTCATGGAAAAAAGATTAAAAAATAAAAAAACAATTCTGAACGATTCTTCATCAGATATAACCAAGTACAATGGAAAAAATCGTCTATAAAAGTAACAAAATATCGAGTCCCCAATGTAGAAGAAATACGACTTGGACCCAGACATCAGAATGAACCAAAGGAAAAGGGGACATTGCCTGACTCACAGTGCGAGAAGAAAAAGAACTACGAAAATGCTTTCCTAATTGACATAACTCACAAGCCAAAGACTCTATGTGAGAAAGGCTAGGATGTAATTGTTTCAACTTATCAAGACTTGGATCTCCTAACTGAGCATGAATAAGAAGAGGAGATGTCGCCGTCGAACCAATAAGAGAAGGTCGATGAAGTCGATATAGGCCAAGAGACACATCCGAAGCCAATCATCCTCCCCGTACTCCGGTCTTGTAAGGAAATAGAAGTTTTAATAAAAGAGATGACACAATCAAGAGACCGAGTAAGTTGACTTATTGATAACAAATTAAAGAAAACTCTAGGAATATAAAAAACATTATGAATAGGGAGAGACGAAGATGGATGAACAATACCAACACCCTGTGACTGAGTTTGAGAACCATTTGGCATGGTGACAAAGGGTAAATAACCGGAAGTAGTGAGAGAAGAAAAAAGAGATTTATTACCAGTGATACGATCGGTGGTCCCAGAATAAAAAACCCAGGGATCTGAAGATCGAGATATGTCAGCAAAGGAATTATCAGCGTGTGTAACGGCAACAATGGAATCAAAAGTTGTCGATCCTCATACCATTTCAGAAAGTCGTCATAGAAAGACGGTGGGGTCGGATCCGGTGGCAACCGTGAAGTGGAAGCTGAAGAAGCAACAGAACTCTAGACAATCTAAGTAGCACGAGGAGGTCGACCATGTAGACTCCAACATGTGTGTCCTGGTCGGTGGTAGTGATCACACCAAGGGTGTCCTTTACCACCCTTACGGGGTGGAGGTCTGGTGTTGCTTCGAGAGACCAAAGTTGATGAGTCAACAGGACCGGAAGGAGGTAATGTCAAGACTTTGGCAAGGATATGAAGGAGAGTTGTCCGGGTACTATCCATGGTAGCATCTATAGGGCTGCCCAGAATCTAATCACGAATATGAGAATAATATGTGAGCAGACCATATAAAGCCAAAGACATAAAAAATTTCTTCCGATTTTTAAGCTCTGCAACAGGAGTAGCCGCAAGTGGAAGCAGTTCATTGAAGTCACAAAGAAAGCAGCTAAAGACCGAACCCAGATAAGTTGACATAGAATCTTTAATCTGATGAGCACTGAGGATGTTCATGAGATCTTGGCAAACTTGATAGAGTGGTCGAGAGGTGTTTGTAAAGAGTTGTTGAGCCTGTGTCCAAACAGCTTTGTAGGTTTTTTGAGTGCGGAAGACATCCCTAAGAGATGGATGGATTGTGGCTCGGATAATACAATACAATTGAGCGTCAACCTTTTTCCACAGAGGATGATCGGCGACTTGAGCATCCTCTTCGGTTTGGATGAGATGTGTCTCATAACCCTATCCAATAAGCCAAAGCTCAATGTGAAAGGCCCAAGAGGAGTAGTTTTTACCATCCAACTGCTCGAAAGAGAACGGTACAGTGATGTGGTTGGTAAAAATTGAGATATCCGACTTTGGAGTGCCAGAGATAGCCATTGATCAGTTTCAGGTTGTTGAGAGATTGTTAGCGTTTGAAATAGGCGACGGAATACACAGGCGACGAAGGAGCCTTCGACGTTCGACGAAGGAAAGCACACTGATGAGAACAGCACACCGCGTGCGACGGCGTGCAGGAAGAAGCCTTCAGCGCACTTAAAGATGGAGGTCGTGAGCCGAGGAAGAAAAGGAAAGACTGTCTTGTGCGAGCAGGTCGTAGAGAGCGACGCGATCGGGTGCAAAGAGAATGCGATCACGTGTGGAGAGCGACGCGTTGCCGGAGCTCGCGACTTGTGCACGAGAAGAACAGCAGGTTCTGCTTCTCTGGAGAACATCAGCTTTGGCTTCTCTGGAAAACAACAGTGTCGCGTGCAAGAGAA
The DNA here is from genome assembly GCA_024364735.1 of Boesenbergia rotunda. Lineage (NCBI taxonomy): Eukaryota > Viridiplantae > Streptophyta > Magnoliopsida > Zingiberales > Zingiberaceae > Boesenbergia > Boesenbergia rotunda. The sequence continues at coordinate 644,441 of JAGFNQ010000143.1, read as the reverse complement.
GAACAGCAGTGTCTCGAGGAAGAATAGCCGCGTCGCGAAAGGGAAAAAAAAGAAACGGATGGGCCAAAATTTAACATAAAAGATAATTTTAGGATAAAGGAAAAACTTAAACCTTGTGCTCTGATACCATATTAAAGAATTTTTTTCATCAAATATTATAAGACATAAGCCCTATTTATATACAAAGTTACGACCTATTCTAAGAAATAATTAGAACTCTATTCTAGGAAATAAATCAGAATTCTATTCTAAAGACTAATTTGTATTTTAGGTAAAATACAAATTAGGATTCATCAAATTATCCCTAGCTATATTTATAATATTTTAACAGAACCATTTAAATGTGTTAATACTTCCATCAACATAGACCAGCTACACCTTTGATGAGAATAATCTTTTCTAGCATTGGGATCACCCAAAGATGTGGTGTGGTATTAACTTAAACTTTTGAACCACTCTTGAGATCGTAAGTCTAGAATCTACAGATTATTGTGGTCTCAAATCTAGCATTACCTATTCTATAATTTTAGGCATCATTTTTGAATGGGCAACAACTAACAAGAGCTTAGTAAATGTCGTATCTATGTTCTTCTACTTATAAATACACTTACGAAACAGAGACTCAAAAATTGTAAAAAAGAAATGTGTTAGCGTAGTGTATATTAAAATAATTAAGGATATGATTGAGTATGTAACAACAAGAGTGAAGATTCCAAACAAATTAATCGAAACATTTTTATAAAGATAAGATTACATTAAGAGTAGTCCTGTGTACAAAGTTCCTTCTAATACAGGGTCACAGCCTCGAACCTATGACCTCTAAGTCACACAACAACAACTTCACCGTTACACCAAGACTCTCTTTCATAGGGTTACATCAAAGATTAACTCTAATATCTATTTTTTTACACAAATTATGGTGAATTCACTAGACACATCCAAAATATGTTACTATGGTGCATATTATTTGCAAATGATATGGTTTTAATAGATAAGACACGTGAAGGTATAAATGCTAAGTTCGGATCTTAACCGGAAACACTAAAAGTGCATTTTAAGTTTACTAGAGGAAAAACAGAATATATGAAATTTAAATTTAGTAATATTATACATAGTAAAGTAATTGTTAAGTTAGGAAATAACACATTACCTTTTAAGTATTTAGGACCATTTTTGCAAAAGGATGGAAAGATTAAGAGATGGCTTCATAGAATACAAACATGTAACATGATTGAAATGGAAGAGAGCGACAACTGACCATTGTGAACGTAAAGTATCTCTAGAATTTAAAATAAAGTTTTATAAAATGACAGTTAGACCTGCTATGTTATATAAAACTGAATGTTGGCTATGACTCAAGTACACGAGCAGAATATAAGAGTCGTAGATATGAGGATGTTAAGGCGGATGTGTGGGCATACGAGTATCGATCGCATAACAAATGAGAGCAATAGAGAGATAGTATTGATTGTGTCTATTGAAGAAAAACTCAGATGGTACAAGCATGTACAATCAACAAATACTCCAATAATGTAAAACTATGACAAATGTGCACCTTAAACAAGGAAGACTAAAGAAAACTTGATTAGCAACCATAAAATAGAATAAAATTTATTTAAATATGAATGATGATATAGTAGGGGATAAGCTTAATGACATAGGAAGATTCATATAACCAACCTCACCTACTGGGATAAAACTTGTTTGTTGTTGTTGCTAGGATACAAAGGTCTATGACCACAAATGGATCCCGGTAAGGGTTGTCCTGGGCTATAGCCCAACTCTTACCGACAACCCTTAACTAGACAACTCTTACCTGAACTAAGTTTTGTTGCATCCTTTATGAAAATAAGGTTATGTAAAAGGATTATAAGATAGCCCTTGTTTGGAATTTGATTTTTTCATAATTGTTTAGTCATGGTTTTTATAATCCCTTTACCTGTGATTTTATTGCAATCTAACAGTTACAATCCATGTAAGTCTTATCCTCTTTTTCATAATCCTTTTGGCTATAACTTTTTTATTATCTATATAAATTTGGTTGAATATTACATTTTTAATAAAATAAATAATTAATGAATTGAATCATGAATATGAAGTGAAGGTAGTAAATTAAAATTAGATTATAGTTGAACAAAATCCATTGAGTCAGGGCGGAGATAAAGAGTACGTTGGTCCAAATCGAGATTGATTTGGACTTGATTTGACTAAGTTATAACCTAACCAATTTTAATTGGGTTAAATTGATTCAATCGTTTTAAAATGAATTAGAAATTTTTTAAGAAAACTTATTTTCTCTTTTCTTTCCTTTGTATTCTTTTCCTCACTCCCATCACCTCACGTGCAAGTCTCCACGTGTTGGCTTCTTCTTCTCCCAATTTTTCCTTCCCAAATCATAGTTTAATTGTTTTTCTCTTCTCTTTCTCCAACGGTAGCTCTCTCTTCTTCTTCCTCTTCTTAAGAAAAGCATCCCTCTTTTTTCCTCTCCAATACGAGCAATCATTGTTTTGTCTTTTCTTATCGTGGGATGAGACCATTAGAAAAGCCGCCCCCCCCCCCAAACTCTATTTCCTGGACCCGTCCCTATCTGCGGCATTGCAGTGGTTCATGTCTTAGGTGCCAGAGAGCAATGCTTGAGGATTCCACAAGAGAATTAGAGATAAAATATGTGGTGGATGCTTTACTACTATGTTTTTGGTCAGTCCTACTTGTGGATGACGACCAAAGGGTGGTAAGCGCTTGAAAACGTTAGGTTGATTCTACTTCTGCTAAATGTGCAAACATTAAGGCAATTCCATTTTCATTTGTCCTATGAGGATTCATTGACCAAAAGGTGCTAACAAGCTTGAAACATGTTCTTCGATTCTTCTCTATTCAGGCAGGCTCCATCCATATATTCACCATTGATTAAACAATTTCTATTGGAATTCTTAACACGGTACACTAAAATACCTCTCTCATTTTCATACCGAAGTTGCTACATTTACGTTTTTGTCGTTTGTTCTAGAAATGCATCAGGTTAGGAGTATCAAATAGATCAAGCGAAAGTAAACTGAAAGGTGCCTTGCATATTGTCGTATCAAACCCGGCCCCCGACCCAATTTGTAACAATGAAATTTATATTTAGCTAATACTTAAAGAAAAACAAAAAGAAAGACTAAGAGAAACACACACAAACACACATTTTGATGGAAAAGTGCTTGCCTTTTTGAGCGCGAAGGCCAGCCTCTTGCTCTCGAGCTTGGGCATGGAAGCAAGCACCTCGTGGGCACACCGGAACGCTCGCTTCTGCAACGCGACGGGCATGTCTGCAGCTCTGACCTTCACAATGGGCGGCTTTTGCTGCTGCTGTTCCAGAGCCGTATTGCCATCGCATTGATCTACTTCCCGGACGCCCTTCTTCTTCTCGTCCTCCTCCTGATCGCCTTCCGGCTTTCGCTGCTGCTCCCTCCTCATCGGCTTAACTTCGGCCTTGACGACCTCCTTCTTGACCTGATCTCCGTCCTCCGAAATCCTGGTGCGCTGGATCAGCGAGCTAAGGTACTGGCTGCGGCGCTCTAGCTCCTCCGACGCCCCGCTCTTTGCCGCCCCTCTCATCGCCTTCTTCTTCTCCTGCAATGAGTCGAGCATGTCACGAGAAGAGAAGGAGAAGACGACGAAGGAGCGATCAAAGGCGAGATTGTCGCAAGCTTTTGCGTTGCCGTGGTTGGATTTGCCCCCTTTGGTTTGTGAGATTTGGACCTGTGAGAGTGACAGAACAAGAAATGATGCCGAAGCTCGTAATTTACGGGAATGCCACTGCTTTGAACGGGTCGGGTTCAGATTGTCTCACGGAGAAACTTCATGGTCAAATCCAGTCAACGACAGATTTCGGAATTAAAATGTGATTTTGTCGAGTTCTGTGCTGAAAAACCTAGCGAGATTAATAGTGAAAAGGAGATAAAATATTTTAGACAGTGGTTAGAAGCAGACGAGATGACTCAGAGTTCTCAACATCAGGCTTCTTCCATTACCAGTAATAAAACTTTCAAGCTCGATGAATTCTTCGGACACCATAATCGGGCCGCTAGGCAAGAAGTCATGGAGAAGTTGACAACAACCACCATGATTGAGGGTATACCCGTGAAGGAACATGTTCTCAAGATGATGGCTTGGCTGAAAGTGATGGAAATCCTTGGAGCACAAATCGATGGGAAAACCCATGTTAGATTGTGTTTGTCTTGCTAGAGGGGGGTTAATAGCAACTTTCGATTTTTCTACCTATAATGTTAGCAAACGCAAGCGAAAATCTAATAGAACAAATGAAAACAATGCTAATGCACCTATTTACGTGGTTCGGAGATAAAAACTCCTACTCTACGGCTGCCCGTAAGGTGGGTGATTCCTAATCCGTCGGTGGATGATTCCCCGGAGCACCTCCGGCTAGATCTCGTAGCTCCTTGTGGGTGGAGAAACCTCTCCACAACCTCTGGACACTATCTGAGCACAACAGACTACTAACTCACTCTATCCAAGCAAGTTTCGCCAAGGGTAAACAGCTTGAACCGAGCTCCTTTAAATAGAACTCGAGATGAATATGACCGTTGGCCAGTCCACTGCTCCTGGAGCAGTCGACTGGTCCTCCCTGAATTCGAATTCTCACACATTGACCTTTCGAATTCTGGTCATCGCAGTCGACTGCCCTGGGGGCAGTTGACTGGTCCCCTTCTAAGCCTAGGGTTCCTTTCCCGAGTACATTTCTCTCCGCACTCAAACCCTCCCGGTTTAGTTCCCGAGTACAAACACTCACACTCTGACCCTCACAACCAGGTTGACTCTTCAATCAGCAGTCTCGATCTGTTGCTTTCACGCCCTCTTCGTCTTCAGCTTCCGTCTCTCGGATGCACACGTAAGCCCTCGGCTTGCCTCCATGCCACCCTTCACGCATGTCTCGAAGTCCGCGTCCCTCGGCTCATCGTCTCCGCCCATGGTCCCTCGGATGCGCACACAAGCCTCTAGCTTGCCTCCATGCCACCCTTCACCTGAAGATATCCAACCAAGTCTATGTGTACCTGCAAACCTGCACACTCACATACACATATTAGTCCAACAACAAACCCTAACTTACTCATATCGACACACATCAAAACTCATGATCCTCCATATCATACCCGGGCCGATTCCCCAACAATCTCCCCCCTTTTGATGTGTGGCAATATGTTTAAGTTAGGTAAACAAAAACAACAATAGCAATAGCAATTGAAAATTCAAGCATAGTAAACAAGAGGCAACCTCCCCCTTAACCTATGCTCTCTCCCAATTTTCAATTCTCATATTATACAACACCAAGTTAAGTTCTACCCAACTTAACACCACAAGTGTTTTCTCACATCAAGTTAAACCTAACTTAACACCACACTTTCTCCCCCTTTGACACCATCAAAAAGATTGCCCCAAGCAATCCTACCCCTAGTGTCAAAAAGAACTCACTTTATTTCTGAACATCCCTTTAGAAATCATTAAACAGAAATAACAGTTGACTGCCCACAGAGCAGTCAACTGCCCAGTGGAATTCACAAATCCACAGAACCATTAGTCGACTGCCCCCAGGGCAGTCGACTGATACAGTCTAACCCTGAATTTACAGCCCAAATTCAGAAACGCGTAGAAAATTCTACAAAACTCTGAAAAATATGAAATTTTGCAAGCACATTTGTTAGAATATACTCTACCCCAGACAAATATATTTTCATGAAAAATATCAAATGTGCTTGACTTTTGGTACAAACTTAAATCTTCTCAAAAATTGACATTTTGTATCAACTTTGAAATTCATATATGAATCCATATGATTGTCAACTCCAACCATTACCATTTTACACATAGAATTGGTCTCAACTTGCCCCTTTGTCTTTATATATACTAATGATGATACAACCTGCCCCTCTTTTATATTTAACCCTAGATACATATACATGAACCTTCCTCTGTGCCCATATAAGTCATATTTTATCATTCAATTTCAATTCATGAATTTCAAACAATATAAGCAATATCAAGCCATGACATAAGATTTCATAAAATAACATGAAAGCATAAGCAAATGATTCATACATGACTTAAAAATAAACCATGAAAGTGGCACAAGGGCTAAAGCCCCGAAGTAGCGAAATATTACAATTCTGAACTAAGTGTTTGAGAGATAGAACATAAAGTTAAGCAAAGCACTCTCAACACTCAACCATCAAATAAGATCTATTGCATGTCGTCGTCTGGAGGAGGAGGAGGAGGGGCATGATACGTGAGATGCAACTGTTGTATCATCACGTACATCTCATCCTGTTGTCGCTAGAACCCCTGACAGAACTATGTGAGGCCATGAACCTCCTCCTGAATGACAGTTTGTGTCTGTTGGAAGCCCATCTGCTGCTGCTGAAAGCCGTGGAAGTCCTCCCGGAGACCGTGAACCTCAGACTGGAGCTGACAGAACTCCTCTCATGTAACTCCACCCGCAGGCTCCTCATTAGAACTGGAGGACTCAGGACACTGCCTCCACACTATCTGCCCATGCCTGCACTCGATCCCCGCCAAGGATAATTGGCGTGTGTCAATCTGATCATAGTCATTGGACAAGTGACGTACCTGATATTGTAGGATCGATTCCGTACGCTAGAGGGGGGGGTGAATAGCGATTCCCGGTTCGTTCTTATACCTACGTTGTTAGTTGCACAGCGGAAAACAATAATAAAAAGAACAAATAACGCTAACAAACCGATTTTACTTGGTATCCACCCCGCTCGGGTGACTAATCCAAGAATCCGTCGGTGGATCACTCCCCGGATAACCTCCGGCTAGCCCTTGTCGCTCCTTGTGGGTGGAGAAACCTCGCCACAATATCTCAAACACTATATGGGCACAAAAGACTACTAACTCACTTTACCCAAGTGAGTTTCGTTAAGAAAACCAGCTCTAACCGAGTCCTCTTTAAATAGAACTCGGGCTGGAAAATGCGCCGGCAGTCGACTGGTCCCAGGGCAGTCGACTGCCACCACTCAGATTCGACCGTTGACATCCCAACGTTCGAATTCTGGTGACTTACCAGTCGACTGCCAAAATGGCAGTCGACTGGTCCAGGGTCCAGAACCTACTGTGAGTTTTGGCAGTCGACTGGGACAACCCCCAGTCGACTGCCCAGCTTACAACAGCACTCCTACTCACTCTCTTAACCCTCCTCCACGCGTGCCTTCAGGTCCACTCCTTTTGCTTGCCCCTTGAAGTCCTCTTCCACCGACTGTCGCCCCTTAGATGCGCATGCAAGTCCTCGACTTGCCTCCATGCCACCCTTCACGTGTGCCCTTTGAAGTCTACTTCCTGGCTTGCCCTTGGTGTCCTCCTCCCTCGGCTCTTGTCCCTTGCCTCAGCTGACTCTTTACCAGCAACCTTGACTATTGCCTTCGCGCCCTCTTCATCTTCGGCTCTCGTCCCTCGGATGCACACAAGCCTCCAACTTGTCTCCATGCCATCCTTCACGTACGTCTCGAAGTCCGCGCCCCTCAGCTCATCATCCCTGCTATATCAGGTCCCTCGGGTGCACACAAGCCTCCAGCTTGTCTCCATGCAACCCTTCACCATACCGAAGCCGTCCAGCCAAGTCAATATGTGTAAATCTGTACAACCTGCACACTCACATACCCATATTAGTACACACGGGAAAACCTAACTTAAACCCTTTGCTCAAATATCAAAACACAAGGTCACTCCGGACCTTAGATTGCCTCAACAATCTCCCCCTTTTTGATGTTTGGCAATACGTTTAAGTTAGGGAAACAAATAGTAATAAAGAATATCAAAAACAATGCTAAATAAATGCATATGCAATGCATACATGGATCCTATCCCAAAGCATCCCACACCTAACCCTCCAAGTTAGGAATTTTTACCAAACCGGGTTTTTTAAAGCTTCTCCCAAGCTCCCCCAGCATTGGACTTACAAAGGCTTTTTAAGAACCTCTCCATGGTTCCCCTTACGCCAAGAATGGAGCAACCATGCTCCCCCTTAATCTCAACTCCCCCTAAACCTAGGGTTTCTTGCAAAGGTATGTTTGGTTTCCCAAATTAAACCCAACACTTCTCCTCCTTTGCCTAACATCAAAACGAACCCAACAATATCCCAATTATTAGTTCTTTCAATCCCTAATGACTATAAACAATGTGTACTAGCCCCCCATACACTTGTTGTGCATCATTTGGACACCAACCCAGATGCTGATACAAAAATCAGCCCTGACCAGTTGACTGCCAAAATGGCAGTCGACTGATACTCTGAAAGTCTAAAATTTCAGCATTTTTGACGAAATTCAGAAATGCGCCAAAAATTCCACAAATCTCCAAAAATTTCCAAATTTTGTGGAGAGGTTTGTGGTGCCCATATCTACTTGGGAAAAACATTCCAAAATATATCTATCACCATTCCCAAGTTTGACACAAAACCCAAAAACTAGCAAAAATATTCACTTAAACCTTAACCAAAAGTCCTAGTTTTGGTTTCCCCTTGATGTCTCTGCCCATGCCAACCCATAATGCGTCCCTAGCATTGATTTACATGGCAATTACACACCAAAAACTAATTTTCATGCAATATGACCCCAATGTCATATTTCCATGCATGAAACTCAAAAACACCGTGCTAAAACCCAAGAATTGAGACTCAAATCCGTCTCCAATTCCTTTGACACTCTCCATGGTCCAACTAGACCTCTAGGAGGAACCCTCCAAAGATCCATTCACCATATATCCCAAAGGCTCCTAGAGCTCCCCCTTGAGCTCTTAGCCCTAGCCACCTCCCTAGGTGACTCAACTATCATTAGGCCACGTCGGTGTTCCACCGGTGACTCTTGGCCTACAAACTCAACCCTCTTAACCTTAGACACCTTGTCTTTGGTTAAGTCATTTCTTTTTCCTTTAAATGACACCCCTTTGTCATTTTTGGACTCTCCCTTCTTGCCATAATCATATGCTACCCTAGCATATTACTTTCCCTTGGCATGGGAGTTCTTAGACCGGTATCTCAACCCCAATCTATCATTGGTGCGGTTTAAACCGCCCAACACCATATCTAAGCCCTTAGATCCAATAGTAAATTCTCTAGGGTTTTCTCTAACCTATCAAGCTTTTCCCTTAAAGCTTGATTTTCCCTTTCTAAGTGCCTAAACCTAGAATCCATATGTCCACTTTGGACATTCCTAGACCTACCCTCCTTTCTAGGTACATTCCTTCCCTTCTTGAGCTTAGTGCCTTGTTCCTTAGGTACAAAGGTCCTAGGTTGATCACGATACATGCTTTTCCTAGGGTTTTGATCTACCTTGTTAACCTTAGTTCTATCATTATACTTGAAACCAAAGTTATGCACTATTAAGCATTTTTCATTAAATCTAGCATGCATGGAGGGATTATTAATTCTATTTTTAATATGCAAGGCAGAACTTGAAATTGAATTATATTTTAAACTAGGGTTAGGAATTACCTCCCTTACCCTTGAAGTTCCCCCTTGATGTGGACTTCTTCTCTTCTTCCTTTCTTCTTTCTCTTATCTCCTCAAGTGTTCCATTTTCTTCAATTCTCCTTTTCTAGGGCACTTGGTGTGGTAGTGCTCTAGCTCTCCACACGTGAAGCATCGGATTTTTTTTTTCTTTTCTTGGGCTCCTCCATTTCTACAACTCATGTTAGATATAAAAGAGCTTGAAATGAGTGTAGATTTTACCTCCTTTTTACCTTTCGGACACTTGTCCTTGTAGTGCCCCTTTTCATTGCACCCAAAGCATGTGATGTGGTCCTTGGCTCTTGCTTTGGTGGAGGTTGAGGCTTCTTCTTGTTCTTGTATGATTGAGGGTCTCTCCTCCCCCTCAATCCTTGAAGTTGATACTTCTTCTACTTCTTCTCTGGATGAGGTGGAGGACCTCTCACTCTCTTCTTGCATTTCACTTGAGGAGGTAGATGATTCTTCTTCCTTTTTCACCTCTTCTTGGGCTATTGAGTTTACTTCCTCAGCCTCTTCCACTAATTGATCTCGTGTAGGGGTTTTATAGAGTTTTTTCAATTTGCTCCACAATTCACATGCGTTTTGGTATTCCCCTACATCACTCAAAACTTTATTAAGAAAAACATTTTTCAATATACTAATTACCTTCTCATTGGCCCGAAATTGTTCTTGTTGCTCTTTTTCCCAATATCTAGGACGAAGCCTCTTTCCGTTCTTGTCCTTTGGAACTTTGAAGGGCTCTTCAAGTGTGATTCTACATTCCCACTCCATCGCGAACCACGTCTCCATTCTCGACTTCCAATACCCGAAATCTTCATGTTCGTAGGGCGGTGGAGTGTAAATATCATCCCCAAATTTGTCTTCTATGTTCTTCTTCCTCTAGCGTGTGCTCCCTCGGCGATTAGTCCGATCAAGAGCGGTCCTTTGCTCTGATACCAATTGTAGAATCGATTTCGTACGCTAGAGGGAGGGTGAATAGCGATTCCCGGTTCGTTCTTATACCTACGTTGTTAGTTGCACAGCGGAAAACAATAATAAAAAGAACAAACAACGCTAACAAACCGATTTTACTTGGTATCCACCCCGACCGGGTGACTAATCCAAGAATCCGTCGGTGGATCACTCCCCGGATAACCTCCGGCTAGCTCTCGTCGCTCCTTGTGGGTGAAGAAACCTCGCCACAATATCTTGGACACTATCTGGGCACAAAAGACTACTAACTCACTTTACTCAAGTGAGTTTCGTCAAGAAAACCAGCCCTAACCGAGTCCTCTTTAAATAGAACTCGGGCTGGAAAACCCGCTGGCAGTCGACTGGTCCCAGGGCAGTCGACTGCCACCACTCAAATTCGACCGTTGGCATCCCAACGTTCGAATTCTGGTGACTTACCAGTCGACTGCCAAAATGGCAGTCGACTGGTCCAGGGTCCAAAACCTACTGTGAGTTTTGGCAGTCGACTGGACAACCCCCAGTCGACTGCCTAGCTTACAACAACACTCCTACTCACTCTCTTGACCCTCCTCCACGCGTGCCTTCAGGTCCACTCCTTTTGCTTGCCCCTTGAAGTCCTCTTCCATCGACTGTCGTCCCTTGGATGCGCATGCAAGTCCTCGACTTGCCTCCATGTCACCCTTTACGTGTGCCCTTTGAAGTCCACTTCCTGACTTGCCCTTGGAGTCCTCCTCCCTCGGCTCTTGTCCCTTGCCTCAGCTGACTCTTTACCAGCAGCCTTGACTATTGCCTTCGCGCCCTCTTCATCTTCGGCCCTCGTCTCTTGGATGCACACAAGCCTCCAACTTATCTCCATGCCATCCTTCACGTACGCCTCGAAGTCCGCGCCCCTCGGCTCATCATCCCTGCTATATCAGGTCCCTCGGGTGCACACAAGCCTCCAGCTTATCTCCATGCAACCCTTCACCATACCGGAGCCATACAGCCAAGTCAATATGTGTAAACCTGTACAACCTGCACACTCACATACCCATATTAGTACACAAGGGAAAACCTAACTTAAACCCTTTGCTCAAACATCAAAACACAAGGTCACTCCGGACCTTAGATTGCCTCAACACCTGACCACTAGTGCATATACCCCTAGACTTAAAGAACTCGGTCAGAACATGACAAAAAGGGCATGTAGATCATCCCATTCACACTCTGGAAAAAAATAAACAATAGATGTAAAAGTATGCAGAGTGATATCGATGTCTAACCTCCTCTCTAAGGTGTACATCATCACCAAGTGCGGTAGTCGAATCCTTGCCCGCCCCTTGGTGACAATGGGTAGTATGCACTCTACGATAATTTTATACAAGACATCGCTAAATGGACTCATTTTGAGCGTCGAAGATACGCTCTGTAATACATCGATGTCTTGCAAAATAATGCATGTGAATTTGATCAATAGTAACATCAGGGAGAGTAAGGGGCTCAACAACCTTTGGGAAATATGTTTCAAAATAAAAAGTGGATCCGCCACCTCAGCGGCCCCCTGGTCCCTGCCCCACAGGTGTCCAGAGGGAGTAAACCTTTGGGAAATATGTGAATGCATGGTTGGATGCTCTACACCCCAAACATGCACCTAGAACTGTAGATGAGAAGGGAATGGTGACTCCTCCCGCCATGGACTCATAGAGGTCATTATTAGAATTGATGCATGTGAGGTTTGCGTAGAATTCTTTACACATGTCAATGCTTGCATCGTGCTGACAATACACCAATCGTCCTAGACCAAAATAGGTAATCATTTCAGCAATTGGGGGGGGATGTTTTCTCGAAAATATGACCTATTAAGGTATCAACAGTTCATCAATACGAATTCATTCTCCTCAAATCTCCGTAGACACTCATCGGATCAGAATCGATGTGTCTCCCGATCTATACGACCTTGTTATGAGGATCTCTCCCTCTTTCTTCTCTTTTGGACAACTCTATTTTGACCAAAACCATGCATGTACCACAAATTACCCCATTAAGAGACAACACAAAGAAAACATGTAAAAAGGAGACAAATTAGTTCCAAAAACTGAACTGAATGCGAAAATCAAACTCCACAAGTAGTTACCGTTTCTCCCTTCTTTGCTTTGTGAAAATGGGTGAGGATTAACTTGAAAGGAGAGGTTTTACTAGCCCTAGATGTAGATCAGAGGTGGAGGAGGCTAGGAAGGTGTTTTTTAGGGCTTAAGAGGACCTTAAAACGCAAGGAAAGGTCAGGGAGGAGATGATTTCATAGGGGGTGGCATGCAAAACCCTAGGTTTTGACCACCCCCGCGCGGCTGTTCTTATTTAAAACCCCGCATACCAGTCGACTGTCGACTGACCCTAGGCAGTCGACTGTGAAACTGAACAGAGACTTCAGTCGACTACCCCATGGGCAGTCGACTGGTAATGTGAATTTTCCAGTTTTGAGTTTACACTAGACCAGTCGAGGTTCTAAACCAGTCGACTGATACTAACATGTCAGTACTCCAGTCCTAAATTCAGAAATGCTTAATTAATTCTATAAATTTCCAAAAAATCTAAAATATCGTGAAGAGATTAATGGAGTCTATGCCTACTTGGGAAAAATATATTTTCAAACAAATCTACTCCAGATTCCAAGATTGGCATGAAATTCAAGACTATCTAAATTGTGTCATTAACTCTTGTCCAAAAGTTCTAATTTCGGCCTCGCCTTGATGTCTCTTCCCATACTTAATCACATTACATTCCTAGCCCCAAGTTATATGACATTTACACATTAAAAACCTATTTTCTCCCAATATGACCCTATTTTTATTTTTTCTTCCACAAATCTCTTTTTAATGTGTCAATTCCCTAGAATTAAGACTCACCTTAGTCTTTCAAACCCTTTGGCACATGTTGTCCATCTAATCTCCTAGGAGAAGTCCTCTGAGATCCATTGACCATGGATCCCATTTTGACCTCTAGAGCTCTCCCTCGAGCTCCTAGTCCTAGCCACCTCCATAGGTGACTCATCTACAAATGCAAAACCACACCAGTGTTCCTTCGGTGGTTTTTGACCTTCACCTATCATTCTCTTAACTTTCCATACCTTATCCTTGGTTGACTTTTTCTTTTCTCCTTTAAATGACTTTTCCTTGCCATTTTTGGTCTTTCCTTTACCATAATCATACGGCATCCTTGAATATATTTTTTTGCTATCATTTGACCTTCTAGAGTGATATCCTAGACCCGACCTATCATTTCTAATGTGTTGATCCTTCGGTATCCCACTCAATCCCTTGGATCCTCTAATGAGTCTATCTAGGTTCTTTTCTAATTTATCAAGCTTTTCCCTCAAAACTTGATTTTCCTTTTCTAAATTTCTAACCTTAGTATCACCGTGCTCATTTTGATCATTCCTAGATTTACCTATTTTCTTAAGCATGTGTCTCCCTTTCTTAGAGTTGATGCCTTGATCCTTAGGTCTAGCAACCCTAGATTTATCGTGAATCATGAATTTCTTAGTATTTTGGCATGCAATAGTATTTTTGTTTCTATCATGATACTTAAAGCCAAAAGTATGCATAGACAAGCAATCATGGTTATTTATAGCATTCATAAAAGCATTGGAAGCATATGTAAAGTTAGGGATTACCTCCCTTACCCTTGTAGCTCCCTCTTGATGTGAGCTCCTTTTCTTTTATACTTTTTCCCATCTTCTTAAGTGTTCCATCTTCTTGAGCTCTCCTTTTCTTGGGCATTGAGTGTGATAATGTTCTAGCTCCCCGCAAGTATAGCACCTAATGTGCTTCATTTATTTCTTTTCCCTACAACCCACATTAGATTTAAAATGATTGGACCCGGGTTTAGGGTTTACCTCCTTCTTACCTAGTGGATACTTGTCCTTGTAGTGCCCTTCTTGTTGCATCCAAAGCATATGATGCGCTCGTTTGATTTGGCTTTGGTGGAGGCTGGAGCTTCTTCTTGCTTTGGTATAGAAGTGGATCTCTCCTCCCCCTCAATCCTTGAGGTGGTGACCTCTTCCTCTTCCCTTGATGAAGTGGACGACCTCTCACTTTCTTCTTCCACTTCACTTGATGAGATGAGCAATTCTTCTTCTTTGTCTTCTTGGACCATTTGACTTGTCTCCTTGGGCTCTTCCACTAATTGAGCTTGTGTATGATTTTCATGAATTTTCCTATCTTGTTCCATAGCTCATATGCATTTTCGTATTTACCTACATCACTCAACACATTTTTAGGTAAAATATCAATTAATATACTGATTACCTTCTCATTTGCCCTAGAATGTGCTTGTTGCTCCTTAGTCCAATATTTCGGTCGGAGCTTCTTTCCGTGCTTGTCTCTTGGAATTTCAAAGGGCTCTTCTATTACCATCATACACTCCCAATTCATTCCAAAGCCAAGTCTCCATCATTGTCTTCCAATAACTAAAATCTTCATGACCATAGGATGGTGGAGTGTTGATATCATCCTCCAACTTGTCTTCCATCATTCTTTTCCTCTAGCTGGTGCTCTTTTGGCGGTTATTCCAATGAGAGCGAACCGTCGCTCTGATACCACTTGTTAATCGTGTTTGTCTTGCTAGAGGGGGGGTGAATAGCAACTTTCGATTTTTCTACCTACAATGTTAGCAAACGCAAGCGAAAATCTAATAGAACAAATGAAAACAATGCTAACGCACCTATTTACGTGGTTCAGAGATAAAAACTCCTACTCCACGGCTGCTCGTAAGGTGGGCGATCCCTAATCCGTCAGTGGATGATTCCCCGGAGCACCTCCGACTAGATCTCGTAGCTCCTTGTGGGTGGAGAAACCTCTCCACAACCTCTGGACACTATCTGAGCATAACAGGCTACTAACTCACTCTATCCAAGCAAGTTTTGCCAAGGGTAAATAGCTTGAATCGAGCTCCTTTAAATAGAGCTCGAGCTGAATATGATTGTTGGCCAGTCAACTGCTCTTGGAGCAGTCGACTGGTCCTCCCTGAATTCGAATTCTCATACACTGACCTTTCGAATTCTGGTCATCCTGATAAGTGTAGGTCCTTAAGTCTATCCAAGACAGAGGTAGCCTTGAATACTTCATCTATTTTATAGATGATTGTTCAAAGGCAGTGGTACATTTACTTGATGAACCACAAGTCTAAATTCTTTGATTTGTTCAAAGAATTTGTGACTGATGTGGAGAAGCATCAAGGTAAAAGTAGCTAAACATTACGATTGGATCATGATAGTAACTCTTGGGAGAGTTCTAGGACTCACTTATCAGAGATTGGGAGTCAATCCCAATTGATTGCACCCGGTGTGCCCCAACAGAATAGTGTAGCAGTAAGAAGGAAAAAATCTCTTATGATAGTTAAGACAATGATAAGCTGCTCCAAGTTGCCGAATTTGTTCTGGGGATATGCTGTGGAAACGACAGCGTATATACTAGATACCATCTAAGTCAATACCTTTTATTCCCATAAAAGGTTGGACTGGGCGAAAGCCTAGTCTAGGACACTTTCGGATTTGGGATAGTTCAGCATATGTGTTGAAAAGGGATACTGATGAGTTGGAATCTAGTGCTAAGTACGCTTGTTCGTAGGCTATCCTAGAGGAACGAAAAGTAGTTTAGTAGTCCTAAGGATCAGAGGGTGTTCGTTGGTACAAATGCCTGGTTCTTAGAAAAGGACTAAACCATAAATCTATGAGTAGAATTATTCTTGAGTAATTAATAGGGGACATTCTGACCATAATACCAATTGTACAAGAGGACATACCATAAGTCACTGCATCACGTGTCACAGAAGATACACAGGCAGTACCTCGTCGTAGTGAGAGAGTTATTAGTCAACCTAAAGGATTCATATTCTTGGGAGAGTCTATGGACTTGGTCCCTGGCGACTATGAATCAAGATCCCTAGACCTATGACGAGGAACATCCACTTTGAAGACACAATCCAGTCACTTGGATTTGTCCAAAGGACGAATGAGATTTGTGTATATAAGTGATGTGACAGAAACATAGTGATATTTTTGTACTATACGTAGATAATATTTTATTGATTGGCAACAATAACAAAATACTATCAAACGCAAGGGTATGACGGTCCAAACAATTATGAAGGACTTGGGAGTAGTGAGACACATCCTTGGGGATCAAAGATCTAAGGGATCTCTAGAGAAGGATGATGTGCTTATCCCAAGCTTCATACAAGACACTGTCCTAACTCGTTTTAGCATGGAAACCTCCAAGAAAGGTTTTGTACTTTTCAGTTGTGGAGCTTCTCTATCTAAGGAGATGTGTCTAGAACATCTGAGGAGATAGAAAAGGAAAAGGCGGTTCCTTTAGCGTCGGCTATAGGAAGCCTCATGTATGCTAAAAATGATACTAGATATCTGTTGTGTCATGGGCATGGTTAGCAGATATCGAAGTAACCCAGGTTAAGGAAATTGGACTGTGATAAAAGCATATATTAGTGTCTGAGAAGGACTAAAGATTATATGCTGGTTTACCGGGCAGACCAATCTCCTGCGGGTTATATGGATACAGAATTCCAATCAGATAGGGGCAAATATAAGTATTCCTCAGGGTTTTGTGTTTACTTTAGGAGGTGGAACCATAGTTTGGAGGAGTGTTGCACAATGGCTGCGTGGCGGACTCCACTATGGAAGCTGGGTTCTTAGCAGCCTCTCAGGCAGCCAAGAAAGCTACATGGTTCAGGAACCTCAAGATGGACTTCGATGTGATTCCTGGTTTGCTCAGAGCTATCACATTTTGTTGTGATAAAAATGGTGCAGTTGCAAATCCGAATGAACCACGAGTCCATAAGGTGAGTAAACACATAGAGTGTAAATACCACCCTGGTGAGGAAGAGCTGTTGTTGCCTAGATTACATCAGAGGACGACCTAGGAAGATCTTTTCACTGAGGCCTTAGTAGCGAGAGCTTTTAGGCATGTGAAGGATCAAAGGGTCAGATGTATGACATTTTGAGGACAGCAAAGTCTTTTAGTATAAGTGGGAGATTGTTAGGATGTATATTAAAAATCTTGCTTTTGGTATAAGAACTTCTACGTTTTGAAAGAGAAACATATAATCACAGGTTGCATATTTATATTAGTATGTGCACAAAATATCTGATACTTTGCATTGTAGATAATATGGTGTGTGGTGACGCACAGAAGTTCATGTTATCAGTTCCTTGCAGAGTATAACAAAGAGGCTCACAACCGAGATGGAGTTGGACAAACCATCGGGATGGTTGTAGTGTAATTAGGTGTTGTTTGTCTTAACCATAGAATTACACTAGTGCACTTTGTGTGCATTGAGTAGGACCAAAATAGGGGTCATCCAATTTATACTGACTATATAATTTGATTAGACCTCGGTTTTATTATGGAGTACAATCTCTAAATCCCGATATAATAACGGGCACGTGTATTTAATTATTATTTCTTTGATTACCAATGAGCGAGATTTATTCTGCTAAATCGATAGGTTCGGTAAGTTGGGAAATAATATTATCTACATGGTGTGCCATTGATTATTGATGGAATTTATGTCCTGGTGAGTCGGGATGATGATGTCCCCTTGATGAGCTCATAAGGTTCATCATGTTAAATCTTACAAGTGGACTATGGTCCAACATGATGAAAAGGTTGAGTGGTACTAGTTAAGGATCAAGAGGTTGATTAATTAAAATTGTTAGTAATTTAAATTAATCGACGAACATTCGATATCTTAAACACGAGAAGATGGATGTGCTCATAATAGGTGGAGCTCATATGAAAATATGGGGGTTGGTGAGGAAATTCAATGGAGATCTTTTAGTGGAATAATGGATCTCCATTAATGGATCGGATTTGGATCCATTAGCGGGCCAAGACTCAACTCCTCCTCATGGTCCCTATCATAGCCCTACAAATACTCCATAGGAGTCATGATATCAAGGTTTAATGAATTAATCAAGATCTAATTCTCTCTCTCTCTCAGTATCTCTTCTCTCCCCTAGGGTTAGGGATTGGTCGGTGGTGGAGAACATGGAGAAGCATTGTTCTTTCTTCTCCTCTCATCCATTCTCTCTTCTTGAGGTTCGGTGCAGGTGAGAAGGAGTTCATCTCTTCTTCTCTTGGCCTGAGACACCTTGAGTGGAAGGAGAGAGCACCGATGGCGGCAATTCCAGCCGGTACTAGGGTGCGTCGGCGGGTGGAAGAGAAGAAGATCTTCTTCTTCTTTTTCCTTACACTCCTCCTTCTCTTCTTTGCACGCTGGTGATCACAAGGATAAAGGAGAAGAACCTCTCCACCTTTTGTGGTGCACGACAGCGTGAGTAGAAGGTGGTGGCCGGCGGGAGAAAGCTTCTTGGTGGCACCGGCGCTACAAGCAAGAAGCCGAGAGGAGCATTGAGTGGTTAGGTTTGGTGAAGGAGATTTGTTCTTCTCCACATTCTTCTTCATCCTCCTTGCACCACCTTGGAGCCGGAGATCCCTTAGAGAAGGGATAGGCGCCGGCGGCAACAAGGAGAGTGGTGAAAGCCGACGAGGAAAACCCTAACACTAGGGTTTTATGTTTGACGCATTGGAGAAGAGGAAGAAAGGAGGATTCATTGGAAGCCTTGGTGACTCCGCGTCTTGGTAGATCGTCGCCCACACTACGTCCAAGAGGGGAGGGTCATATGGTAGAAGACTGCGAGGTAAAAGACGAGGTATAATCTCTCTTTGACTCCTTCATTCTTCTTATTATTTTATATGATTTTTATGTTATTGCATGTGATCTTAATTAGTTATCATAGTTTAATTATTTGTTAATTAATATTGATAATTAATTATGTCATGGACCCCAAAGATAAACACAAAAATTGGCAATCCATTCGTCGTCTTTTCCGTGGTTAATTGATTCGGAAAGTTACAAGGTCTTGCTATTGAGTTTGGCCAAGTTGTAATTTGAATCAATTGATATGATGATGAGACGGTCGTTTGGGAGACGGGTCTCCATTCGGATTAAATTTTTAATCCGTAGACATGGAGAGGTCTCTCATGTTCGACCCCGTGTTCGCTTAGGAAACCCGCCAAGCCATCACCAGCTGGTTCCCATCAAGGGGAACACGCCGGAGGTTGTCCGATGGAGCCCACTCTGACGCTCAAGTTAGTGCTTCAATGGAGAAGAGTAGAAGGCAGAAAAATATACGAGTAGTAGAGAATGCCCCTTTTACCGGAGGGATTGGAATACCTTTTATATCTGCGGCGGCTGCCTTGGTGCGTCCCATGATCTGTGCCACGTCCCCCCCTTCGTCGGTGACAGGATAGTCTTTGAAATGGTCCACGCTGTCATTATGTGTGACCCGTTGCGATATTTAAGGGTCATGATGACTCTAAGATAGTGGGGGTGCTTATCCACAGATCCGAGAAAAAGGGGGGACCGTTACTTGAGGTCGAATGCTGCTTGGGCTCTGCTTCCCCAAGATTACGTTACTTGAGGTCGAATGCTGCTTGGGCTTTGCTTCCCCGAGGTGATCTCGGGGTCTTCTAGCCCGGGAGATCGCGGGACCCAACATCCCGGGGTGATCTTGGGAGGGGGTTTCTAACCTGATTTTTGGGGTGTGTTTACCGCGGGGGGCCCTGGAGGTCCTCTTCCCGAGAGGGTCCCGGGGGCTCTGAAAGGGAGTCGCTCGGACTCACCACATCTTGTCACTCAGCTTCTTCAACCCATGTGTCCTGCCAAGGGCTATTCAACTCTATCAATATTATTTCAATTTATTAAAATTAGTACATCTAAAATATTATTATATTAAAATATTCGTTACTAATTTGATTGATAAATTGCTCAACTTATTTAAATCATTCTAAGTTAACTAAAATCACTTTGTGGTACTTACACTATTTATGGATCATAATTTTTTTATAATTCAAATATTCAATTCAACTTTATGTTAATCAATTCCATCTTATAAATTTTTTTTATTAACTATGAACTGAAAAAAAACTCATCCAAAGGATCATAATTTTAAATTATTATTTCATTGAAAGAAAATCTTTAATATTAAAATTTAATTTTTAAATATTTAATTAATTATTTAAAAGATTTAATCGTTGCATCATTATGGAGGAACACTATAGATGATGGTATGACATGCAGCCGTCATAGTAGTTATAATGATATTTAAGCGATTTTAATTAAGTTGATAAGTTTAATTAATTTTAATCAGATAAAGAATGTTTTAATATACAAATATTTTATAGGTAGCAATTTTAATCAAGTTGAAACAATTTGATTAAAGTTGTCTTTTACGACGTATAATTATCACAATTTGTCCCTATATATTTACATAGTTAATATATATAAGTATTGATTTTAATAAATTTGGAGATCAATTAATGCAAAATATCTAGTATCTAATCTCTCTCATGCCTTATCATAGCTAGGATAAAATAAGGTTAAATTTTCATAAACTCCTCAAATGCTATTTCAACTTTGTATGTAATCCCCACACAACTTTTTCTTTACATGCAGTTCCTGATGGGATTGACAAGACAATTTGGTGAGTATTATTTGAAGAAAGTTGAGTATAAAAGTTAGAAAATTGAGTATGTAAGGTTGCATTCACCACATCAATAACCCGTGTACTCAATTTTCACTCTTTTATACTCAAGTTTCACTCTTTTATACTCAATTTTCACTGATGTATACTCAATTTTCACTCTTTTATACTCAATCCATCAGGGAGTAAATGCAAAGAAAAATTAAAATGGGGAGTGCATGCAAAGATCAAGTGGCTATTGGGGAGTTTTATGCAATTTACCGATAAAATAACCCTCATTATTTATCTATCTGTATTACTATGGGATCGGCGATACTAAACTGCTTGGGATGAATGATATCATCTTTTACTCCAATAATTATTACAACTTCTAGCAATTATGTTGTAACTTGTTCTCCAAACTACATTGCAACAATTAGACTTTTTTTTTAAAAGATAATCAGGTTTTCACGGATAGATTCTCAACAATGACGCACTACATAATTAATTTTCTCTCGTCAGGAGATAACTCTGAAATACTAGCTATAGAGCAATAAGTCGTTCGTGTTTCCTAATTTACCTTAATAATTTATTAGAATTTTCATGGACCCAAATTTAATAGAAAATATATTAGATTTAATTTAAATGTGTTGAATTTAAGAAGAAATATATTTCTCTTTAAATATTTTATATCTATAAAAAATAAGGGAATTAAAGGGAAGCCGAAACAAAGAAAATCTGAGTAAAGGAGGGAAGAAAAAGTTGAATTTGCAAATAGAGATTTTATGTCAATTTGCCCTTATAACTTCTACCCTAATATTGGAATAAGAATCTTCTTGGATACAATATAGAACGGATTTTTTAATAATTAATGAAAAAGAGATATTTATTATATTAAAATCTTATTTTTTTATTGATTCTGTCGTGAAGCGAGTTGGACGCCCCTACAGCTGGGTGGGCCTCCGTGGAGCGCGAGATCGCTGAGGTGGTCTACCGAGCTGGATCGCCTCTAGCCTGCAAAACAAAGACCGTTAGAACCCGTCGGGAAAAGTCCCTGGCCAGACACTCCGACGGTCAAGCCAGTACTCGACGGTGGCGATGGAAAGCAATATAACAGTATAAAATTGCACTATCGTGCGTACCTGAGAGATGCAGAGTGAGGAGGCTTATATAGCCGGGGAAGCTGACAACTCCTGCCCCACCTGCCACCTATTATCATATAGCGAGGACAAGGTGATACATGCCCAGAGATGGCAGGATAAAGTGACACATAAGGAAAGGGACACTGTCAACTTAATGGCTGGTGCAGATAGACGTCGCTCGACCTGACGCCGATGTAGGTGGTCGTAGTACGCGGGGCGGGGGGGGGGGGGGCGACAGGGTATGGCAGGAAGATCAATACCTCAGCGTGATATCCGTCGTTTGAGGCCAGGATGACTTTAGTCCTGCGCCGACCCCGTACAGCTTCTGGTAGTCTGGTGTCGGGGAGTGGTTGTGTCTGCTAGGGCCGACTGAGGGCCTATAAGGGTGCCGACTGGAGCACTAAGTGACGAGGTCGGCTGAGGGCCTAGGAAGGTGCCGACTGGGGCACTACATAATGAGGCCGGGAGTGATGCTCCCTCGGGTTCGGGCTTACCCCCGGAACGTGGTCCGCCACGCGTCGGCCGGGAGCCAAATCTAGAGGGGTATTAGAGCATGAATACTTAGGTCGGGATCAGGCCGATACTACATAGCGTGGGCCGCCACGCGTCCGCTTAAGGGCCTTAGTCTGCGCGACTCCTATCTGACGGGCCTTCCCAGCCCACAAACCACCTCGATCCTTCTGACTAGGTGCCAGGCTGCGGGCCAGGCTACACACAAGCTGACCCGGGATCATAAGCATCCCCCTCAAGTCTAGTCGAAGGAGGCACGCAATCAGACTGACTGGACCTTGACTCTGGCTCGAGCCTGGCGCACCCTTTGAAAACTGGGCGTATGCCCTCATTGATTGCTGCCTTAATGGCCTGAGACTCGCGCCCCTAAGTCACTTGCACTCGCATACCGAAGGGTATTCCATCGTCCTTCGCAAGTGCTCTACCCACGCCTGTGTTATGCCATCTCGAACCTCCCCTGAGCCTGATCAGACGACCCTGGCTGGGTCGCACGTTCCTCCCTGCTCTTCATCGAACGACCCGTGTTCCTCGCCTGTCCCCATAAGTAAGCCTTTCGTCTGCCTGTTCTTCTTCATGCATTCAAAACCCCACATCGTTCTCCGCCGCTTTGAGTACTGCTAGGGCTTCGACAGCTTCTCTGCCTCGACTTTCTCCTCCGGCAACCTCTTCCCCCGGTCAGCTTCTTCTCTCCTTCCTATATGATGGCCTCTTCTTCTCTGTCTTCCTCCCCTTCTTTGCCCTGGTATTCCACCACGATAACTGCCCTCACTACTCTCGACCTGGAACACATACGGCCGGACTTCTTCATCCCCTCCGACCACCAGCTGCACCTGCCGAAGTCGACCGACCGACCTGATTCCGCCCCTTTGGGCTATATTACTTTATCTCGAGACCATCTACAAGCCGGTCTTCGTTTCCCCATTCATCCTTTCCTTTCCGTCGTTTGCGACTACTTTCAAATTCCCTTACCTCAATTGGCTCCCAACGCCATACGCCTAATGTGTGGCTCGGTTATCATTTTCTCCTTATACAAGATTCCCCTAGAGCCGGAGAATTTTCATTACCTTTTCTATCCCAAACAGCAGGAGTCGGGTGACTTCTTCTTCGAAGCCCGAGCCAAGGCTTCCTTCCTCCTGAATCTCCCCACTCTAACAAGGGATGGAAGGAGTGTTATTTCTTCATTGGGTCCATCTCGACCCCGGGCTGGCCTACAACTTGGACCAAGGAACTTCCTGTCTCCGATCTCCTCCCCAGACACTATCGCACCTCCGCGGCCTACCTTAATGTTGCAACCGAGTTAGAGGGTAGGCACTTTCATGGTGGGCATCTGCTACAGGAGGGGATTCTCTCCACCTTTGGTCTCAGCCCTAGTCCGGTCCCTTCACTGTCCACAGTCGGTAAGTCTCACTGTACCTTCCCTACATACTCTTTAATCATGTCTGAACTTATTTTATTTTTGAAGTTCCCCTGCTGCTGTTTGCGGCTCTGAGGGAAGGCTTTAGATTAGATGAGGCCGAGCTACAGCTCGGGTCGCCTCCATGTTGGCTGCCAGAGGAGGTGCTTCGGCGGAAGATGCTTCGGTAGGCACAACTCCGACTGCACCGGAGTTAGTTCCCACCACCTCCGAGACAGCCCCACCTGTAACCACCCGACCCCGCGCTTCTTCCAAGCGTCGGCGAGCATCTTCCCCGACAGGGGGCTCGTCTCACCCTTCTTCCAGCAAGCGTCTAGAGAAGAAGAAGAAGAGGAAAAAGAGAGCGGCTCCCGACTCGGGGACTCCTTCTGCCTCCACTGCCATCATCCCCTTTGTGGCATCTGTCATTGATCCTCTTGCTGTTGTTCCAGCTGATGCCTCCATCGTCCACCCACTGACCATTACTCTTGTAACCGATCCGACTGACGACTCCATCTTCCACCCACCGGTCACTACTCCTGCGGCCGATCTGGCGGATCCTGCTGCGGCTCCCCTCACCATCACCCCGGCTGTTGACCCCTCTGCTTCCTCCGATGCTTCTGACCTGGCAATGCCCGAGGGATCGGGGACTCTATCTGCTGAAGGGTCAGCCGAGCATCCGATGATGCACCTTTTGGTGCCCACTCAGTTTGATTGTCACCTGAGGATGCCCCCGGGCGAGCTACCCGACCGTCATCAAAATCTTCGCCTGTACGGGTCGGTGGCCGACCGCTATGCGCAGGGACTCGAGGAATCCTACTTTCAGGGTCCTCGCAATAAGGCGGACGCCTTTTTCCTCAAGGCCACTCAGGTATGCTAGGGCTAACTTGCCCCTCTATTGAGCATTCTGTCTCCTATTCATAAGATTGATATCTGTTTCACAGTTCGCGGGAGCCTGTCATGGTTTATCTATGTCGCTTCTGGCCCAGAGCTTAGCTCGGGCTAAGGCCGAGAGAGAAGTGGAGCGTCTAAAGACTCAACTGGAGCACACCCACCTTGTTTCCGACGAGCCCACTTTGACAAACCTGCGAGCCGAGGACCAAGCTCTCCAAGGCAGACTGGCTCATTCCGAGGAGCAACTAGAGACTGCACGCAGCCAGATCGAGGCCGCCAACTAGAGAATGCACGCAACCAGTCGTGGGCGCCTTGGACGACGAGTATCTTTACGTTGCCCGCTTACTTTTGCTTTATTGCTTCCCAATATTCCCCCTGCGATGCAACGGAGGTTGACCGTTCGATCCTGCGATTTACCAAGGTATTCTATGAACGACCTAGATTGCTTGCCCTCCCCTATATATAGGCGGTGACTACCGGGGTCACTTTCAAACCAAACATCAGTACACCGAGATCCCCTTCAGTTTTCCAGCCAGCATTCAATATGTCCATCGACTCATCCGAGGAACTGTTTTCCTTAAAAAGACCTTATACTTTCTCGGATGACTTTTACTTTTCTTCCTCAGAAGATATAGATTGGGAGCATCTTGCAATGATGCTTCCCCCGGATCCTCCTCTCCCGACGAGGGTGCCTACGACCACAACTTCCCCCCGTGAAATTACTTCTCGTAAAGGGAAGGAACCGGCGAAGGAAAGGCCAGCCTCCAGTATGGGGGTCACTGATATGGACGACCTACCCTTGGAGACCCGACGTCAGCTACTTCGGTCGGCTAAATTTTCATCTTCACTTGGTACTGCCGCCCCTCCCCGCCGAGCGAAGCGAGCTAAGGTGCCGGCCTCTACAAAACCTGCTGCCGTGACTCCTTTTTTCCCCGTGTGACTGTTGGGACCGGGTGCATGTTGACATGGATGCGGGTTCGTAATTTTAAAATTAATTACGTGCAGCGGAAGGTTTAGCATAAATAATTTTCAAATTATTTAACCACACATCTAAGCATGCAACTTTATCTTGTGTAGACATGATCATATATTTAAAATTTTGCAGAAACGTAAACTAATTTACGTATTACCTCGCATAACTCGAAGGAAGGGACGAGATCTAACCGTAAGCGTCCCTCGGAAGCTCCGCCTCTATTCGCGTCCACGCCGAGTATCTTCGGGATGACTTCGCAAAGCCACGAGTTTCGTGTTCTCGAGAACTACTAGATTCTCCGAGAATGCGACAAGAAAAACCAAGAGAGAAGTAATCACATCGGAAAAACTCACTACCAAGGTTGGCTGGAATCACAATTCCGGCGAGAAGGAGGAAGATGACTTGCGCCCAATCCCAAGGTGATAATGGCCGGAGATAAAGATCATCCCAACGGAAGAACTTTGTCACCTCGGTGCTTCTCCTTGTGCTCACGGCAAGAAGAAGGGAGAAGAGCCTTGTGGCCGGCCAAGAGAAAGAAGGGAGGAGAGGGAGAGAGCCCAGGCAAGAATACTTCGATTGATTTCCAGGCCTTGCCTTGGGTCCTTATATAGTTGCCTCTCAACCACCAAGTCTCTTTTTTCTTATGGAATAAATTTTCTATGACTTATTCCATCATGCCAAGTTTTATCATTTTTAATTCATGATAAAAATCCGACCAAGTCTCCTTTTTTCTTATGGAATAAATTTTCTTATCATGGTAAATCAATCCATGATTGATTTTATAAAATAAAATAAACCAATCCATGGTTCATTTTAATTTCCATGAAAAATAAACCAAACCTTGGTTTATTATATAAAATTTATATCATCCATAATTTTATAAAACAAACCACACAATTGGTTTATTTTATAAATTGAACCAAAAACTTGGTTCTCTCCCTTTGTTGTGGCCGGCCAAGCAAAGAGGATGGAGACCCCCTTTGGCCGGCCCATCCAAGCCATGCCCCAATGAATTAAACTCATTTAATTCATCTATTAAGTCTTCAAAAGACTTAGCCATTTTAGGCTTCCGATGCGTCTCTGATAAATTCAGATTCAACTTATCGTTTGGCTCAACCAAACCTAATCTCTCTTGATTGGAAAATCCAATTTTCAACTCGTTTTAAATCCCTCGGATTACTTGTAGTGCATGTGACTAAATAGGCTTTCGATTTATGTTGGCCGTCTATAATTAACCAATTATAGAACGATCATGAGTGACACCTAGCAGTACATCATGATCCTCAATTAATCGAAAGATCAACGGTTGACCTCAGAAACTATTCTGAAACCCTTCAGCAGCTTTAATGAATCATGCCCCATTCCCTTCACCATCTTATACCTACTTGGTTCAGGACATGGTTTATGTGTGTCAGTCCCCACTAGGCTAATTACGTCACACCTAGCCCAAGTAACGTTTTCTCATCCTACGGATTCTAATTACTCTCATGTATTTAAGAGATTCATACTCTGAACATGTCATACTCTGGCCAGAGGCTTCGAGTAACAATCCGATGATAGGCCTTGGGTATACATCTCCTCGCAAGGAGTGGTGAATCCTTTATAGGCTGTTCAAACATCTTCGGGCACTTCGGCTTATACCCAATCATCCTGGGTCCACACCTCCTTGGAGATGCTTGCTTAAGATGTCAAAGTATAAGTCTCCATGACCAAGATGACTTGAACACCGCAAGTCAAAGGAACATCGCACTTAAGCTGCAGTAAGAACTTCATTGACATATCTATATATAGACTATCATATGAAGTTTTACAGCCAGACACTCCAATGAACTAGTTCCCTTAACTAGCATTCATGTTTATCTCCGGACATCCCAATATCACCAGCTAGTCTCAACAGCCAGTGAGAATCAGCTGATTAGAGAATAACCCATGCTAGTCTCAACAGAATTGATAGTGTCCGTATTTATCAATTCATCGACTAGGGACAATTTCAATACTTCACAATTGCACATGTAGAGATAATCACTAGTTGTGAATTCATCACAAATTCTCTCATGCTGTGAATTATATTGCGGACATTCAGTAAATGAGTTTAAGATCTCAATCAAATACATAAACATGTATACTCAAATAGTGAATATTCATTTATTAAAATAAATGATTACAATCATAAGGCGATTGTCTTAGGATACTTTTCTCATATCACTAACAAACTCCCACTTGGCCTAATACCAATCGCTACGGTATCCAATACCATAGGCTCTAACATGACCCTCAAACTTGCTTTGAGGCAAGGCCTTAGTTAAAGGATCCGCTAAATTCCTTTCGGTGGGAATTTTCTCAATTTGTATATCATTCCTACTTATAATCTCTCTGATCAGATGATAGTGGCGAAGCACATGTTTGGATCGCTGATGAGACCTTGGTTCCTTCGCTTGTGCAATAGCTCCATTGTTGTCGCAATAAACCGGTATTGCTTCATCAATGGTTGGAACCACACCAAGTTCTGAGACAAACTTCTTGATCCAGACTGCTTCCTTTGCTGCTTCCGAAGCTGCAATATATTCTGCTTCCGTGGTAGAATCCGCTACGGTGTCTTGCTTGGAACTCTTCCAACTTATTGCGGCTCCATTTAAAATAAATACGTATCCGGACTGAGATTTGGAGTCATTCTTATCTGTCTGGAAACTGGCATCTGTATACCCACGTATTATCATATCACCTTCTCCATATATTAGGAACACATCCTTAGTTCTTCTCAAGTACTTGAGGATTGTCTTGACAGCCGCCCAATGATCCATTCCTGGATCAGACTGGTATCTGCTTGTGACGCTCAGAGCATACGATACATCGGGCCTAGTACATAACATAGCATACATGATAGATCCTATCGCGGATGCATAAGGAATCTTATTCATGCAAATCCTCTCGTCTTCTGTGCGCGGACACATAGACTTCGAAAGGTTGATCCCATGCCTGATGGGAAGGTAACCTTTCTTGGATTTCGACATGCTAAACCTTTCTAGCACTCGGTCTATGTATGTAGACTGCGAAAGACCAAGCAACCGTTTTGATCTATCTCTATAGATTCTAATCCCAAGGATATAGGTTGCTTCTCCCAGGTCTTTCATGGAGAAAGTTTTGGACAACCAAATTTTAACTGACTGTAAGACTGATATATCGTTTCCTATAAGTAATATGTCATCGACATATAACACTAGGAATACGACTGCACTCCAACTAATCTTCTTGTACACACAAGGTTCGTCAGGATTTTGTGAGAAATCAAACTCTTTGATTGTCTCATCAAAACGGATGTTCCAGCTCCTGGATGCTTGCTTTAATCCATATATGGATCATCGAAGCTTGCATACTTTGGTTTTATTAACCGATGTGAAACCTTCAGGTTGTACCATGTATACATCCTCAAGCAGGTTTCCATTAAGGGAAGCTGTTTTCACATCCATTTGCCATATCTCATAATCATAATGAGCTGCTATGGCCAGGAGCATCCGAATGGATTTAAGCATAGCTACTGGCGAATAGGTTTCGTCATAATCAATTCTTTATTTCTGACGATATCCTTTTGCCACTAATCTAGCCTTAAAGGTAACAACATTACCTTCCATGTCGGTTTTCTTCTTGAAAACCCACTTGCACCCTATGGGCTTAATCTCTTCAGGTGGGTTAACCAAGTCCCATACTTGATTTTTGTACATGGAATCCATTTCCGACTTTATGGCTTCAAGCCACTTATCTCTTTCTGAATTTTTCAAAACATCTTCATAACTGATAGGTTCGTCATTGTTAATGAGTAACACGTCGTTCGATTCACTTATGAGAAATTCGTATCTTTCTGGAATATTGCGTGTCCTATCAGACCTACGAAGAAGTGGTGTCATTTTAGGTTCAACTAATAGCTCATCATTATGAGTTATTGGTTGTGAGTCTAGACTAGGTGTCTCTGTAATGTCTATTGGAGTTTCTTGAACTTCTTCAAGTTCAATGCTACTCCCACTATTTTCTTGTAAAAGAAATTCTTTTTCTAGAAATACAGCATGCCTTGAAACAAACACCTTTTGTTCCAAGGGATGATAGAATTGGTAACCCTTTGTTTCCTTAGGGTATCCAATAAATAAACATTTATCAGACTTAGCATCCAATTTGTCTGATACAGTCCGCTTTACATAAGCAGGACAACCCCATATCTTTAGGTGAGATAAATGAGGTTTCTTACTATTCCACGTCTCATATGGAGTAGTAGAGACTACCTTGGTCGGGACTCTGTTTAGCAAGTAAACAACTGTCTTAAGCGTATAGCCCCAAAAGGATTTTGGAAGAGTTGCATGATTCATCATAGATCTAACCATGTCCATCAAGATTCGGTTACGCCTCTCAGATACACCATTATGCTGTGGTGTATATGGCGGAGTCCATTGAGACAATATCCTATTGTCCCTAAGATAATCTTGAAACTCTTGACTTAAGTATTCACCACCCCGATCGGATCGAAGTATCTTAATACTTTTGCCAAGCTGTTTCTCTACTTCACTTCTGAACTCTTTGAATTTCTCAATAGCTTCAGATTTGTGTTTCATTAAGAACACATACCCGAAACGTGAGTGATCATCGATAAAGGTAATGAAGTAGCTATAGCCTCCTTGTGCAAGAGTTGACATTGGTCCACATACATCAGTATGTATTAGACCAAGCAATTCTCCCACTGGTTTACCTTTTTCGGAAAAGGGTAATTTGGTCATCTTGCCTTTTAAGCATGATTCGCATGTATCAAATGAACCAGGTTCAAATGATTCCAGAATTCCACATCGGTGTAATTTGGTCATGTGTTTCTTGCTTACATGGCCAAGACGACAATGCCACGTATAGGAGTCTATTTGATTATCTATTCGAGCACGTTTGTTGCTAACTTCGATATTGAAAATGTCACCGGATAAATCTAACGTGTAGATACCATTGCATAAAGTTCCGGTCCCATAAAGAACACCATTTAAAGTTATGTAACAACAATTGTTACTAAAAGTTAAATGGTAACCCTTTTCATTCAAGCATGAAATAGATACAATGTTCTTTATTAATGAAGAAACAAAATAACAATTATCCAATTCTAAGACAAGTCCAGTAGGGAGCTTTAGCAAATATGTTCCGATGGCAATAGCAGCAATCTTTGCTCCATTTCCAACTCGCAAATTCGCTTCTCCCTTGACGAGTCTTCTTCTATTCCTTAGCCCGTGTATGCCATTAAATATATGTGAGCTACACCCAGTATCAAGTACCCAGGTGTACGAGGAAATAGAGTGACATTCAATAACGAAGATGCCTGAAGAGGATGGAGCATCAGATGCCTTCTTCTTCAAGGACTCAAGATAAACCTTGCAGTTTCTTCGCCAGTGGCCCTCCTTGCCGCAGTGATGGCAAGTGCCTTTTGGTGCCTTTTCAATCCTTTTGGCCTTAGTTAACTTATTGGTGTCCAAAATGGAACGCAAATTCAGAAAAGACATGATCAGGTGATTATCCTAGAAATACAAATTGAGGTTATGTGATGAGAATGATAAAGAATGCATCAATATACATTAATTAAATCCTATTTATTTTTCGAATTGAATAACCCTTTTTATCAATTCGAGAGATCGTAGGAACATCTCCAAATAGGTTGATATCCAACCATAGATAAGAACAACCATGGCTGGAGTCCATCAAGTTATTCTTAGCTATGAAGGTAGGTAATTATACCGATTACATATTACACATATGTAACTATCACATTATGCTATCAACTAATTGAATGTTTGCATATATCATTGGGTTGTTAACTCATTAACAAGTATGCAACAATATACATAGCACCTAACTGCACCTCTCTATACATCGACCTTGGCTGTGGCACAACAAATCGATGCTCCAAGCTTAAGGCTGACCCATTAATCAAGAAATAGTTTTAATATAGTTAGAGCTCATTCAATCGTTTAGTCAGGCTTGGATGTGTCCAACAACCAAAACTAAGGATTGACCTCTGACTCCAACTATATTAATCATAAACTAATTCCATGGTTTGAACATGTTGAGGTTCAAGCCGGGCATGAATGTGTCCATCAACCCAAACGAGAAACAAAACTCCGGTTCTAACCATATTAATGGAAGGTGTTGGCCTTAATATTTTGTAAGGGGTTTTGGGTCTCATCCTTTTCTTTTATGCACATTCATGACATATAATTATGTCATGTTCTAACGATTTCCTTAATAAAGTATGTATGTGACTTAATTTATCAAGTCTCATTAATTGAATTAGGAACCGGATTTCCTAATTCTAATTTCATACTTTATTCAAGAAATTGTTTTCCTAAATTATCATAATCAATTTCGGAATTAATATGTTTAAGACTTTGATTTCTCTAAATCAAATCTTATTAAATTAAGAGACAGATTCTCTTAATTCAACCACATATTATTTTCATGAAAATCTTATTTAAGGAAATATACTCTATAGGAAACAATTTTCCTAATTAATTTTGGAGACAATAATATGTAAGAGCATCACCTCATAAATCAAATAAGGAAATTATCGTTTGAGAATCACCTCAAAATTTCCAAGATTTGATCACATATTTTATTTATGGAAAATTAATATCAATAACTTAATTTGGACGGCTCCCCGAGACTCAATCCAAAATAAGAATTTATTGATAATATAATTTGGACGGCTCCCCGAGGCTCAATCCAAATTAAACATTTGACAGTTTAAATTCAATTTAGGAAATTTAATTATAACAACTAACTTTAAATTGGACGGCTCCCCGAGGCTCAATCCAAAATAAAGAATTTTGTAAATAATTTAATTTTTAATTATGAATTTAAATGCCAATTAATATTCCCATAATTTGTCTAGACTTTCTTGAAAGAAAGTGCCCAAAATTGTGAGCTTTCCATAAATGGAAAGTTTCCAAAAATAAAAGGTTTTCAGAATAATTGTAAGTTTCTGGTACAAAGAAAACTTACGTTTTTCCAAAATTGGAAAATTTTCAAAATAGGAAATTTCCAAAATTGGAAAGTTTCCAAAAATGGAAAATTTTCACAATTATCATAAAATTTCAGAAACAGAGATATTTCAAAAGTTTGCGAAATTTCATGATGATTTCCAAACTTTGAAATTTCTAAATCGAAAATTTACCATAATTGGAAAGTTTCTATAATTGAAAAATTTTCCAAAATTAAGATCATGACAAAGTTTTCCGCAAAACAATTATATGATTATGTCGAACACTAACCGGCTCTGATACCACTGTTGGGACCGGGTGCATGTTGACATGGATGCGGGTTCGTAATTTTAAAATTAATTACGTGCAGCGGAAGGTTTAGCATAAATAAAATTTTAAATTATTTAACCACACATCTAAGCATGCAACTTTATCTTGTGTAGACATGATCATATATTTAAAATTTTGCAGAAACGTAAACTAATTCACGTATTACCTCGCGTAACTCGAAGGAAGGAACGAGATCCAACCGTAAGCGTCCCTCGGAAGCTCCGCCTCTATTCGCGTCCACGCCGAGTATCTTTGGGATGACTTCGCAAAGCCACGAGTTTCATGTTCTCGAGAACTACTAGATTCTCCGAGAACGCGACAAGAAAAACCAAGAGAGAAGTAATCACATCGGAAAAACTCACTACCAAGGTTGGCCGGAATCATAATTTCGGCGAGTAGGAGGAAGATGACTTGCGCCTAATCCCAAGGTGATAATGGTCGGAGATGAAGATCGTCCCAACGGAAGAACTTTGTCGCCTCGGTGCTTCTCCTTGTGTGACTTCCTCTCAGGAGCTCACCCATTCTTCGCCCGGGCACGAGGTATCTCTTCCCCCGCCGACTCGCGAGGTTGCCCCTCCTCAGTCGAGGGCTTTCACTTTGATGCCCTCTGTTCCTGAGGGAACTAGCATTTACTCTTCTTTGACAAGGGCGGCCTCCCCAAGCGCTACAACTCGCGGGGCTTTCTCTTCTTCTACCTCGTCCCTGGCAATGAGTGCTCCTGCACAACTCAGGGCGTTCCTGTATGTCGACCGGCTGACAATACTGGCTTGGCTAATGCTGGAGGTGCTACTATCAGACAGCCCCTGCCCTTGCCTCTACTAGCTCGGGGAGCCCCTTTTATTGCATTCTCACTAACCTCTCCCAGATTATGGGCCTCTGCTGGTGACGATGTTGTTATTAGCTCTCCTCAGCCAGTCTTTCTGAGTGCCACCACTCGCGGGGCCCTAGCTAGTGACTCATGTTCAAGGAGCGGTCTGGACAGGGAGTCTGAAGCCCCGTCCAGGCGAGAGCCTGGAAACTCTGCTCAGGCGAGAACGCAGGGGCTGACTCAAGGGGCCTCAGGCTATGGAAGATGCTCCTTTTGTTTTTCATTTCTTTGCTTCTGACACTTGCTGTCTTTCTTGCAGGCGTGCCTAGCCTGGAACCTCGAAGAACTGGTGACGCTCAAGACCCAGCTTTTTGAAGCACACCGCGTCATCTCCACTCTCCGGACCGACCTGAAGGCCAAGGAGAAGAGCGGGCGGCTTGCGCTGCGGAGCTTGATAAACTTCAACAAAACACGAAGTCCAAGCATTCGTGCAAAAAGCAAATCAGCGGCGCATACGACGCCTTAAAGAATATGCCGACTCCCTACTCCAGGGCAAGCCTCCGAAGAAGACCCGCCGAGCCCCGTGAACTAGCAACAGTTGTTACGAAGAATGCTTTGCTTCCTTTTGCTGAAGAGAGGCCATGCCTCGTTTTTGTAATAGCTTTTGATATTAAGAATGCCTACTTTTTAATATTTCTGGTGTCTTTGTGATGTTTGAGCGCCCAGAATCCGAGCTGCGTTACTAACCCGAGTGAGGATACCCCAGCCCAAATCCGCCTTGCTGAACGCGTATGCGAATCATGCGAGCATTACGCCTTCCACTCGCGTTGGCCACTCGGGCAAGAATAACTCACACTTTGCGATTGTAGGAGCGAAACACTTAAGCATAATAGCGGCTCGAGCGAGAGCGAGTGATTCAGTACTTGGAGAACTACTCAGAGTTAATCGAATGAAGTTGCTGACTTGGGCAATTCATGGTGCTCTTGCCGAGTCATGGGCCTCGTAGAGGCTCGCGATGGTGCCTTCGCTCGGATCCCGCTTGGGGGGCGACCAAGTCAGGGAGATGTCCGGGAGGTGTTCTTGCTTTAGGACTTCGGGAGTTTTGTGCACTCGATCGGGCAAGACATAGGGAGCATGGGTCGCCAGGCGTCCAGCTGAGGGCCAATCTGAGGGATAAATATAACTCGTGTAAAGATGAAAGCCTGACCACTGACTCAGGACGATTCTTAGGAGCGTGGGCCGCCATGCGTCCGATCGGAGACACTGAATCGAGTGGGGCGTGGAAGCTGGTCCACTTATAACTTGCTGGCGAGGCAAGAGTTTAGCGCACAAGGTCGGGCAAGACTCAGGGAGCATGGGACGCCACACGTCTTACTGAGCAGCTGAGCCGCAGGGATAAATAGCCACACGGTCGGGCAAGACTCAGGGAGCGTGGGACGCCACGCGTCTTATTGAGCAGCCGAGCCGCGGGATAAATAGCACACACGGTCGGGCAAGACTTAGGGAGCGTGGGATGTCATGCGTCTTACTGAGCAGCCGAGCTGCGGGATAAATAGCACACACGGTCGGGGAAGACTCAGGGAGCGTGGGACGCCACATGTCTTATTGAGCAGGCGAGTCGCGGGATAAATAGCACACACGGTCGGGCACGACTCAGGGAGCGTGGGACGTCACGCGTCTTATTGAGCAGCCGGGCCGCGGGATAAATAGCGTACACGGTCGAGCAAGACTCAGGGAGCGTGGGACGCCACGCGTCTTACTGAGCAGCCGAGCCGCGGGATAAATAACACACACGGTCGGGCAAGACTCAGGGAGCGTGGGATGCCACGCGTCTTACTGAGCAGCCGAGCCGCGGGATAAATAGCGGACACGGTCGGGTAAGACTCAGGGAGCGTGGGACGCCACGCGTCTTACTGAGCAGCCGAGACGCGGGATAAATACCGCATACGGTCGGGCAAGACTCAGGGAGCGTGGGATGTCACGCGTCTACTGAGCAGCCAAGCTGCGGGATAAATAACGCACACGGTCGGGCAAGACTCAGGGAGCGTGGGACGCCACGCGTCTTACTGAGCAGCCGAGCCGTGGGATAAATAGCGCACACGGTCAGGCAAGACTTAGGGAGCGTGGGACGTCACGCGTCTTACTGAGCAGCCGAGCCACGGGATAAATAGCGCACACGGTCGAGCAAGACTCAGGGAGCGTGGGACGCCACGCGTCTTACTGAGCAGCCGAGCCGAGGGATAAATAGCGCACACGATCAGGCAAGACTCAGGGAGCGTGGGACGCCATGCATCTTCCTGAGCAGCCGAGCCGTGGGATAAATAGCGCACACGGTCGAGCAAGACTCAGGGAGCGTGGGATGCCACGCGTCTTACTGAGCAGCCGAGCCGCGGGATAAATGTTGGGTTCTCCCGGCACAAAACAATAAAAACGCAGCGGAAACAAGAACCCACGAGCGATCCATGCGAAAGAAAACACGTACAAAGCTATCTATCTAATAGATTTATCTACTGTTTATACCTTTGAAGCGTGCCCTTCGGTTATCCCGCTCGTCCAAGATGCGCCGGATCTCTTGCACGTTCAAACGTCCGTGCCTCTATTCGTATCCACACGGACACAATCTCTCAACTTCGGGAGAACTACCTTAGTTGTGCTAGCAACTTGAGATAGCTCGAAAACACCAAGAACCTTACAGTAAGGTTTCGGCCAAGAGTGGAGGAGAGGAAGAAGAGAAGGAGGGAAGGGGAAAAGCTAAGGCAAGAACAAGGAGAGAACATCCAAAGTCACAAGGCCCTCTTTTATAATCATCCCATGAATATGAAGAGGATTGTGTCTCTTTGGCTTCCCAATAAAGAGCACATATTTTCATGTGGCTCTTCATCTTTTCCCATGCAAGAAAAGAATCTTTTCATCCAATGAAAAGAGTCTTTTCTCATTCCTCCATGCAACTCCGACCGGGCCTCTCGGGCTTCCGACTCGGTCTCCCGACCAAGTCTCCCGAGTGGCGAGCTCCCGACCCAGTCCGCCGAACTCCGACCCAGTCTGCCGAGTGCCGACCTAGTCCGCCGAGTTCCGACTCGGTCCGCCGAGCTCCGACTCGGCCCGCCGAGCTCCGACTCGGCCCGCCGAGCTCCGACTCGGCCCGCCGAGCTCCGACTCGGCCCGCCGAGCTCCGACTCGGCCCGCCGAGCTCCGACTCGGCCCGCCGAGCTCCGACTCGGCCCGCCGAGCTCCGACTCGGCCCGCCGAGCTCCGACTCGGCCCGCCGAGCTCCGACTCGGCCCGCCGAGCTCCGACTCGGCCCGCCGAGCTCCGACTCGGCCCGCCGAGCTCCGACTCGGCCCGCCGAGCTCCGACTCGGTCCGTCGAGCTCCGACTCGGCCCGCTCTTGAGTTCCCAACTCGAGCCCCCCCGAACTGACCTCCCGAGTTCCCAACTCGGGCTCAGGTCTCCCGAGTTCCCAACTCGGGCTCAGATCTCCCGACCAACTTTCCCGAAGTATTGTGTCCTTTGTGTGTGACCCAATAGGTTCTCGTGACGTTGGCAATGCGCCTAAACACTTTAGACACATAAGCAATGAGCGGCATCTAGCAATGCATCATTGCTACCCAAGTAACAAGAAAAGTCGAGATCCGACTAAACCTCCGTGACTATGATAGTGTATGACCTTGTCCTTCTATCCTTGATATCTAGATTGACCAATGAGGCATAGACCGTGTCATCCTCAATCAATCTTGTGTTTCTTGATCCCCGTGTAGACTCACTCAAACAAATGAGCTCAATATCTCATATTGACTCATTTGAGCATGGTCATGCGTTTCAGTAGTCCTACTTGATCAAGGGGCCCACAGATATCACTCCCGTCATATGGGAGGGATAGATCCCATCTACATCACTCACATCCCTCCGCATAATTCATTACATACCCAGTGATCGCCTTTATAGTCCATCCTGTTACGGGTGACGTTTGATGATACCAAAGTACATAACTCCTTATGTAGGGAACCGTAGTGACTTCAGGTCTAAAGACTATTCATACTAATAGTCACATGAGAAAGTCTATGACACTCATATGACAATCTATAAAACTTTCTCATGGCGGGTCATTCAGTATACATTCTCCAATGTATACACATGTGTCAACTTGATATCACATATCCATGACTTGTGAGCTCAAGTCATCAGTTGACCTACATGCTGGTCTCGAAGCATCAATATTGTCCCTGAATAATTGATGCTTGACTAGGAATAATTTAGTGTAGTGTTCTCAACATTATCTCACTATCGATTTAACCAATCGATATAATGTAGATAAGAACTTACTACACAAGGACATTATTATACTTAGTCATTCGGCACAGAATACAAAGTAAGTATAATAACCAAACATGCCTTTATTAATGATAGAATATGATACAAAATGCCCCTAATCAATCATCACATAATTGGCTCTAGGGCTCCTACTAACAATAAATAGCGCACACGGTCGGGCAAGACTCAGGGAGCGTGGGACGCCACGCATCTTACTGAGCAGCTGAGCCGCGGGATAAATAGCGCACACGGTCGGGCAAGACTCAGGGAGTGTGGGATGCCACGCGTCTTACTGAGCAGCCGAGCCGCGAGATAAATAGCGCACACAGTGGGGCAAGACTCAGGGAGCGTGGGACGCCACGCATCTTACTTAGCAGCCGAGCCGCGGGATAAATAGCGCACACGGTCGGGCAAGACTCAGGGAGCGTGGGACGTCACGCATCTTACTGAGCAGTTGAGCTGCGTGATAAAGAGTGCACACGGTCCGGCAAGACTCAAGGAGCGTGGGACGCCACGCGTCTTACTGAGCAGCCGAGCTGCGGGATAAATAGCGCACACGGTCGTGCAAGACTCAGGGAGCGTGGGAGGCCACGCATCTTACTGAGCAGCCGAGCCGCGGGATAAATAGCGCACACGGTCGGGCAAGACTCAGGGAGCATGGGACGTCACGCGTCTTACTGAGCAGTCGAGCCGCGGGATAAATAGCGCACATGGTCAGGCAAGACTCAGGGAGCATGGGACGCCACGCGTCTTACTGAGCGTCGAACCGCGGGATAAATAGCGCACATGATCGGGAAAGATTCAGGTAGCGTGGGACGCAACGCATCTTAATGAGCAGCCGAGCCGCGGGTTAAATAGCGCACACGGTCGGGCAAGACTCAGGGAGCGTGGGACGCCACGCGTCTTACTGAGCGCCGAGCCACGGGATAAATAGCGCACACGATCGGGCAAGATTCAGGGAGTGTGGGTTGTCACGCATCTTACTGAGCAGCCGAGCCGCGGGATAAATAGCGCACACGGTCGGGCAAGACTCAGGGAGTGTGGGATGCCACACGTCTTACTGAGCAGCCGAGCCGCGAGATAAATAGCGCACACGGTGGGGCAAGACTCAGGGAGCGTGGGACGCCACGCATCTTACTTAGCAGCCGAGCCGCGGGATAAATAGCGCACACGGTCGGGCAAGACTCAGGGAGCGTGGGACGTCACACATCTTACTGAGCAGTTGAGTTGCGTGATAAAGAGCGCACACGGTCCGGCAAGACTCAAGGAGCGTGAGACGCCACACGTCTTACTGAGCAGCCGAGCCGCGGGATAAATAGCGCACACGGTCGTGCAAGACTCAGGGAGCGTGGGAGGCCACGCCTCTTACTGAGCAGCCGAGCCGCGGGATAAATAGCGCACACGGTCGGGCAAGACTCAGGGAGCGTGAGACATCATGCATCTTACTGAGCAGTCGAGCCGCGAGATAAATAGCACACACGGTCAGGCAAGACTCAGGGAGCATGGGACGCCACGCGTCTTACTGAGCATCGAGCCGCGGGATAAACAGCGCACACGATCGGGAAAGATTCAGGTAGCGTGGACGCAACGCATCTTAATGAGCAGCCGAGCCGCGGGTTAAATAGCGCACACGGTCGGGCAAGACTCAGGGAGCGTGGGACGCCACGGGTCTTACTGAGCGCCGAGCCACGGGATAAATAACGCACACGATCGGGCAAGATTTAGGGAGTGTGGGACGCCATGCATCTTACTGAGCAGCCGAGCCGCGGGATAAATAGCGCACACGGTCGGGTAAGACTCAGGGAGCGTGGGACGCCACGCGTCTTACTGAGCAGCTGAGCCGCGGGATAAATAGCGCACACGGTCGGGCAAGACTCAGGGAGCATGGAACGCCACGCGTCTTACTGAGCAGCCGAGCCGCTGGATAAATAGCGCACACGGTCGGGCAAGACTCAGGGAGCGTGTGACGCCACGCGTCTTACTGAGCAGCCGAGCCGCGGGATAAATAGCGCACACGGTCGGGCAAGACTCAGGGAGCGTGGGACGCCACGCGTCTTACTGAGCAGCCGAGTCGCGGGATAAATAGCGCACACGGTCGGGCAAGACTCAGGGAGCGTGGGACGTCACGCGTCTTACTGAAAAGCCGAGCCATGGTATAAATAGCGCACACGGTCAGGCAAGACTCAGGGAGCGTGGGACACCACGTGTCTTAGTGAGCAGCCGAGCTGCGGGGTAAATAGCGCACATGGTCGGGCAAGACTAAGGGAGCATGGGACGCCATGCGTCTTACTGAGCAGCCGAGCCGCGGGATAAATAGCGCACACGGTCGGGCAAGACTCAGGTAGCGTGGGACGCCACGCGTCTTACTGAGCAGCCGAGCCACGGGATAAATAGCGCACACGGTCGGGCAAGACTCAAGGAGCATGGGACGCCACGCCTCTTACTGAGCAACCGAGCCGCGGGATAAATAGCGCACACAGTCGGGCAAGACTCAGGGAGCATGGGACGTCACGCGTCTTACTGAGTAGCCGATGCGCGGGATAGATAGCGCACATGTTCGGGCAAGACTCAGGGAGCGTGGGATGCCACGCGTCTTACTGAGCAGCCGAGCCGCGGGATAAATAGCGCACACGGTCGGGCAAGACTCAGGGAGCGTCGGATGCCACACATCTTACTGAGCAGCCGAGCCGTGGGATAAATAGCGCACACGGTCGGGCAAGACTCAAGGAGCGTGGGACGCCACACATCTTACTGAGCGCCGAGCCGTGGGATAAATAGCGCACACGATCGAGCAAGACTCAGGGAGCGTGGGACGCCACGCATCTTACTGAGCAGCTGAGTCGCGGGATAAATAGCGCGCACAGTCGGGCAAGACTTAGGGAGCGTGGGACGCCACGCGTCTTACTGAGTAGCCAAGCCGCGAGATAAATAGCGCACACGGTCAGGCAAGACTCAGGGAGCGTGGGCCGCCACACGTCTTACTGAGCAGCCGAGCCCCGGGATAAATAGCGCACACGGTCGGGCAAGACTCAGGAGCGTGGGACGCCATGCGTCTTACTGAGCATCCGAGCCGCGGGATAAATAGCGTACACGGTCGGGAAAGACTCAGGGAGCGTGAGACGTCACACGTCTTACTGAGCAACCGAGCCGCCGGATAAATAGCGCACACGGTTGGGCAAGACTCAAGGAGCGTGAGACGCCATGCGTCTTACTGAGCAACCGAGCCGCGGGATAAATAGCGAACATGGTCAGGCAAGACTCAGGGAGCGTGGGACGCCACGCGTCTTATTGAGCAGTCGAGCCACGGGATAAATAGCTCACACAGTCGGGCAAGACTCAGGGAGTGTGGGACACCACGCATCTTACTGAGCAGCCGAGCCGCGGGATAAATAGCGCATACGGTCGGGCAAGACTCAGGGAGCGTGGGACGTCATGCGTCTTACTGAGCAGCCGAGCCGCCGGATAAATAGCGCACACGGTCGGGCAAGACTCAGGGAGCGTGGGACGCCACACGTCTTACTGAACGCCGAGCCGCGGGATAAATAGCGCACACGATCGGGCAAGACTCAGGGAGCGTGGGACGCCACACGTCTTACTGAGCGCCGAGCCGCGGGATAAATAGCGCACACGATCGGGCAAGACTTAGGGAGCGTGGGACGCCACACATCTTACTGAGCAGCCGAGCCGCGGGATAAATTGCGCACACGGTCGGGCAAGACTCAGGGAGCGTGGGTCGCCACGGGTCTTACTGAGTAGCCGAGCCGGGGGATAAATAGTGCACACGGTCGGGCAAGACTCAGGGAGCGTGGGATGCCACGCGTCTTACTGAGCAGCCGAGCCGCGGGATAAATAGCGCACACGGTCGGGCTAGACTCAGGGAGCGTGGGCCGCCACCCGTCTTACTGAGCAGCCGAGCCGCGAGATAATAGCTCGAGAGTCTAAAGCATCTGCGAGCGGGGTGAGGACCGTGCTTTTCCACTATTATGAGTGCTTTACATTTACATTATAATTTCTCATTCAGCAGCCCGATAGGGCTGAAGGTGAATCGCACTCCAGGGTCGATCCAACCTTTTTCCCTTCTCATTCTCTAAGTAATAAGCCCTTGAAGCGAGCTTCTGAATAACTTTGAAGGGTCCTCCCCACTATGGCTCTAGCTTGTTTACATCTCCCACGGGCTTGATTCGCTTCCAGACAAGGTCTCCCACTTGGAATTTCCTCGGCAATACCTTCCGATCATGGTTCTGTCTCATCTTCTGTCGATATGCGAACATACGAGCGACTGCTTTGTCTCGGATCTCATCAACTAGGTCCAGCTCCAGTCGTCGCCTTTTCGAGTTATCCTCATCATAGGGCGTCCGTCGGTCTGATTCGCATCCGACCTCGACCGGGATTACTGCTTCACTCCCGTATACTAGCCTGGAAAGGTGTGCACCCCGTTGTCTCTTTGATCGTGGTCCGCAGGGCCCATAGGATGCTCGGGAGCTCGTCTACCCACGTTCTGCCAACATGGTCCAGCTTGGTCTTTAATCCTTTAAGGATCTCCGGTTGGCCACTTCGGCTTGGCCATTGCTTTGGGGATAGGCTACAGAAGTGAAGGCTTGCTTGATGTCGTACTTCGCGCACCATTCTTGTATCCTTCGCCCTTGGAATTGCCTCCCATTGTCCGAGACAAGTTTGTGCGAGATTCCGTATCGGCATAGTATGTCTCGCCACAAGAATTTCATAACCGCCTGCTCAGTGATACGCGATAGAGCCTCCGCCTCTATCCATTTGGAAAAGTAATCGACGGCCACCAGCAAATACTTCTTCTGGGTCGCGGCAGTCGGGAATGGTCCCACATGTCCATGCCCCACTGATCAAAAGGGCAGGAGACCGCCGATGCCTTCATAGCTTCCGTAGGTCGATGTGGTAGGCAATGATGCTTCTGGCAGGACAGGTAGGTGGCGACCAGCTCGTTGGCGTCCTTCTGCAGGGTCGGCCAATAATATCCGGCCATCAGCGCCTTCTGGGTCGTCGCATGAGCCCTGCGTGGTTTCCACAGATCCCCAAGTGAATTTCTCGTAGCACATAGTCTGCATCCTCCTCGCCCAAGCACTTGAGTAGAGGTCGGGAGAACGATCTTTTGTATAGCACGTCACCGACTATGGTATACGAGCTATATGCTTCTTGAGCCATCGAGCTTCTTCTCGGTAGGCCGGCAAGACTCCCCTTGTGAGATAAGCAATGATTGGGGTTCGCCAGTCAGATTCCAACTCCATGTCAGCTTGCCTCTCTATTTGCATGATCAGGAGTGTCGGACCTCTGGCTGGGGGAGCACCCAAGAGCCGACTGAGCTGGCTAGCTTAGCCAATTCGTCTGCCTTAAAGTTATCCTCCCGCGGGATCTTCCTTACTTACACTTCTTTGAATTCGGCTTTCGGCTTCTCATAAGCCTCAATGAAGGCTTGCTGTCGATCATTGTTAACCTCAAATCGCCCAGCCACTTGCTGTGTCACCAGCTGGGAGTCAGAATAAAGCATCACCCGGGTCGCCCCCACAAGCCTGGCGGCCTGTAGTCCAGATATGAGAGCCTCATATTCGACCACATTATTCATGGCCCGATACTCCAGTCGAACAGACAGGTGCATTTGCTCTCCATTCGGGGAGATCATCAAGATACCTATCCCACTCCCTGACCGGGC
Organism: Boesenbergia rotunda; assembly: GCA_024364735.1. Taxonomy (NCBI): domain Eukaryota; kingdom Viridiplantae; phylum Streptophyta; class Magnoliopsida; order Zingiberales; family Zingiberaceae; genus Boesenbergia; species Boesenbergia rotunda. The sequence goes on along the minus strand of JAGFNQ010000143.1, from coordinate 600,424 downwards.
TGTTGAGCCGTCTATATATATTTGCCAGGCTTCTTCAACCTCATCCGCATGNTGCTTCTTGCTTAACCAAGACCATGCTGATTGAGTCAGCCGACGCAGCCAAATAAACATACAAGGTCTCCCCAACTCCGGCTTGGTCAGCACGGGCAGCTCAGCAAGGTAGGCCTTCAGTTCTTCGAATGCCTTGTCACAGTCAGCGTCCCACTGGAATTTGGTGGCTTTGCGGAGGGAATTTGAAGAAGGGCAACCCTCGCTCAGCAGATCGGGAGATGAACCGAGACAGGGCCGTCATTCGCCCTATGAGCCGCTGTGCTTCTCTGAGATTTCGGGGCGGGGGTATTTCCAGCAGAGCTTTAACCTTGCTGGCATTGGCTTCAATACCCCGCTCGGTCACGATGTAGCCCAAGAACTTTCCACTCCGGGCGCCGAAGAGGCACTTGGCCGGGTTCAGCTTGAGTCCGTACCTGCGGAGCGTCTGACACGTCTCCTCGACGTCCTCTATCAAGTCTCTAGCTTGGGCGGACTTGATGAGGATGTCGTCCACGTATACTTCGACATTTCTTCCGATCTGGGATCGGAAGACTTTATTCATCATGCGCTGGTAGGTGGTTCCAGCATTCTTCAGCCCGAACGGTATGACGGTGTAACAGTAGGTACCGTCCGCCGTGATGAAGCTGACCTTCTCCTGATCTTCGACGGCCAGGGGTACTTGGTGATACCCCTGGTAAGCGTCCAGCATGGAGATGAACTCGCTACCGGCTGTCGAGTCCACCATCTGGTCGATCCGAGGCAAGGGATAGCAATCCTTCGGGCAAACCTTGTTGATGTCCCGAAAGACGATGCAAATCCGCCACTTATTGTCCGGCTTGGGCACCAACACCACATTGGCTAGCCAGGCCGGGAACTGCACCTCCCGAATGTGTCCGGCCTCCAGCAACTTCTCGACTTCAACCTGGATCGCTTTATTTTGCTCGGTGCTGTAGTCCCGTTTCCTCAGCTTCACGGGCCGAGCGTGGGGATAAGCATGGAGGTGGTGCTCCGCCACCTCCGGTCGAACGCCTTTCAGTTCTTTGACTGACCATGCGAACACATCTTGGTTCTGAGCCAAGCACTCCAACAGGGGCTTCTTCAGTTCCTCGGGCAACCCGCTGCGACCTTGACTCTGGATTCCTCCCGATCTGGAAGGAGCTGCACCTCCTCCTTGTCCTCATGCAACTCTGACCAAGGGGAGGCCTAGACCATGTTGCAATCGAGGTAAGGGCGTGGAGCCTTGCGACTTTCTACCTGGACGTCGTCCATGTAGCATCTCCGGGCCACTCTTTGGTTGCCCTTGACTTCTCCCACCTTGTCCCCGACTAGGAACTTGACCTTCAGATAAAAGGTGGAGGCGACGACCCGAAACTCGTTGAGGGCTGGTCGACCCAAAATCGCGTTGTAAGACGAGGGAGCGTCCACCACCAAGAAAGTGGACCACCGAGTCCTCTTCAGTGGCTCCTCGCCCAAGGAGATGGCCGGTCGGATCTGACCGATAGGCTGCACCTGGTTCCCCGTTAACCCAAACAATTGGGTTGCTACCAGGTCCAGCTGGGACCTCTCGATCTGGAGCTGGTCGAACGCTCTCTTGTAGAGTATGTTGACCGAGCTGCCAGTGTCCTCTATGGTATGGTGGACTTGATAGTTGGCGATGATGGCGGTAATGACCAACGCGTCATTGTGCGGGACCTCTAGCCCTTGCAAATCCTGAGGCCCAAAACTGATCTGTGGCCGCTCCGCCTAGGCCGCACTGGTGCCGACCTGCTGAATCTCCAGTCGGCGCACCCGCGCCTTCCTGGCACGGTTGGAGTCTCCTCTCGTAGGTCCGCCCGAGATGACATTCATGCCTCCTAGGACGACATTCTGCTGGTTGGCCTGCTCCTCCTCCATCTCCTTGTCCCTAGCCCGGCTCCCTGAGGGAAAAGATTACGGGCAGCCGGGGGGTTTCCTCGTAACTCCTCGGCCGCTGGGTCGACATTCGGGCCGCCTCGGCCTGCACCCCGTCCGGGAGGTGTCTGCCGCCCTCGTCCCCTGGGGACTGGGGCTCGGCCCCGACCAGCTTGGCGGCACTCCTCGGTGGCGTGCTTGTGTCTCTAATGGAAGGTGCAGTATGGCCTCCAGCGGGCGGGAAACACCCTTGGGCCACTTGCTGTACATGCCGTCACTCCATACCTGCACGCTCGACGGGTCCGCGTGGGCTACGCATATGTCCGTCAGGGGGCCTGGTATTCTGCACGGGGTTGGGAGATGCTGGGGCGGCCGACTCCTTTTTGCGAGTGGCCTGCGCTTCCTCCACATTGATATATTTGTCAGCCTTGTCGAGAAGGCTGTCGATGTCCTTCGGGGGTTTCATGATCAGTGAGCGAAAGAACTCCCCCATATTTAATATGTGGAGCTCATATTAAATATGGGGGTTGGTGAGGTAGATCAATGGTGATCCTCTAGTGGAATGGATCATCATTAATGGATCGGGTCTTGATCCATTAGGTGGCCAAGACCCAACTCCTCCTCATGGTTTCTATTGTAGCCTATATATACCTCATGAAGTCATGATACCAAGGATCCAATACACAACAAACCCTAAGCCTCACTCTCTTATTCTCTCTTCCTCACCCTCTCTCCTAGGGTTGGGTGACGCTGGTAGAAAGGGTGAAGAAGCTCTCGGTTGGAGGCTTTCCTTCTTCTTCTTCTCTTCCTCCCTTCTCCCTCTCTTGAGCGAGCACATCAAAGGAGGAGATAGGGTGGTTGGCGGTAAGGGGAAGCTCTCCTTTGGCGTCGGCGGTGAGGAGGAATAAGGTGGTTGGCCGACGGCTTGGGTGTGAGATAAGGAGAGTTTCTTTCCTTCTCTCTTCTTCTTCATCTTCTTCCTCTTCCTTTGCATCTTCTCTTGTGGCCGGTGCTTCCTTGGAGCAAGGTGTAGAGTCGGTGGCGCAAGGTGGAGGTGGCTTAGTTGGCAGTGTTGGGTATGACTTGGCGGATTTCCCTAGCGAATATCTAGTCAATCCGAGAGACCTCTCTATGCCTACGGATTAAAAAAATTCAATCCGAATAGAGAGCTGATTCCCATCGACCGTCTCGTGCCATATCAAACTATCCAAAATTGCAACTTAGCCAATTACCAAAATTGGCCTTGCATTTTGCTCAACCGTTCGACGCAGAAAAGGCGACAAGTTGATCGCCGGCTTTTTGTGTTTATGGTCGGGGTCCAGTTAAGAATTTATTAAATATATTTTGCAAGCAAAACAATAAATTCTAACACATGAAATGACGAGACATATCCACACAGCACATACATGACATAAGAATATGCAAAGGAGCGTTTGGAAGGTTATACCTTTCCGATCACCTCGCGGTCTTCTACTTTATATCCCTCCCTTCGCGGACATCGTGTGGGCGACGATCTACCATGATCCGAGATCACCAAGAATACCAACCAACCCACTTCTTCAACCGGCCGAAAACCCTAAGCCCTAGGGTTTGCGCCGTCGGCACCTCCTCCCCTCCCTTTGCGTTGCTGTCCTCCGGAGCTGGGTCCAAGCCCTCCGGATCAGCGGTACACCTCAAGAGGAAGATGAAGAAGAAGAAGAAGACAAAGAATAGCCTTCTTCTCAGCCACAAAAACCCGCACCTCTTCTTCTTCTCCTTACTTGCGGCGCCGCCTACAGCCGGCCACCGACCCCTCTTTCGACCTCCCTGAGCACACACAAGGCAGAGGACTCCTCTACCTTGCTTCTGTAAGCCTCAGCCCGAGATTGGTGGAGGAGGGAAGAAGAACCGAGGAGTTTCCTCCTCTTCTTTTTGTTGCGCCGCCGAGAGAGAAAGAGAGAGGGAGAGGGAGTCGATTTTGGTCTTGGCTTCTAGGATTGATCAAAATTGTTTGGTTTCTTGATCTCATAGGGTATTTATAGGGCTAAGGCAGGGACCAAGAGGAGGAGTTGGTTCTTGGCCCGCTAATGGATCCAAACCCGATCCATTAATTAAGATCCATTCCACTAAAGGATCTTAATTGAACTTACCTCACCAACCCCCATATTTTCATATGGGATCCACATATTACGAGTCGTCCATCCCCCCGTTGTTTAAGATCGCACATGCCCGTTAATTAATTAAATTACTGATAATTTAAATTAATTAACTTCTGGATCCTTGATTAGTAACACTCAACCTTATCAACGTGCCGGATCAAATCCACCTGCAGGGTTTGACACGATGAACCTTTTGAGCTCATCAAGGGGGCATCATCATCCTGACTCACCAGGACACGGATTCCATCAATAATCATCGGCACATCATATTATTAATATTATTTCCCGACTTACCGGGTCTATCGATCTAACAGAATAGATCTCGCCCTTTGATAAATTAAAGAAATAATAATATATGCCTAATATTATTTCGGGATTAAGGGATCGCCCTCCATAATAACAACTGAGGTCCTATCCAATTATCTAGTTTGTACAAATCAGATAACCTCGGGTTTCGGTCATGCTCAATGTACTCATAGCACACTAGTGTAGTCCTATGGTCAAGACCAACCACACCTGACTACACTACAACCATCCCGATGGGTTGTCCAATTCCATCTAGGTTGTGAGCCTCTATTTATGCTAAGTAAGATACTGATAACATGATCTTCCGTGTGACATCACACACCATGTTATCTACAATGCTAAGCAATGGGACTTCGTGTATGTACTAATATAAACAAACACCTAGTGCAGTGTGATTCACTTTTCATAAAAGATGTTCATATAAAAAAGTCATGTCTTTCAGTTTACACATCTTACAGGCAGTGCAAGTTTGAAGAAGATTCCTTCTTCCCTTGTGGCCGACGTATGCTTGAAGAGGACTCCTAGGGTTTCGGCCAAGCTAGGAGAATTAGTAGAAGGTGCCATGGTGACTTCAGTTCTTGGAAGATCGTCGCCCACACGACGTCCATGAAGAGGTTGGGTCATACAATAGAAGATCGCGAGGTAAACAAGAAGGTATAATTTCTTGTTTTGGTTCCTTTGATCTTGCTTTGTTTGATTATCATATTGTTTAATTAATTATGTTAATTAATTATCTTGGACCCCGATGATAAACATAAAAATCAGCTATCCACTCATCGTCTATTCCGCGGCTAATCGGTTGGATGAGTTTGATTACTACAACAACATGTTTGTTCAAGTTGTCGCTCGAATCGGTTAGCACGATGATGAGTCGGTTGTTTGGGAAATTATTCTCCATTCTGATTGAAAAATTTTAATCCGGGGACATGGAGAGGTTTCCCATGCGCGACCAGGAATCCAACAATGCATGGCAGTAAACAAGCTATAGCATGCATAATAAAATCAAACCTGATATAGTCTCATAGGAATATTAGAATATTGATATGAACTACATAATGAATGTACATATCAAAATCAATCCAACCTATGGGGTAATAAGGTCAAAAATCCTGAAAAACCCTCTACGAGTATGCTTGTACCACACGAACAATGTAAGGTCACATAACCATATACAATATACCACTTGTATGTACATGTCAAACATATGCAACAATTATAGTGTAATCAAATGAAGTAAGCATAAGCAAATACAACAATGCATCATATGCATATAATGCAATGTCATGGGTTACTCCAGATGCCAATCAAGCCACCGTTACATCTTATATGTGCGGCCGAGTGATAACCATCATTTTGTTGATTATTTTAAGCTCTAAAATCCATGTTTGATCCAGATTTTATATGCTTAAGTTTGTAATTTTATTAGGTTTCATGTATTCCCTTCATTTTGGCTTTTAATTCAAATCTTTGTATATTTGGGATATTTTTGGCACTAAATTTGAATATCATTTTGTAGGCTTCAATTGATCATGGACCTAGATCAAATTGGGTCAGACTTGAGTCAGGATTGGATCCAGATCAAAAGGATCAAGCATCGGATTAATAGGAGCCGTCCATTCCAGAGAACGGCTAGATCTAAGCCATCGGTCAACTTCTGGTCGATACGAATCCAAGATAGAATCAATCATGGTCATAGATCAAGATCTGAAAATTTCAGCCAGATCGGAAGAGATCTGACCGTTGGATCAAGCTCAAGTTGTTCTAGACCATCCATTCAAGAAAAGGGAAAATCTGGACCATCCGCCACTGATCTGGTTAATCCGAGCTGGGGATAGATAGATCAGGACCATTGATTGGGATCTGTGGAGTTTGGTTCAGATCTGAAGAGATCTGACCGTTGGATGAAATCAGATTGATTTCAGCCGTCTGCAGCTTCTATCATAATTTGGGCTGAACTCAACCAACTGCTGTGCCGAACCAAGGGGTCTGAACCCAACTGCTCTGGCTTGACTGGACCGAACCATAGAATTGGGCTGAACTCAAGCTGAGCTGTGGGCTGAGCAAGGACTGAACCAAAGGGCTCTGGCTTGACTGGACTCAATCCGCGGAAGCTGGCTGGACTGAACCAAGCTGAACTCAAATCAATGACTGGCTGGACTGAACCAAGCTGAACTCAAATCAAAGACTGGCTTGACTGAACCGAACTGCTGGCCTGAACTCAACTGAACCTTGATTGAACCCAACTGCTTTGGCTTGATTGGACTGAACCGCTGAGCCAAACCCGAGCTTGAGCCAGATCCACACGCGGAAGCCAAGAGACCAAAAGGGAGAGGAACGCGCGACCTAGGTTTTCATCGACTCCACACGCAGGGCTCGCGGCGATCCTTCTCCTCCTCCATCTTCATCGTCGCCGCAACTAGGGTTAGGGGTTCCAACCCTAGTCGGCCGGAGCTCCGATCAACCGAGTTTGAGGGGTTCCCGACTCGTTCATCCACCTTCACGGTCGGAGTTCATCATCGCCACGGTATCCACATCCACCTCTTCTCTTTCGGGGTTCGGAGAGAAGAGAGGAAGGGTTCTCTTTCGGGGTTCGGAGAGAAGCCAGCCATCTCCCTTCACCACACGCTACCGGACGAAGCTAGGGCTCTGGGGGTTCCGAACCTTAGTCGACTCCACCGCCGGCGATCCATTCCCTTACCGAAATTCTTCGATTGTTTTCCTTTACATCAATTATTTTAATTTCAGCAGTTATTTCTTTGCAACTTCTTCTTTGTCAACTTCATCTGATCAATTCCAGCAGTTTAGTTTCTGATCACAACAATTCTCCGACAGCAGCTTCTTCCTTGTTCCATTTCCGGCAGCAATTCCTTCATCCAGCCTTCATCAGATTCGAGCATCAATTTATCTTCATCAGTTCCATTCCAGTAGATTACTTCTTGCAGACTTCCAGCAATTCGATCACTTCTGGACAGTTCTTCTTCAGCAGAGTTCACTTCAGAATTCCCCAATTCAAACTCAGATTACTTCGTTCAGTGTTCTTCTAGCAAGTATTTTCTTTAGCAGAGTTCAGTTACAGCAACTCATTCAGCAACCCATTTCCGGCAGTTCATCACAGATACTGCAGCTCCTTTCATTAGCTAAACTTGCAGTTTAATTGTTGCTTGATGATTTGTCTTGATTGTTGAATGTTATGGGTTTAATTGTTAAATGTTTGTATTGGATAAATTTTCCCTATTGCAAATGGAATGTTCTTGAAGCCATCTTTTTTAGTATGCCTCTCATGTGTTTGTTTAAATGTTTCTTAGAACAAAATTTTCAATTGTGATGTTTCTTAGTTGATTAACTCTAGTTTTGTGTTGCTTTTCCTATTGCTTTAGGTTACATGTTTTCATTTAAATGCAATTAAGTTAGGTTAGATTAGATTTCTTCAATGCTGTAGTTTTGCTCTATGTTTAGTTTCGTTAATGCTTAATTTCTAGTTATCCTTTTCTTTGCTGCAATTGTAGTTAGGTTAAATTAGATTTCATTACCTGCACTGTCTTTCCTTAATTAGATTAGATTTCATACTTGCTCTGTTATTCATTTCGTAGTCCTAGCTCTTAAATCCAAAACCCAGTTTCATATCCCAAAATCCAAAAGCAATAAAATACGATCATGAGAATTATCTTGCACCAACTACATTCGTTGGGAGACGACTCGAGTTACTCTATGCTACATTAGTTTAGAGGAATTCGATATCTTAATTGTATTTGAAACCGTAACACGACAAAAACGGTTATCAAATTTGGCGCCGTTGCCGGGGAATGTAGTGGTGCTTGATAATTATATCTTTTGATTCTATTATTGATTGCTTTATCTTTGGTATACGGTTGCTGCCATTTTTTTGCTTTGTGACAAGGCTGCAAGATCAAAATGTTTTCACCAGAGGACTGTAAAGAGATCACAAGTGCACTGTCAGAGTTAAAGTTTTGGGTGAATAGTGTGAATCAACAAATATCCAACAGGCATTCATTTACTCATCAACAGCCATGTCAACAGTTTCAGCAGCAAAACCAATATTTTCAGCAGCCCTATTCAAATTTCCAGCAAACTCAGATTGGGCAGCCACAATTCCAGAATTTTCAACAACCTCTGCAATATTCACAGCCATACGATCCAAATTTTCAGTTTCAAAACCAGAATTTCCAGCCCACTCAATTTCAGTGTTCACCATCACAATTTCAACCTCAGATCCAAAATTTTCAGGGCTACACTTGTCAGCAATTTCAACCATCATTCCAGCCAAATTTTCAGCAGTCAAATCAGCCCATTCAACCATTTGAGCAGCCCCAACAGTTCCCATTTCAGAATTCACAGCCAATTCTTGATCTTCAGCAGCCTTATGCTACATTTCAAGACCAACAAGATTTCCACACCAATCAAGGAGACTTTGAGAATCCTAATGAGAGTGAGGCTCAACAACAAAGGCCTGGAGGAAATGTTTCAACAAGTTGTACAATATCATCAAAAGCAACAAAGGCTTCAAGACATCGAAAGAAACAGTGGACAAATTGCGAGTCAAATGAATTTATCTATAGGTGTAGGGGATTGCACTGAGCCCCAGGGACCACCATTGACTGGTACATTAGAAAATTCAAAGGATGAACCAGAAAGTGTAGGGACTTGCATGGTGGAAGCAAGAACCCAAGGATCACCTATTCTAATTGAGTGTCCACCAGAACCTGAACCTGATGTGGAGCATATACTTGACCAGGAGGGAGCTATGGATACATCTATTCTTATAGAACCTCCAGGTTTTCTTCAGCAAGATCAGGTAAGTATTCCTCCTATTTCTTTTGAAGATTGCATAGAGGTGCTTCAAACTGTGGATATGGATTGTAAAATCTTTTTAGAAGTGCCCCAAATTGATGTTGTTTGCTATGATGAATCCCTTGATACATCTTTTGTAAATATGGATTGTAAAATCTTTTTAGAAGTGCCCCAAATTGATGTTGTTTGTTATGATGAATCTTTTGATACATCTGTTAGTGAGAGCCCTAGAGCCAATCATGTGATGGTTGTTGTATGGACTCATTGTATCATATTTCATATATATATATAAAGGCATTTGATTATGATTATTATACTTACTTGTATTGGTGCCAAATAACTAAGTGTAATAACGTCCTTGGTAGTAGGTTCATATCTATATCAATCGATTGGTTGAATCGATAGCGAGATGATATAGAGAACACTACTCTTAATTATTCCTAGTCAAGTGTTAACATTCAGGGACAATGTTAATGCATAGAGACTAGCATGTAGGTCAACACGATGACTTGATCTCACAAGTCATGGATATGAGATATCAAGTTGACACATGAGTATGCATTGGAGAATGTATACTGAATGACCCACCATGAGAAAGTATCATGGATCGTTATATGAGTGTCATATACTTTCTCATGTGACTATTAGTATGACTATTAGTCCTTAGACCTGAAGTCACCATAGTTCCCTACATAAGGAGTTATGTACTTTGGTTTCGTCAAACGTCACTCGTAACTGGGTGGACTATAAAGGCGATTACTGGGTATGTAACAAATTATACGGAGGGATGTGAGTGTTGTAGATGGGATCTATCCCTCCTATATGACGGGAGAGATATCATTGTCTTGATAGAGTGAGATCACTAAGTGCATGGCCATGCCCAAATAAGGCAATATGAGATATTGAGCTTATTTGATTATAGTGAGTCTACTTGGAGTTCAAGACACATAGATTGATTGGAGGATGACACGGTCTATGCTTCATAGAAGATCAATCTAGATATCGACGATAGAAGGACATTGTCACATATTATGAAAGTCATAATTAGTAGTCACATTGGTGATGTTGGATCTCAACATTCTTGTAACTTGGGTAGCAATGATGTGTTGCTAGATACCGCTCATTGCTTATGTTTCTAAGAGGTTAGAAGCATTGCCAACGTTACAAGAACCTATAGGGTCACACGCAAAGAACAAATAGATGGAAAAAAAATGAAGTCAAGTTCGACTTGGCTAAATATGGAAAGTCCATAAAAGGCAAGTTTGACTTGACCCAAATCTAAATCAAGTTTGACTTGACTTGGTTCCACTTCAAGTTAGACTTGACATGGGAGAAGAAATGGAGTCAAGTTTGACTTGACTAAATATGGAAAGTCCATAAAAGGCAAGTTTGACTTGACCCAAATCCAAATCAAGTTTGACTTGACTTGGTTCCACTTCAAGTTAGACTTGACATGGGAGAAGAAATGGAGTCAAGTTTGACTTGACTAAATATGGAAAGTCCATAAAAGGCAAGTTTGACTTGACCAAGTGATGACTTGGCTTGGTATTTGACCAATGATGATGCTCCACATCATCTCCAAAGGTTGTAACCCCCCATTTGAATTTGAATTCAAATTGAAAGGGGGTTATGGCAGGCCACTTAATGGCCATTAATGGCCGGCCACTTAATGGCCATTAATGGCCATTATGTGGCCGGCCACAATGAGAGAACAAAACCAAGTTTTGGTTCCATTTTTCTAAGTGTGTGTCTGACGGACCCAAATATACTAATTAATTTGTCACGAAATGTATGAGCTCATCAAATTTAAATATCAATGAATAACTGGAAGCTGGAAACCCTTTTTACAATCAAAATATGAAAATGTAATATAGGGGCCACAGGTCGTATTTTTCTCGGGGCTAGTTGACGTTGTTCGATTCGCGCTTGTATTTAGGTGTCGTTTGTGTTTTGGGTTTCAAATAAGTAATTGGATTTTGGGTTGCAAACATGAAATGAACTCGCATTGAAAGCACAAAGACAGAAGAAAACTGAACCAAGCAACTTAAACTAGATATGGCAACCAATGAGCTCAACCAAATTTTTGGAAAACCAATCTCATGTCAAATGCAACAAAGGCTAAGCAAATAGGTAGATGCAGTTTTCGGAAACCAACCAGCTTAACACACTAGTTACACTTTTTGGAAGCAAACAAACACAAAGAGATTTCAGAAATGGCCGCTTGATACCAAAGAAGAGGAAATCTGAATGTGCCAAAAGAATCCTATGCTAAATGGCAGAACTGTCACCTACAGCTTAGAACTATACTTATTGGATCAGCTAGAAGGATAATCCATCAGTGAATAAATTTGCTAGTGTAGATTAAAGAATCCAGGCCAAAAACTGCTCCCTCAGATTATCCTATCACTGAGCTGAATCAGTTCTTGTAGGAATGGAACTAGAACTACAGAAATGGGGTTTAATATGCATACAACTCAGCTAAGAGCTCAGAATTGGAATTGACAGATTTCGGATACAGATACATAAATCCAGTAACCACTCATTGATGCACTAAAACTGATGTGCAGATATCAGATGGATCAGTTTCAATATGATTTATATTTCTGCAAGATCAAACCATGGATGCAGCTGGGATTCGATGCAGGATATGAGGCTGATTTTTCGAACAATGGACGTGCAGAAATTCAGAGTTGGTGTGCAGTAATTCAAAAACTAATTGGATACATAAACCCAACAAAACAACTAAATCTGATTGCATCAAGCTAATGTCCGCACAAGATTCCTAGAACTATAATTCACAACATGCAATTTCTGAAACTAAAAGCTGAAAAACTGCAAAACGAAACTGCCTAATTGCAGGAATAAGAGTGGAAACGCAAAGCAACTGAGCTGAAAATTCAGAAACGAATTGAATAAGAAACAAACTCAAATATAATGAATTAACATGTCCATGTTGTCTTCATTGCAGGGGATTAACTACATAAGAATCGAAATTGAAAGAAGATGCAAAAATCAGAACCCAATCTGAAATTTCAGAACAGAG
>JAGFNQ010000143.1:408041-578157 GCA_024364735.1 Boesenbergia rotunda | reverse complement strand
TGGCTGGTATAGATAGACGCCACTCGGCCTGACACCGATGTAGGTGGTCGTAGTACCAGGGGGGTCAGGGTAGGAAGATCAATACCTCAGCGTGATATCCGCCGTTTGAGGCCAGGATGGCTTTAGTTCTGCGCCGACCTCGTACAGCTTCTGATGGTCTGGTGTCAGGGAGTGGCTGTGTCTGCTAGGGCCAACTGAGGGCCTATAAGGGTGCCGACTGGAGTACTAAGTGACAAGGTCGGCCGAGGGCCTAGGAGGGTGCCGACTGGGGCACTGAATGATGAGACCGGCTGAGGGCCTAGGCGGGTGCCGACTGGGGCACTGAATGATGAGGTCGGCTGTGATGCTCCCTCAGGTTCGGGCTTACCCCTAGAACGTGGTCCGTCATGCGTCGGCGGGGAGTCAAATCTGGAGGAGTATTAGAGCATGAATACTTAGGTCGGGATCAGGCCGATGCTACAGTGTGGGCCGCCACGTGTCCGCTTAAGGACCTTAGTCTGCGCAACTCCTATCTGACGGGCCTTCTCAACCCATGAACCACCTCGATCCTTCTGACTAGGCGCCAGGCTACCGGGCCAGGCTACACGCAAGCTGACCCGGTATCATAAGCATCCCCCTCAAGTCTAGTCGAAGGAGGCACGCAGTCCGACTGACTGGACCTTAACTCTGGCTCGAGCCTGGTGCACCCTTCGAAAACTGGGTGTATGCTCTCATTGATTGCTGCCTTAATGGCCTGAGACTCGCGCCCCTAAGTCACTTGCGCTCGCATACCGAAGGGTATTCCATCGTCCTTCGCGAGTGCTCTACCCACGCCTGTGTTCTGCCATCTTGAACATCACCCGAGCCTGATCAAACGACCCTGGCTGGGTCGCACGTTCTTCCTTGCTCTTCATCGAATGACCCGTGTTCCTCGCCTGTCCCCATAAGTAAGTCTTTCGTCTACCTGTTCTTCTTCATGCATTCAAAACCCCACATTGTTCTCCGCCGCTTCGAGTGCTGCTAGGGCTTCGACAGCTTCTCTGCCTCGACTTTCTCCTCCGGCAACCCCTTCCCCCGGTCAGCTTCCTCTCTCCTTCCTAAATGATGGCCTCTTCTTCTCCGTCTTCCTCCCCTTCTTTGCCCTGGTATTCCACCACGATAACTGCCCTCACTACTCTCGACCTGGAACACATACGGTCTCAGCCCTAGTTCGGTCCCTTCACTGTCCGCAGTCGGTAAGTCTCACTGTACCTTCCCTACATACTCTTTAATCATGCCTGAGCTAATTTTATTTTTGAAGTTCCCCTGCTGCTGTTTGCGGCTCTGAGGGAAGGCTTTAGATTAGATGAGGTCGAGCTGCAGGCTCGGGTCGCCTCCATGTTGGCTGCCAGAGGAGGTGCTTCGGCGGAAGATGCTTCGGCAGGCACAACTCCAACTGTACCGGAGTTAGTTCCCACCACCTCCGAGACAACCCCACCTATAACCACCCGACCTCGTGCTTTTTCCAAGCGTCGGCGAGCATCTTCCCCGACAGGGGGCTCGTCTCACCCTTCTTCCAGCAAGCGTCTAGAGAAGAAGAAGAAGAAAAAGAGAGCGGCTCCCGACTCGGGGGCTCCTTCTGCCTCCACTGTCATCATCCCCTTTGTGGCATCTGCTATTGATCCTCTTGCTGTTGTTCCAGCTGATGCCTCCATCGTCCACCCACCGACCATTACTCCTGTAACCAATCCGACTGACGACTCCATCTTCCACCCACTGATCACTACTCCTGCGGCCGATCTGGCGGATCCTGCTACGACTCCCCTCATCATCACCCCGGCTGCTGACCCCTCTGCTTCCTCCAATGCTTCTGACCTGCCAATGCCCGAGGGGTCGGGGACTCCATCTGCTGAAGGGCCAGCCTAGTGCCCACTCGGTCTGACTGTCACCTAAGGATGCCCCCGGGCGAGCTACCCGACCGTCATCAAGATCTTCGCTTGTACAGGTCGGTGGCCGACCGCTATGCGCAGGGACTCGAGGAATCCTACTTTCAGGGTCCTCGCAATAAGACAGACGCCTTTTTCCTCAAGGTCACTCAGGTATGCTAGGACTAACTTGCCCCTCTATTGAGCATTCTGTCTCATATTCATAAGATTGATATCTGTTTCACAGTTCGCGGGAGTCTGTCATGGTTTATCTATGTCGCTTCTGGCCCAAAGCTCAGCTCGGGCTAAGGCCGAGAGAGAAGTGGAGCGTCTAAAGACTCAACTGGAGCACACCCACCTTGTTTCCGATGAGCCCACTTTGACAAACCTGCGAGTCGAGGTCCAAGCTCTCCAAGGCAAACTGGCTCATTCCGAGGAGCAACTAGAGACTGTATGCAGCCAGATCGAGGCCGCCAACTCAGCTGCTTCTCACACGAACCTCCGGATCTCCACTTTGAAGCATAATGAGAGGAAGGTCTGGGGTCTTCGGGCGAAGGCCCAGGACGAGTTGACCCAGGCAGAGATTGAACTCCGGGAGGCGTCCGCCACCGCTGACTATCTTCGAGCCCAACTAGAGGCCAAAGATGTTGAGGCCTTGGCACAGACACAGCGGATGACCGAGCTGTCAGCCGAGCTCTCTTCCAAGGACCAATTGTTGTAAGATCGGCAGGAGGAGCTTGAGCAGCTGATGAAGGAGAGATCTGAGTGGGAGGCAGCTCGGGCAGAGCTAGCCGAGCTGCGCTCTTACAAGGAGGGTGAAGCTGCTCGACTGGAGGAGCGTAGACTCGAATGCATCAATGCCCCGGTCCACACCGCCGAAATCTCCCGGCGTTTTCTGGCGGTAATGAAGCATCAGGGCGTCAGCGTCGTCCGGCAACTCAAGCTCGGAGGGTATCTGCATCCCGATATGGCTCCCACAACAGTTCGGTTTCAGGATATGTTCAAAGACCTCCTTGATGTAACTAAAGAGCCTTTTAAGTGAGGGCCAGACCTCTTATTTTTGTCTTTCTCCTTTTTGCGTGTGTAAGGGTGATTGACCCACAATCATGTAACGTCCTTGCCTTGCCGAACGAGACCTTTCCTTCCCACTCGGGCTTCTTGCGACTGCTTTTATTGTCGAGGGTTGTTGATCCAAGTGAAATCCGTTTGAGCGCTTGGCTCGAGATACGCCCCGGCCACGTAAGCTATTGAGCCGAGAGGTTAGGGAGCAATAACCTCTAAAGGTTGGCTACGCGAGAGAAGGTGAGCCCGACCTACCGAACTTCACCAGTGCTAGAGCGGCACGCTCGGGACCCGAACTAAGGGATTTGCAGGAATGGGCCCGTCTATGGGGATTTGGCCGCTTGGTTGAGTCGGAGCCCGGGGAGCGTGGGTCGCCACGCGTCCGACCGGAACCTGAACCGAGGGATTTGTGGTAGCTGGCCCGTGGGATTTTGGCCTCTTGACCGAGCTGACTCCGGGGAGCGTGGGCCGCCACACGTCCGGCCGGGGCCCGAACCAAGGGATTTGTGATCTATCGAGGGTCGGGGCCTGGCCAGCCCTTTATGGCTCGGTCGTCCGACTGACTCGCTTATGTCTTTTCGATTGTCCCATCGGGTTGATTCGTATCCCAATTTCTGACGACGACATTAACTGGTGATCGAATATATCAATGGTTGAATGACGCATCGGGCAGCGAAACGTCTATCACCAGTCGTGGGCGACGAGTATCTTTACGTTGCTCGCTTACTTTTGCTTTATTGCTTCTCGATATTCCCCCCGCGATGCAATGGAGGTTGACCGTTCGATCTTGCGATTTACCGAGGTATTCTATGAACGACCTAGATTGCTTGCCCTCCCCTATATATAGGCAGTGACTACCGGGGTCACTTTCAAACCAAACATCAGTACGACCGAGATCCCCTTCAGTTTTCCATCCAGCTTTCAATATGTCCACCGACTCATCCAAGGAACCATTTTCCTTAAAAAGACCTTATACTTTCTCGGATGACTTTTACTTTTCTTCCTCAAAAGATATAGATTGAGAGCATCTTGCTATGATGCTTCCCTCGGATCCTCCTCTCCCGACGAGGGTGTCTACGACCACAACTTCCCCCCGCGCAATTACTTCTCATAAAGGGAAGGAACCGGCGAAGGAAAGGCCAGTCTCCAGTATGGGGGTCACCGATATGGACGACCTACCCTTGGAGACCCGACGTCAGCTACTTCGGTCGGCTAAATTTTCATCTTCACTTGGTACTGCCACCCCTCCCCGCCGAGCGAAGCGAGCTAAGGTGCCGGCCTCTGCAGAACCTGCTGCCGCGGCTCCTTCTTTTCCGCATGTGACCTCCCCCCAGGAGCTCACCTATTCTTCGCCCGGGCACGAGGTATCTCTTCCCCCGCTGACTCGCGAGGTTGTCCCTCCTCAGTCGAGGACTTTCACTATGATGCCCTCTGTTGCTGAGGGAACTAGCGTTTACTCTTCTTTGACAAGGGCGGCCTCCCCGAGCGCTACAACTCGCGGGGCTTCCTCTTCTTCTACCTCGTCCCCGGCAATGAGTGCTCCTGCACAACTCAGGGCGTTCCTGTATGCCGACCGGCTGGCAATATTGGCTTAGCTAATCCTGGAGGGGCTACTATCAGACAACCCCTGCCCTTGCCTCTACCAGCTCGAGGAGCCCCTTTTATCGCATTCTCACCAACCTCTCCCAGGCTATGGGCCTCTGCTGGTGACGATGCTGTTATTAGCTCTCGTCAGCCAGTCTTTCCGAGTGCCACTACTCGTGGGGCCCTAGCTAGTGACTCGTGTTCAAGGAGCGGTCTGGACAGGGAGTCTGAAGCCCCGTCTAGGCGAGAGCCTGGAAACTCTGCTCAGGCGAGAACGCAGGGGCCAACTCAAGGGGCCTCAGGCTATGGAAGATGCTCCTTTCGTTTTTCTTTTCTTTGCTTCTGACACTTGCTGTCTTTCTTGCAGACGTGCCTAGCCTGGAACCTCGAGGAACTGGTGACACTCAAGACCCAGCTTTTTGAAGCACACCACGTCATCTCCACTCTCCGAACCGACCTGAAGGCCAAGGAGGAAGAGCGGGCGGCTTGCGCTGCAGAGCTTGATAAACTTTAACAAAAACACGAAGTCCAAGCATCCGTGCTGAAAGCAATTCAGCGGCGCATACGACGCCTTAAAGAATATGCCGACTCCCTACTCCAGGGCAAGCCTCCGAAGAAGACCGGCCGAGCCCCGTGAACTAGGAGCAGTTGTTACGAAGAATGTTTTGTTTTCTTTTGCTGAAGAGAGGTCATGCCTCGTTTTTGTAATAGCTTTTGATATTAAGAATGCCTACTTTTTAATATTTCTGGTGTCTTTGTGATGTTTGAGCGCCCAAAATCCGAGCGGCGTTACTAACCCGAGTGAGGATACCCCAGCCCAGATCCGTCTTGCTGAACGCGTATGCGAATCATGCGAGCATTACGCCTTCCACTCGCGTTGGCCACTCGGGCATGAATAACCCACACTTTGCAATTGTAGGAGTGAAACACTTAAGCATAATAGCGGCTCGAGCGAGAGCGAGTGATTCAGTACTTGGAGAACTACTTAGAGTTAATCGAATGAAGTTGCTGACTGGGGCAATTCATGGTGCTCTTGCCGAGTCATGGTCCTCGTAGAGGCTCGCCACGGTGCCTTCGCTCGGATCCCGCTTGGGGCGACCAAGTCAGGGAGATGTCCGGGAGGTGTCCTTGCTTTAGGACTTCGAGAGTTTTGCGCACTCGATCGGGCAAGACTCAGGGAGCGTGGGTCGCCAGGCGTCCAACTGAGGGTCGATCTGAGGGATAAATATAACTCATGTAAAGATGAAAGTCTGACCACTGACTCAGGCCGATTCTTAGGAGCGTGGGCCGCCACGCGTCCGATCGGAGACACTGAATCGAGTGGGACGTGGAAGCTGGTCCACTTATAACTTGCTGGCGAGGCAAGAGTTTAGCGCACACGATCGGGCAAGACTCAGGGAGCGTGGGACGCCACGCGTCTTACTGAGTGACGGCCCCGAAATACTAGGTTAAAGTTGTCACGAATTGTGGGACCATCAGAATTTAAATGTGAATGAATAACTGGAAACCCTTTTTGCAATCAAAATATGAAAACGTAGTAAAGGGGCCACAGGTCGTATTTTTCCTCGGGACTAGTTGACGTTGTTTGATTCGCGCTTGTATTTATGTGTCGTTTGTGTTTTCGGGTTTCAAATAGATGTTCGGGTTCTGGGTTGCAATCGGAAATAAAATCGCAATAAAATACAAGATGAATGCCACTAAAACTTGGTATGCAATGGAATAAAACCTATGTGCCAAATCTGATATGGAATGCTAAAACTAATACTAACAACTCTGAATTGGAAACAATCGACTAAGCTTGAAAACCTTGCTATCAGTTAAAACTCTTGCTGAAATGAATGGATAAAATTCAGACCAATAGATAACTTCAGAAATGAACTTAAATGCAGCTTTTGACAATAGGAATTCAGAACTTGAATTTCAGAACTTCAGCAACAAATAAAATGCAATGCTGAACAGACCAATGTTGGTGGAGTTGAACAGATAAAATTCAGAACGTGAACTGCCAATTCAGAAATGAATTGATCATGCAGTTGGAAGGAGAACTATAAATACAATGCTCTGCGTGTTTGAATGAAGAAAATCAGAGACTGAAACAGAATTTCAGATCAGATCTGCGATTTCAGACCAAATGCAGAAATTCAACAACCGAATTGGATACAAACCCAGAAAATGAGTTGAAATGGGTGCACAATCCTAAGATCAGCAAGGCTTAAATAGAACTCACGTTTATTTGACACAAAAGCTCAGAAATCACGAGCTGAAAGTTCAGAATTGAGTTGAGTTTTCAGAAATAGAAATCAGGTTACATAAATGAAGTTGGCACGCAATAATTGGATTATGAAGAACTACAATTAACTGTTGTTTTAACTAAATACACTATCTATCTAATGCTAGAGCAAAGATTGACAACTAAGAAACTCAGAAACAACTCAGAAAACAAGAAATCTGAGACAAACTCAGAACTGAAAGGAAATTGCAGAAATTAAATGGCACACAGCTGGAAATTGGCACGCAAGAATTAACACTGCAAACTAACTGAAATCGAATACAATTATCCACTAAACCAGCTCCTAAACTACTTAACTAAAAGATTAAAAACCTAATTGAACCAAACAATTCAGAAAACAAACTACACAGCTGATATAATTGCAGAAAAACAAAACAGATTCGGCAGAAATGAAATTTAAGCTACAAACACAATGAAACTAGCTAGCTAAACTACTCCTCAATCTTCCCTAAGCTCAAAATCTTCTTGGTTGTCAATCAAGAGCTGGCTTCGAACCCCTAGGCTCAGCAAATCAGTGGAGCGCAGCTTGGATTGATGAAATTTGCTCAAACTACACTCGGCTGGAATTTTCCAGTCCAATCTCTTGTATCTCGATGGATGGACTGCGATGGTGAATTGAGACTCATCTGAGCTCACCTGAGAACCCCTACAAGTAGCTCAGATGGTCGGACATGGCTTGTGGATGAGAAACAAGTGGTTGGTTAGCAGAGATGCCGAAACCCTCAAACACCACTGTCCAGATGAAATTTGAGCTGAATTCTCCACCCTAGTTATCTCCAATGATCCGAATCTTGATCTAGATGAAGAAATGAGGGGTCGCGCCCCGGAAATGGAGAAAAACACTGAAAAAACTGAAGAACTCGATGAAAACTACTGTAGCGGCGGAGACGCGACGAGGAAGGAAGGCTGCTGCGTTTTGATTAAATAGTTATCAACGGACGGCCCAGATTGATCGGAGGAGATCCAACGACTGATCTTGCTCTGATTGGAGCCAAACTTTGATGATGATGATCTGGGGTCAGGATCTGTCTCGTGGTAGCTCGGATCCTCCAGATGTGCAGCGGATGGTCCAAATCAACTTAGTCTTCGAATGGACGATCTAGAGCCCTCCTTGCATGATCCAACGGTTGATTGAGCTCTGATTGGAATGAAACCTTCAGATCTTGATCATAGAGCTTGATCAACCCTAACCCTAGCTCGGATTGCTTCAGATCGTCCCGGATGGCTCAGATCTAGCCGCTCTTGAATCGGACGGCTCGGATTAATCGTAAGCTTGACAATTCGATCCGGTTCACTTCCGACTCAAGTTTGACCCAATATGCTCTAAGTCCAGGATCCTTTCATGCCTACAAAAATATATCAGAAAATTAGTAGCCAAATAATCCAAAAAATGTGTAAATTTGCAATTAAGTCCAAAATAAGAGGAAATCTTAAAACCTAGGGCAATTTCACAATTAAACAATAAAAACATAGGTCAAACATGGATTTTAGCAATTAAAATAATCAACAAAATGGTACTTATCACTGAGCAGCCGAGCCGCGGGATAAATAGCGCACCCGGTCGGGCAAGACTCAGGGAGCGTGGGCCACCACGCGTCTCACTGAGCAGCCGAGCCGCGGGATAAATAGCGCACACGGTCGGGCGTGACTCAGGGAGCGTAGGACGCCACGCGTCTTATTGAGCAGCCGAGCCGCGGGATAAATAGCGCACACGGTCGGGCAAGACTCAGGGAGCGTGGGCCGCCACGCGTCTTACTGAGCAGCCCAGCCGCGGGATAAATAGTGCACACGGTCGGGTAAGACTCAGGGAGCGTGGGATGCCACGCGTTTTACTGAGTAGCCGAGCCGCGGGATAAATAGCGCACACGGTCGGGCAAGACTCAGGGAGCGTGGGACGCCACGCGTCTTACTGAGCAGCCGAGCCGCGGGATAAATAGCGCACACGGTTGGGCAAGACTCAGGGAGTGTGGGACGCCACGCATCTTACTGAGCAGCCGAGCCGCGGGATAAATAGCGCACACGGTCGGACAAAACTCAGGGAGCGTGGGCCGCCCCGCGTCTTACTGAGCAGCCGAGCCGCAGGATAAATAGCGCACACGGTCGGGCAAGACTCAGGGAGCGTGGGCCGCCACGCGTCTTACTGAGCAGCCGAGCCGCGGGATAAATAGCGCACACGGTCGGGCAAGACTCAGGGAGCGTGGGGCGCCACATGTCTTACTGAGCAGCCGAGCCACGGGATAAATAGCGCACACGGTCGGGCAAGACTCAGGGAGTGTGGGACGCCATGATGGACCCAAAATGACTGTCACGAATGTGGGTCTCAAATTTAGATATTTATAAATGAAAGCTGGAAACCCTTTTTGCAATCAAAGAAGAAAAGCGTAGTAAAGGGGCCACAGGTCGTATTTTTCCAAGGGCTAGTTCAAGTTGTTCGGTTTGTGCTCGAGTGAATGTGTCGTTAATGTTTTTGGGTTTTCAAATAAGATTTGGGGTTTGGATTCGAATAGACAAGGAAAGGCACTAGAAAAACATGAAAACTTGATACATGATGTAAAACAACCTCGAAATGAACTAATCACATCACAATTGAGATAAAGGAAACTTGTCTAATGAACTAACAAGGTGATGACACTTAATTTCAGATTATGAACTGATGTGAAGCACTAATGTGAGCAGCTGATAAATTCAACTAATAAGAGACTGAATCTGATATGAAAACTAACACATTTCAATTGATACTAATGCAAGAATTCCTTCAGAAATGGCAACTCTAAACACACCCAATGCAAGTCTGATCAGAACCAAAACTGATACAAAAACTTAGTGCCAATGCTTCACTTGATACAAAGGGCTAGAATTTAATACCTTGAGACAAAAATGGGAGAAGCTAATGTGTTTAAAAAGTACTGAACTGTTGCAGAAATTTTAACTGGTTAATTCAGCTTTGAAAGCTAACCTATCACTGGATTTATTTGCAAGAATGAATGAGCAATTGAAAATCCGAAACTGATCAAAACTACAACAACCTTAATTCAGAAATGGAGTACTGATATGCAGAGACCATATGCAGAATTTCAGCAATGAATTGGATGAAAAACCAAACAAAACAAATGAAAACAAATGCTTTGATACGAAACTAGAGAAGTGATTACTGTAATTTTCAGAAACCTAGCTTACTTGCAGACAATGGAAACAGTTTGCAAACATTGAAGTGGAGGCTCTACTAATGAAACTGAATGCAGCAATTGAATTTGATAACTAAGTAAATGAGGCAAACTTGCAAGTGAATTCAGCAGATCAACTACAACTAGCTTGAATCAAAATTCAGGAACTGCAGAAAACAAACTGAACGCAAGAGAAAAAATTGAGCAAGCTGTCACGTGAGAAAAGAAAACTGATATGCAAGATCTAGAGTATAAAACAGCTTAAATTGAATCTGAAATTTCACTATCAAGCAACCTATCTCATTAACTTGCTTAACTGAAACTAATTACAGCAGGAAAACATCTGAAACCCAGCTTAACCAAGCTGCAATTTGCAGAAACAGAGTGACAAATGATATACAGCTACCACATCTGATACGCAAAGACAAAACAGAAAAGAAACTAAAATTGAATACGAGTGTTCACTTAACAAGATTCTTAGCTTTTTATCTTACAAAATGGAACCTAATTACGGCTGGAAAATTTCAGAAACGAAAATGGAATAGCTGATACAAAACAGAACAAGAACAACTTTGCAGAAACTGAAATTACAGCTATGAAAACAGAAAAATTCGATTAAAACTAAGCCTCGATCATTCCTTGATTCAAGACCACCTTGTTCGTCACGCAAGGGCAAGCCAAGAACCCCTTGAACTCGCAAATCAATGAAAAATAAGCTCAAACTTCAGATCTGCTCACAGAATTGCGTCTGCTGGAAATCCAATTCGATCCACTAGATCTCGCGATGTATGGATGCTATAAAGATTTGGTGTTGATAAGAAACTATCAGAGAACCCCTCAGACAGCTCCGATTGAAGAGATCAGCACCCAAACGCGATCAAGTTGATCAAATAACAGAAACTGAAGAAACCCTCACTCAGCCCCTGTTCCGATGCAAAACTGTGATTGAATCTCCATTTGAGCCTCTCCCAAAGATCCAGATCTCGCTCCAATGTAGTAATCGAGTTGGTCACGCCTCTGATGGAAGAAATTTGAAAGAAAACGATGAAAAACTTCGGAAGAACGAAAAACAGTGCTGAAGCTCGGTGAGGTCGCGACAGATCTGAAAACAGGGCTGAAGCAGTTTAAATGGTTAAACAGTGGACGGCTGAGATTGAATCCGCTTAATCCAACGGTAGATCTTCGTCCGATTTGATTCAAAATTTCCATATCTTGATCAGAGGTCAGGATCATCCTCATGGTAGCTCGGATCTGCCAGATCTGTAGTGGATGGCTCAGATCACCTTGGACTTTGAATGGACGGTCTAGATCTCTCTAATCGTGATCCAACGGTCAAATGATCTCCGATTGAGCTGAAATCTTCAGATCTTGATCTGATCACTTGATTAGACTTAACCCCAGTTCGGATTGATCAGAAGTTCTCAGATGGTCTAGATCTAACCGTTCTTGCATCGGACGGTCCAAATGCGTTGACGCTTGATTCCTTTGATCTAATCCACTTTTGACTCAACTTCGACCCAACATGGCCTAGGTCCATGATCCTGCCAAGCCTACAAAAGTAGATCAAAAATTTAGTGACAAAACAACTCAAATATAACCAAATTTACAATTAAGTCCAAAAAGAATACAAATCCTAGAACCTAGGCCAAATCCACAATTACACAAGTAAAATATAGGTAAAACACGGATTTAAACATATAATATGATCAACAAAATGACACTTATCACGCCACGCGTCTTACTGAGTAGCCGAGCCGCGGGATAAATAGCGCACACGATCGGGCAAGACTCAGGGAGTGTGGGACATCACACGTCTTACTGAGTAGCCGAGCCGCGGGATAAATAGCACACACGGTCGGGCAAGACTCAGGGAGCGTGGGACGCTACGCGTCTTACTGAGCAGCTGAGCTGCGGGATAATAGCTCGAGTCTAAAGCATCTGCGAGCGGGGTGAGGACCGTGCTTTTCCACTATTATGAGTGCTTTACATTTACATTATAATTTCTCATTTACCAGCTCGATAGGGCTAAAGGTGAATCGCACTCCAGGGTCGGTCCAACCTTTTTCCCTTCTCATCCTCTAAGTAATAAGCCCCTGAAGCGAGCTTTTGAATAACTTTGAAGGGTCCTCCCCACTGTGGCTCCAGCTTGTTTACATCTCCCACGGGCTTGATTCGCTTCCAGACAAGGTCTCCCACTTGGAATGTCCTCGGCAATACCTTTCGATCATACTTCTGTTTCATCTTCTGCCGATATGCGAACATACGAGCGGCTGCTTTGTCTCGGATCTCGTCAACCAGGTCCAGCTCCAGTCGCCGCCTTTCCGAGTTATCCTCATCCTAGGGCACCCGCCGGTCTGATTCGCATCCGACCTCGACCGGGATTACTGCTTTACTCCCGTATACTAGCTGGAAAGGTGTGCACCCCGTTGCCTCTTTGATCATGGTCCGCAGGGCCCATAGGATGCTCGGGAGCTCGTCTACCCACGTTCCGCCAATATGGTCTAGCTTGGTCTTTAATCCTTTAAGGATCTCCCGGTTGGCCACTTCGACTTGGCCATTGCTTTGGGGATATGCTACAGAAGTGAAGGCTTGCTTGATGTCGTACTTCGCGCACCACTCTTGTATCCTTCGCCCCTGGAATTGCCTCCCATTGTCCGAGACAAGTTTGTATCGGCATAGTATGTCTCGCCATAAGAATTTCATACCCGCTTGCTCGGTGATACGCGATAGAGCCTCCGCCTCTATCCATTTGGAAAAGTAATCGATTGCCACCAGCAAATACTTCTTCTGGGCCGCGGCAGTCAGGAATGACCCCACAATGTCCATGCCCCACTGATCAAAAGGGCAGGAGACCGCAGATGCCTTCATAGCTTCCATAGGTCGATGTGGTAGGCAATGATGCTTCTGGCAGGACAGGCAGGTGGCGACCAGCTCGTTGGCGTCCTTCTGTAGGGTCGACCAATAATATCCGGTCATCAACGCCTTCCGGGCCGTCGCACGAGCCCCTGTGTGGTTTCCACAGATCCCCAAGTGAATTTCTCGCAACACATAGTCTGCATCCTCCTCGCCCAGGCACTTAAGTAGAGGCCGGGAGAACGATCTTTTGTATAGCACGTCACCGACCATGGTATACCGAGCTATATGCTTCTTGAGCCATCGAGCTTCTTCTCGGTCGGCCGGCAAGACTCCCCTTGTGAGATAAGCAATGATTGGGGTTCGCCAGTCAGATTCCAACTCCAAGTCAGCTTGCCTCTCTATTTGCATGATCAGGAGTACCGGACCTCCTGGCTGGGGGAGCACCCAAGAGCCGACTGAGCTAGCTAACTTAGCCAATTCGTCTGCCTTAAAGTTATCCTTCTGCGGGATCTTCCTTATTTGCACTTCTTTGAATTCGGCCTTCAGCTTCTCATAAGCCTCAATGAAGGCTTGTAGTCGATCACTGTTAACCTCAAATCGCCCAGCCACTTGCTGTATCACCAGTTGGGAGTCAGAATAAAGCATCACCCGGGTCGCCCCCACATGCCTGGCGACCTGTAGTCCAGATATGAGAGCCTCATACTCGACCTCATTATTCGTGGCCCGATACTCCAGTCGAACAGACAGGTGCATTTGCTCTCCACTCGGGGAGATCATCAAGATACCTATCCCGCTCCCTGACCGAGCTGCTGAGCCGCCCACATATATTTGTCAGGCTTCTTCAACCTCGTCCGCATGCAGCTCACTTAGAAAATCGGCGAGGGCCTGCGACTTGATGTCTGGCCAAGGTTGATACTGAATGTTATACTCACTCAGCTCGGTGGTCCATTTGATCAGACGCCCGGACGCCTCAGGATTAGAGGCTACTTGGCCCAAGTTGCTATTCGTCAGCACCACGATAGGGTGCGCTAGGAAGTAAGGTCGGAGCCTCCGTGCGCCCAACAACAACACATATCTCTCGAGTGTCGTATAGCGACACTCGACTCCCTTTAACAGATGGGCAAAGAAGTACACTGGGTGTTGCTCGGTTGCTTCCTGCCTGACTAGGACCATGCTAACTGAGTCAGCTGATGCTTCCAGATAAACATACAAGACTTCCCCGACCTCTGGTTTGGCTAACACAGGCAGTTAAGCGAGATATGTCTTCAATTCTTCAAACGCCTTGTCACAGTCAGCGTCCCACTGGAACTTGATGGCCTTGCGGAGGGTTTTGAAGAAAGGCAACCCTCGCTCGGCCGATCGGGAGATGAATCGGGACAAAGCCGTGATTCGTCCAGTGAGCCGCTGCGCTTCCCGGAGATTTCGGGGTGGGGGCATTTCCAACAAAGCTTTAACCTTGCTGGGATTGGCTTCAATACCTCGTTCGGTCACAATGTATCCCAGGTATTTTCCACTTCGGGCGTCGAAGAGACACTTGGCCAGATTCAGCTTGAGTCCGTACCTGTGGAGTGTCTGGCACGTCTCTTCGACATCAGCTACCAAGTCTCCCGCTCGGGCAGACTTGATGAGGATGTCGTCCACATATACTTCAACATTTCTTCCGATCTGGGTTCGAAAGACTTTATTCATCATACGTTGGTAGGTGGCTCCAGCGTTCTTCAGCCCGAACGACATGATGGTGTAACAGTAGGTACCGTCCGCCGTGATGAAACTGACCTTCTCCTGATCCTCGACGGCAAGGGGTACTTGGTGATACCCCAGGTAAGCATCCAGCATGGAGATGAACTCGTTGCCAGCTGTCGAGTCCACCATCTGGTCGATCTTAGGCAAGGGATAGCAATCCTTCGGGCAGGCCTTGTTGAGGTCCCGAAAGTCAATGCAGATCCACCACTTGTTGTCTGGCATGGGCACCAACACCACATTGGCTAGCCAGGCCGGGAATTGCACTTCCCGGATGTGCCCGGCTTCCAGCAGCTTCTCGATTTCAGCCCGGATCGCTTTATTTTGCTCGGTACTGTAGTCCCGTTTCCTCTGCTTCACGGGCCGAGCGTGGGGGTACGCGTGGAGGCGGTGCTCCGCCACCTCCGGTCGGACGCCTCTCAGTTCTTTGACTGACCAGGCGAAAATGTCTTGGTTCCGAGCCAAGCACTCCAGCAGGGGCTTCTTCAGCTCCTCGGGCAGCCCTGCTGTGACCCTGACTCGGGATTCCTCCCGATCTGGAAGGAGCTGCACCTCCTCCTTATCTTCATGCAACTCTGACCAAGCGGAGGCTTGAACCATGTTGCAATCGGGGAAGGGGCGCGGAGCCTTGCGACTCTCCACCTGGACGTCGTCCACGTAGCATCTACGGGCCACCCTTTGGTCACCCTTGACTTCTCCCACCTTGTCCCCGACTGGGAACTTAACCTTCAGGTAAAAGGTGGAGGCGACGACCCAGAACTCGTTGAGGGTCGGTCGGCCCAAAATGGCGTTGTAGGACGAGGGAGCATCCACCACCAAGAAAGTGGACCATCGAGTCCTCTTCAGCGGCTCCTCGCCTAAGGAAATGGCCAGTCGGATCTGACCGATAGGCTGCACTTGGTTCCCCGTGAAACCGAACAACGGGGTGGCTACCAAGTCCAGCTGGGACCTCTCGATCTGGAGCTGGTCGAACGCTCTCTTGTAGAGTATGTTGACCGAGCTGCCAGTGTCCACTATAGTACGGTCGACTTGATAGTTGGCAATGACGGCCGTGATGACCAGCGCGTCATCGTGTGGGACCTCCAGCCCCTGCAGGTCCTGGGGCCCAAAACTGATCTGTGGCCCCTCCGCCTGGGCCGCACTGGTGCCGACCTGATGAATCTCCAGTCGGCGCACTTGCGCCTTCCTGGCGCGGTTGGAGTCTCCTCCCGTAGGTCCGCCCGAGATGACATTCACGCCTCCTCGGATGACATTCTGCTGGTTGGCCTGCTCCTCCATCTCCTCGTCCCCAGCCCGGCTCCCCTGAGGGAAAAGATTACAGGCGGCTGGGGGGTTTCCTCGTAACTCCTCGACCGCTGGGTCGACATTCGGGCCGCCTCGGCCTGCACCCCGTCCGGGAGGTGTCTGTCGTCCTCGTTCCCTGGGAGCAGGGGCTCGTCCCCTACCAACTTGGCGGCACTCCTCGGTGGCGTGCCCGTGGCTCTGATGGAAGGTGCAGTATGGCCTCCAGCGGGCGAGAAAACACCCTTGGGCCACCTGCTGTACATGTCGCCGCTCCATACCTGCACGCTCGGTGGGTTCGCGTGGGCTGCGCATAGGTCCGCCGGGGGGCCTGGCATTCTGCACGGGGTTGGGAGGTGCTGGGGTGGCCGACTCCTTTTTGCGAGTGGCCTGCGCTTCCTCCACATTGATATATTTGTCAGCCTTGCCGAGAAGGTTGTCGAAGTCCTTTGGGGGCTTCATGATGAGCGAGCGAAAGAACTCCCCGTCTTGTAGGCCCTGGGTGAAAGCGCTGACCATGATCTCCTGAGTGGCGGTCGGCACGTCTATCGCCACACCATTGAACCTTCGGATGTAGGCCCGGAGGGTTTCCTTTGGGCATTGTTTCAGGGCGAACAGATTAAGGCTCGTCCTGTGGTGCCGTCGACTGCTAGCAAAGTGCTGCAGGAAGACTCTTCTGAGCTCCTCAAAGATCATGATCGACCCCTCAGGGAGTCGGTCGAACCATCTCTGGGCTGTGCCAGAGAGGGTTGTCAAGAAGGCTCGGCACTTGACGCCTTCCGGATATTGATGAAGCAGAGTCGCACTCTCAAACTTCATCAAATGTTCCTCCGGATCTGTGGCCCCCACATACTCGGGGATGGTAAAGAAATGGAGGTGGCGGGGAACTGGGTCTTCCAAGACCCACAGGGCAAAAGGACTGCGTACCAGGACAGCTGAAGTGGGGTCAACCGGGGCCTTTCCCTTGTCTAGTCGCCTCCCACGCACCGGGTTGGACACTGAGGCTTTTGCTGACACAGAGTGGGTCTCGTCGCCTTGGCCTCGGGGGACGACTGTCGGGGGAGGTGCAGAGCCGCCCTCCGGCTGAGCGGGCCTTCCTTGTCCTCCAGAAGGCCGATGCGCCGCTAACTCCGGGCCCTGAGGCCCTTGATTAGCTGCTTGTGAGGGCCTTTGCGAAGCCCTTTGATCTCGCGTAGCCATGAGGACCTCGTACTCCTCGCGGGAGACCTCCACAGTGAACGGGTTGGGGTCTGCCATCTTCGCTTCCGATCAGGTTGCTGGTGTCCCTTCTTCTAGCGCCAAATTTGATCCTGTCGCGAAGTGAGTTGGATGCCCCTACAACTAGGTGGGCCTCCGGGGAGAGCGAGGTCGCTGAGGTAGTCTACCGAGCTGGATCGCCTCTAGCCTGCAAGACAGAGACCGTTAGAACCCGCCGGGAAAAGTCCCCCGGCCAGGCACTCCGACGGTCAAGTCAGTACTCGACGGTGGCGATGGAAAGCAATAAAACAGTACGAAATTGCACTATCGCGCGTACCTGAGAGATACGGAGTGAGGAGGCTTATATAGCCGAGGAAGTTGACAGCTCCTGCCTCACCTGCCACCTGCTGTCATATAGCGAGGACAAGGTGATGCATGCCCAAAGGTGACAGGATAAAGTGACACATACTGTATTAAGGAAAAGGACATTGTCAATTTAATGACTGGTGCAGATAGACGTCGCTCGACCTGACACCGATGTAGGTGGTCGCAGTACCGGGGGGGGGGGGATAGGGTATAGCAGGAAGATCAATACCTCAGCGTGATATCCGTCGTTTAAGGCCAGGATGACTTTAGTCCTGCGCCAATCCCGTACAACTTCTGGTAGTCTGGTGTCAGGGAGTGGCTGTGTCTGCTAGGGCCAATTGAGGGTCTATAAGAGTGCCGACTGAAGCACTAAGTGACAAGGCCGGCTGAGGGCCTAGGAGGGTGTCGACTGAGACACTGAATGATGAGGCCGGCTGAGGGCCTAGGCGGGTGTCGACTGGGGCACTGAATGATGAGGCCGGCTGTGATGCTCCCTCGGGTTCGGGCTTACCCCTGGAACGTGGTCCGCCACGCGTCGGCGGGGAGTCAAATCTGGAGGGGTATTAGAGCATGAATACTTAGGTCGGGATCAGGCCGATGCTACAGAGCGTGGGCCACCACGCGTCCACTTAGGGGTCTTAGTATGCGCCTATCTGACGGGTCTTCCCAGCCCACGAATCACCTCGATCCTTCTGACTAGGCGTTAGGCTACCTGGCCAGGCTATACGCAAGCTGGCCCGGGATCACATATTAATACTTTTGTCTATCTCAACATTTTCATCTAAAGGCCTAAATATATTGTCTTAGATTAATGGCATCAATCTGTAAATGAAATAATTTTCATTTTATCTTTCATATTAATACATTCATCCATCCCAACATTCACATCCGACACCTAAATATATTGTTTGAGGTTATTAGCATAATTCAACTCAAGTATAGCTTTAGCTCACTCTTATTTATAGCCTATAATACTATCATGGTGTTACAAACTGCCATTAATCATCATAACCATGGAACTTTTCCTATAATTTGCCTTATAACCTATAATGCCATCATGATTAGAGAGGGATTTTATTATGTTGATATTGTCTACTAGTTAAGGTAAGAACCTTGAAAACCAAGATCGTTTGACTCAGTCATGTATAGTTGCATTGTCTAAAATTTATTTATTTTCAATTCCCTTGTAAATAGCTACTTCTAATTTATAAAGAAAATATATGATTCCTTTTTTAGCATATGTCTAGATAAAAAATGTTAACTGGTTCAAATTCTCTACATCCTCTTAAACCGAACACCTAATCCTATGCAATTATTTTCAAAATAGACAGTAGTATTGTCTGCTTTATATTCCTATCTCGTGCAGCTTAATCATTTCTCTAGATAAAAAATAGTAACTGGTTCAAATTCTCTACATCCTCTTAAACCTAACACCTAATCCTATGCAAATATTTTCAAAATAGACAGTAGTATTGTCTGCTTTATATTTCCTATCACGTGCAGCTTAATAGTATTTTCTTTTTCTCATCTAGTAGCATTCAAGAACAGCAATTGATATTATGATAGAACTCATATTGTGGTTCCCGTGTAATTCTTGACAGAACTTTAAGCGTAAGCAAGAGCTTGCATTGTGAATTCTCAGATGGTATAGGCAATGAAAGTGAAACCATTAGCAATAGATAAAGCATTGCTTCACAAGAGATGAGGAATTAATTAGGCCACATGTCCACTAAGCATTGTCGATCGCAGGTTGGTCAAGACACTACTAGAATGCGATCATTGGACTTTGTAGATGTGAATGAGTTAGCCACTATAAGATATATAAGACTAATGGTACACAATCCTCAACCTAAAATACCGAGAGAACAAAATTGTCTACACCAATGACCCTACTAATACTCTTAACAGTGCTACAATTCTTATTTTCTAAACAACGGATACATGACAACAAATCAAGGAAATCACTTAAATTAAGCATAATGACAACAGGCAAGATCCGATAATATGTAAAATCTCCTTTCTTAATATCCAATCCAATTGAATGCAAGCAAGTGAATTTTGAAATTGCAGTTAGAAAATTAAATGGATTAAAGATTGATTAGGGTTTTAGGTTCCAGCATCTAATCATGTGCTATACAAGACAGAAAATGTAATAATGTCATTGAAAAAAGTGATTCCTGAATTTAATCAATTAATAAGGGGAAAAATGTTGAAAGATGAAGAAAAAGTTATATCAGCAAAAAAAGAAAACAGAGAAATCATCACAAATATATATATATATATATATATATATATATAGAGCATAGTCCTGGTAAAGGAAAGGAGAGCAAATAGAAAAGAAAAGGAGAGGTTAGGAATCTAATAGGACTCTGGATAAGGGAATACAACAACCAAACCTTATCCCAGTAGATGGGTCGGCTAACTCCAAATAAAAGAATATAAAAATAATATGTTACAAGGGAACAAGCAAGGATATTCAATTATCTCAGCTTGTTTAACTTCCAAGATCATTTAACGGTTGTGGTGCACCTATGTTCGAGTCCTTGATGTTGAGCTGCAATTGGGCAGTACATTGGATGATGGCAGAGATGATGGAAGCCTCCAGTGAATGAATTGAGCATAGAGGGGATACGCGAAAGATCTATGACATGACCTATCTTTGGCAACAATGGACATAAATGTTCTTTCACAGATGTGTAAGCACAATTGGGAAAATTTTAATTTCCACACAAAAGATTAAACATATGCATTGTGTTTACCTCTGATAAAGCATGCCAATAGAGATGTCATGGAAGAGATTTAACTACAACAAAATATGACAAACATTACCAAATCCACAGAGAGAAAAGTGCCATAAGAAAGAAAAAGATTCATTGATGAGCAATGGCAATGAAGGATTGAATCATCAGCAGTTGAAAGGATGAGAAAAGTCATAGTATATCTCTCAACCTCTCTTTGAAATCAAGGAATAAATAACACCAAATGGAGGGAAGAAAAATCTAGAGCTTCAAAACCAAATTAAAGAAAGAAAATAAATAGTTAAGGTAATTTATTATAAACAGTATAATCTGCTCCTTAACATGCGTAAATTTAGCATAATTGACATGATGTCAAAAACAAAAGAAATAACATAGCAAAGGTAATTTAATAACCCCACTTCTACATATCCGATGACGAAGCATACAGCCTTTATTGAAAATGCTCTAACTATAGTGTCGTATACAAAACATGCAGTATTTAATGATACAAAGCAGATCGAAATCACACTTGAAGTTCAAGAACTGAATCAAACATAATTAGATATTGTCCAAAATAGGCGATATTAGAGAAATACAGTATAGCCCCATGACTATAGGCTTAAATGTAACAATCACAACATCTTCTTACAAAAATGTTACGAAATATAAATATAAATGATACCAATATAAAAGTGTGGGGTGTATGTGAAGAAAATCCAAAGCATGCATTAAAGCATGCGCCAAGTGTAGTATAAAAGTGTGATCATCTTAGCTATACTTGAGTGTAAATAACATTAAGGGATGATGACGATGACGACAACAATCAAGTTTTATTCAACTAGATATGGTCGGCTATATAAATCATTCATGTCATTGGGCTCTATCCGATACTATATCATCATCTATATTTAAATAAATTTTATCTTATTTTATTTTTACTAACCAAGTATTTTTTTGATCTTCCTCTTTCTTGTTTGATGTGTATATTTGTCACAATTTCACATAGTCTAACTCAAGCATTTATTGGTCGCCCTAAGGAATGAAAAAAAAATTATCAAGAAAATATTAAAATGATGGTACAATAATCAGGGGCAAAACCTGAATTGTTTAAAGGAATATATTAACTTTTGGTAATTGTAGCTATAATTCATATCCATATTTCTTAACAAGGATATAATAAGTTGTGCTTCCGTTCTTCAATAAATAAAAGTGTTCCCACAGCCTAAGTAAAAAAAATCAATACAGGAATTATATTTCATGTAAACATAATGTGAATACGGTACTAAAACGAGATTTCAATCATTTAATGTAATTTTTTAATAGAATTTAACTGTCTCAGTCACTAATATTGGTGTTGACAACTGTATACCTCATTCCTCCAACAGGAAATTAATGCAAATGTATTCCATTTAACTGGGATTATCCTGAATCTTAGTGATTTGATTCTTCTTATAAGCTATGGTCAGAGAGAATGAATTTGTTCTCAGATAAATCATCGATTTTCAGTCCAATAGAAAATCTAGGAAAAAGATAAATGCGTCTATTATCAGATAAATCACAGATTTCAAATCCCAAGAAAGCATATGAGTAGGCAAAAAGTACTTAGGGAATGTAGGTCACCAGAAAATTTATAGGAAGGAAAATCTTTGAGAATGTTTTCTTTTTAAGCAATAGTTGGGAGCCAAGATGGACTTCCACAATTTGACAAATAAACTTCAGGCTGTAGTACAGATAGTCAAGAAAGGTCATCAAAATATAATAAATAAAGAGTTTATCTTATGGCTTTAATTAGTGTAAGAAACCACAAGCTTTTACTACAACACTATCAATGTGATGACAATCCTAAATCACTAGTCCGAGAGCTTACTTTTCTTCCACCAGTCAATCACAACACAACTAAGAGAGTGTTTGAGAGAGCTTTTGCTTCTTGAAAAATGATTCTTATAGAGATCATCTCGAAGTCAGTGAGAAGCTAAACATGGAGTGTTTGAAATATAAGCCAAAAATTGATACAAGGTAAAGTTTGAATGTTTGATGAATAATTACTTTCAAGCTTAATTTTTAATTAAATGACAATAATATCCTTAAACTATATAAATTAATTTTTTTCAATAATCTAAATATAATTTTAATACACCATCAATAATGTTTTATATATTTATTGTTATATTTTGAATATTATATCAAAATTATTATTTTTAATAATATATGTTTAAAAAAGATATAAAATTAATAAAATATAAATATAAAAAAGAAAAATTTATAAAATTTATAAAAATATGTATAAAAATTATGAAAATATAAATTATATAAAAAATAAAATTTTATTTAAAAGTGTGGTGACAATTATGTAAAATGATAAATTTATTAAGGGTATAAGTGTCAATTTTTAATTCTAGATCATAAGCAAAAAAAGCAAAAGCAGAAAAAAAAAATATCAAATTCTTGCTTTCAGCTTTTGAATAAAAGTTGCAAAAATTAAAACAGAAACTGACATTCACAAACACTCAAAAATACTTCTATGAAGCTAGAATCTAAAACGCATGCAACTAGTCGAAGCTCTCCTTAACACTCCCTGAGTCTAAACCCAAACAAAGAAGCAGCACGAAATAATCAGGGTTTGAAAAAGTACCGATTCATCAACACACGGACAAGGCGAAGAACAAGATGCTTGACAAGACAAACCGGGTGACAACGAGGAAGAGCACGCTAGTACAAGACCATAACAGCCGGTATGGACTGTGGACCGGCGTGCTCTCTCTCGTTGTCAACCAACCAAGCCCATGCAAAGGGGCTACCAAGCAAGCATCGCCATACCTTCAACCTTATACACACCTAAATCACAAGAATCAGCGAAATTTCATGAAATTTTACAACTGCAAAAACTAAAAAAAAAAGGTACAAACCTCAACGTGATGGCCAGGTTTCACGATCCATCCGTTCCCATAAGATTCGAATCCAACCAGATAGAATATCTCATCCATCTCCAAGACAAGACAGTAAAAACCTATATAAAGCATCACGCAACCAAACCAAAATTAAAAAAAAACAAAGGGAAAAAAAACGATTTCTGCTCAATTAATCCAACATAGAACACGTAAGAAACCAACAACATCGATCAACACCCCTCTACGGATCATAATAATAACAATAATTATAAATTCCTCGCTTACCGAATTACCAGGAGCATATGCACAACGTGAAAAGCCTCAAGCATCGCAAACTCTGATTTCGGAGAGTCACTGTATTTTCACCAGATCCACGACGAGTGGAACAAAACCAGAAACCCCAGAAAGCCATGGACGATCGGGCAGATAAATGGCGAGCGAGAGATGCTTCCGCTTGGTCGTCCACTCGCGCACCTCCCTCCTCCAACCCTTATATGCTTCTTTTACTTTTCGCTGGACTCTGTCATTTATTGGACGGAACCAAAGCAGTGCCAGCGCCTCTTCCAATAGGAACGCTGGTACATTTAGAATCCCAACCACTACATTTTTTTTTTTAAAAGAAAAAGATTATTTGAAAAACGACGATAATTAGCGCTTCTCACCGCTACGGCTGCGGGCCCCGCTCCGTAAATGCGACAAAAAAGCGCGGGTCACGGTCTTGTACGTCGATGCAATTTTGGTTCGGGGACGTCGCCAGCGTCCAACACAGAGGCGACACGCGTGCAGGAGGACGTCGATACCTCTGAACAGAGCCGCGACGGGGGCGGCCTATTTTTGTCATTATCGGAAATCATCGCGATGTGTACAACTAAGGTACCGGTCGCTCCGGGAATGGGTTGATGCGTCCGGACCGAGACCAACCGTGAACCGGCTTTCTGTCCTAATTTTAATAAGGCAATGAAGAAGTTAAATGAAAGATAAATTATAATAAATATATGTATGATTGATATTTTATATGTACATGTTTGATTATCGTTTGGATACATCGGCCTTCGATCCCGTTCCGAATCAAATATACCTGGGGGGCACGGTGAATCCGTCGGAGATCGTGCATGCAAGGTGTCAGTCATTCACTTGATTTTCACTCTCCATTTTCACTTCTAATCATTATTCTTTTATAACTCTGATGTGAAGGTGAAAAAATAATCGCGTTGTGTTCATCGCGCAGCTATATGATTAATCAAGTGGATTAGTTGGGCGCAAATTTAGATATTCCTGATAAAAAGAAAAAACTCTGATATGATACTAATTTAAGTATTCAAAGTAAAATTATTCTAATATTTATGATATTATTTGTGCAACTAAATTTTAGACCTAAAATTTAAAATATAAATTGTTATAAAATTACAAATAAATACTATAAAAATATTAGAAATTAGAAATGTGCTTAACCAAATTTATTCGATTTACCCTAAGATTGTTCAATATCTATTTTAAATCAAGTGGGTTAGTGGTCGAAAAACGGAGTAAGAAAAATCCAACACAAATGTTTGTACATAAAGTCTCGATAACTAAGATTTAATCACATGCCAACACAGATAGAAGAAGATTATCTTTGTTAATTGATAACAAAGATTAGTAAGCTGGTGTTTATTTTTTATTAATGTAAATGTTAAAGAAAATAAAGTTTTGACCTACACATTTGATGATATTAAAAAAAAAGATTAATCAGATTGGATAACATTAAATCTAGGATGACGTATCTAGTTTTACGAAAATTTTTCATAAATAATTAGGATAAATAAAAAATACTTCAAGATATCAAGTTGGGTATAGTCATTTGATGATATAGACACTAGAAGACAAAGTCAATGAATGACATAGTTACGATCAAGATATCAAGTGCTATAAAAATCTTGGCGTCAATTGAAAGACAATAATGATTATATATATAATTGGTCGGCTGATGGTCTTTGTCAAATTTTATAAATACTAAGCTGCGGCAGTTCAAATAGATGACTTACTCTGAGGATGATGTAAAGATTCAATCACAATTCTATTTGGTTTAGTCCAATAACATTAAATATATTCGGATTCAATCGCAATGGACACTTCAAGGATTAACTCAGACGAGTCTAATAATAATTAGATGCAGTTAACTGCTGATGGAACCATCATTAATAATTGGCAATTCTCCAAGAATGGATTAGTCAATGGTAATCAATTAACTGATGATTTTCGATCAAATTCTATAAATACGAAGCAAGACAATCAATATATCATAAAAAATTAATCAGGTCAGACGTTGAATCTGAACAACGAGTCTGATCTTACCAAAATTTCCTATCAACTAGACCCGATCCTTGACCAAGGGCCGGGTCCAGCCTGAACCTAGCTCGGACTCGGCCGGACCTACCCGACCCGACCAAGGGCCTACTAGTATTAATTTAAAACTTACAAAACACAATTTTTATTAAAAGAACGGACGAAACGTCCACGAGGATCCTCAAGTTCCACGTATAAACTTGAGAATTATTTTACGACTTCTTTTAATTTAATGAAACAGATAACGAAAATTTCGATATTTTAAAGTGGTGGTCATAGAAGGCTCAAAACTTTCCTGTTCTCTTCATGACTGCAAAAGAAATTTTAACTTGTCCGGTGTCAATTGTTGCTATAGAGCAGACGTTTAGTGCTGGTGGCAACATATTAGATGAACGACGATCAACTATGTCTCCCGACTCATTGAAAGCTTAACTTACTAGACGATTGGACCAGAGTTGAGATAAGAATTCAAGGAATGCAACTTTAAAAAGACGAAGTTGAAGAATTTGATTACGAATGAACGACTATAATGGAAACGGGAGGAAATGGAAGTGAATGATAAAATTGTAAAAGGTAAAAATGTAAAGAATTAACGTGGGCCTTGATTCCCTAACACCTAAGGGATACGTAGATAATTTAAATAGTGCAAACCTTTTTTTTAAAATAATTTTATATTTTAATTTAATTTTTAATTTTTTTAATATAATAATCTCGAACACGAACAGTGAAATAGCGTTTCGAACCGTGAACTGTAATCATCTTGGCTTAAGGTTAAATTCGACCTTCTACGAACCGTTAAATGTCGATTTCAATCCTGATCACGATTACTATCAATCGGATAAATTAGAAAAATAACATAGAGGCTCATTACAACAATAGCAAACATGAATATATTTATTACTAATTTTTTTATAACATTAATCTAAATTTTCTTAATTTACTAAAACTTTCAATTTTATCTATTAATTATTTTATTTTATAATTTTCCTTACTTATTTCTAGCTTCCGCATTATTTTTTCTTCAGCAAATTAATGAAGCTAAAGTTTTGAATTATTTAAATCAAATACTTAAATTTTTAGAATTATCAAATCAAACATCTAATTACATTTTCATACATTCGAATCGATTGTTACATTATATTATTCATCAGTAGTAATATCTTGAATCATTATTATATTTGTAGTAATTGATTAAAAATTTAATTTATATTTTAAAAAAATATTATTCTCAATATGTTATATTAAATGATATTCGAGGAGAACATGAATATAATTATAAAAATTAGATGAACACATAAGATTTGGTTTAATATTATTCTAGCCCTCTAGATCTATTTATTGATTATATTTATACCCTCAAACATCATTTCCATGTAATATATTGAGAGTAATTAATTTTTGAGCACAGATGTATTTAAAAAATTTTATTCGTGTTCAAAAAATTATTACTTTGAATATGACATATGATTAGGAGAAATAGACGAAAACATAAAAATAAATTTCATGTCATTCTGAATTTTTTAAGGGGGCGCTTGGTAAGCGGATTTAGAAGGTGGGAATGTGAATAAAATCTATTTCATTCTCATTTATGGTGTTTGGTATACGGGAATCGGAATCAAAATATGGATATGATACCCTTGATTTTATAAACCACCCCCACTAGATTATCACTAAACCCATAAACCCCTCAATTAAAATTCATTACCATTCTCATTACCGAATATATACCAAGCGCCCCTAAATTCATCAATCGATTATTGCCGAAACCAATTGACAAACTTAGAGATTTATGAATGACATATAATTTTTTCTAATTCTCCTAATTATATTCATACCTTTAAATATTATTTCCATACACTATATTTAAAAACATAATTTTTTTAAACACAAATCGAATATTTTAATCTACACAATATAATATTTGATTCACGACATTAATTAATGTGCTGATGAACATTGTCCGAATTAATTATCGGTCGAGAGGGAAAAAATAAAATTAGGCAGTAATTTAATAATTTTAAAATTTAATACGTGATTTAAGTTTTTAGTAGTTTATGATTTTGTTATTCTCTATTAATATTCTCATTTTGGTGCTGCCTTTGGAAGGAGTCTAGACAGAAAAAATATAGTAGTTTTCACATGACAACTCCCTTGAGTGACTATAACCCTATAAGTGATAGAGTGGAAACTAAGGCAAATATATGTATTAATTTTCTTTTTTGTTTATTGTTCTATGATTTCTTTATTATTTGCATCAATATGTTATAGTGCATTATTTGTAGGCTTTTTCAAAACAAGATTTTCACTTACCTTTCTAAAACTCAAAATATTTCATCATAATTTTTAAATTAACCCTTTTCAACTCAAGATTTTACAAGTCTTTTTTTTTAAAAAATATTTCTTTAAAATAAATTAAAATCAAATTCGGATTATGCTAATCATCCTCGATCTATCTTGATCCAATAGTAATTAAGTGCAAACCTCTTAGAATCCCATTTAGAATAATGTCTTCATGCTCTCGAGGCTATGGTGTAGCAAAGGGGCAATTAATTGTCTCCCAAGCATCGGCAGTTCGATCCTTAGTTACGATATTTTTTATAAAAATTTTTCCTTCAAATGGAACATGCAACCGTAAGATGTTAGATTTCTAGACTACTCAGTCGTCTCATGTTGGATTTTACCTAATCAGGTTAATCTTTTATTTTTGTTTTTTAGAATGATGTTTAATTTCACAATAAATTATCTTCTTTCAAACAAAAATGAAATACAGGTAAATGAGAATGCCAAGAGTTTGAGTTAAAATCATCAACCTTATGCAAATCCTTTATCATTGAGTATTTGTTAAAGATATCTTTGTAAGTGGACTTTAATGGATATATTTTATCTATCTAGTTGACCAAATATAATCCCTGAGCAACTAACTTGATTAACTGAAATCCTTTTATTTTGACTGGATTGCACTTCTAGTCAATCGTTGCTGAAATAGAACTTTTGTTCATCGAAATCTCACATATTCAATTGACTTTATGTTTCACTAAGGTTTACCTCTAGTCAATTAAATTTAATTAGTGATCTCTCTTTCACTTGACTTGCATCCTTATAAGCCTATATGGAAAATGATGAACCTATGTTTAGTGATCTCTCTTTCATTTTTTTTATAAGCCTATATGGAGTCTCAAGATAGACCTAAGTTGCAAACTACAATTAAGACGTGTTTATATATACTTAATAGCTCTTACTTAACTAAACATAAGTAAAAGTTCAAGATTATACATTACTCACAATCCCTCATTTCTTTCATGCATTTAGGTCTTCAATCTTTGTGCTAAGTCCATCTTATATATTATAAGTTAAGTCAAACACTCCAAATTAATTACTTCAATATGTTATAATTCACCCCTTATAGAGTGAATCTCACTTTAGGCCTCCCTAAAGTACACCTCAAGTTAGAACCTCAGTACCTAAAATGCACCAAGCTCTCCAAGTTTATTGCTAGTTTGTCGAGTCCACCTTCATTTCAAACCTTTGAGACATCAAACCCACAACCAACCAACTCGACTATATTAAGTCACCAAGCTCTTTGAGCTTCCGGGGCTATGATGTATTAGTAGGGCGACTAGTCGTTAACTCAAGCATCCGCGGTTTGATCCCCAGCTACCGCGTATTTGTAGAAATTTTTCTTCCAAATGGGGCGCGAACCCTGAGACGCTGAGCTTCTAGACCGCCCATCGCGAATGCTTCCCGATTTACCTAGCAGCTAGTGAGAAACTTCCATGGGATCGAACCGATCTCTCGAGGTTGAAAAAACCTCATTAATAATCCTACATGCATATGTTGAAACATGACTTAACCCACATCCATTTTATATACGGTGAGTAAAAGAGTAGGTAAAATTATATTAACTTTTTTTCTTATAAAAGAAGGTACATACAAAGTCTATGCGTGGAAGGTTGAAAAATTCAAATTCGAATTCAAATATATTTTATATTATAAATTTAAGATATTATTATATTTTATATTTTATCAAAATTTTCATATTATATCGAAAATTAAGATATAATCATATAAATATTAGAATTTTAATTAATAATTTAGGCCGACATGCTTTATTTCAAACCATGTCAGGCCCAATTGACCATGGCCCGGCCCAGGCACGATCACAGTTACTGTCCTACCATTCCGCTCTTCTTCCTCGACCTCTCCTACCTGCCAACTTTTCACTGTTTAAATTCGATTGGAATCCATTGTGATATTGGTTCATTCATGGCGGAACATTCTTGCTCGATTCGTGGTTTTATGGCCTTAGTGCACGTTTTCCTTTCCTCGATTTGCTGCTTTCTGTATTAATTTGGGCGAATCGGGCAGCACAAGATCATACGAATCGGATCCGCATGCTTTGAAAAGGTAGTTTGATTGTTCCATCACTCACTATATCAATAAGGTCTGTTAGGGCTTTGGATTGTGTTTTCCCCCTTGTATTTAAGCTTGGCGAGCAATAATTTGTCTGATGATGATCTTTTCTATTAGATTTTTTTTTTCCTCTTTGGTTTCATATGGGATCAACCGACGAAGCTATTGAAATCGACGTCTTGGAGAGACGATTATTATCAGGTTCAGTTGCAAATCGATATAATGAAGCTGAAGAAGACACAATCCTGCACACTGCATCCTTTTATGAGATGGAAGAAAAATATGTTAAGTACCAAACGGTTCAATGGATTCTGTATTCCTTGCTTCTGATGCTAGCATGGGGAATTGGGGTCTTGATGTTGCTATATTTGCCAATTCGAAGACATATCTTGCGATCCGACTTCCGCTCTCGCAAGCTATATGTGACTTCCAATGCTATTGTGTATGAGGTAAATCAAACATGATCATGGGATGCTCTACTTCTTCACGTTATGCTGTAACAAACAGTTGGTTAGTCAGATGATTTTCCTCAGTTGGATTTCTTTATATTTGCAGGTAACAAGACCAGTAGCTTTTCCTTGTTTTGGAGTTTTGACGAAAGAAAAGCATGTAGTGCTTACCTCAGTTGCAGATATTGTAGTTGAACAAGGTAAGGTTGAAGTGTGGAATTAGGATATATGTATTATTATTTTAAAATATTAAGGTACCTTCATTGATGATTAGATTTTGACAATAGTTCTACTTTTTTTCTTTAGCAACTGGAAGGAATATGCCTGTGTATACTGATATAAGTGGATGGTATTCAGTCTTATTCAGTTCACATCTATGGTTCTGTAGGAATTGAATTCTTTGATGTTTCATGAAAACTGCCCAATTTAACCCCTTTTGCCATCTGATGATTGCAACTTTCCTTTGTCCAATCAACGGTTCTTTCTAACTCATGAACTGCAACTGCAACACATAAGCCAACTCAACATCTTTAGTCGATTTCCCAATCGACTTGCTCCAAACAGAAACATTTTATTCTGTCACAAAGCCTGAGTCAGTGTTTAGTCAACTAACTTACTTGTAGATTGGAGATACCTTCCAGTTAATTGGAACCTCGACTACAACCATCCTAATGATCGAGCCTTTGCCTAAGTTAAGCGCTAGACTAACCCTAAAATACAAATCGCTTTACTTTCATAATTTACTCAAGAGCTTACTTTCCGCAGTTTAACATCCCCACCAATGTCGTCTCTCATTAGGTCTTAAGTTCCTTAGATGCACCAAGACCACAACTTACTTCATATGCCATTATTCACTCTTTACCTATGTAGTTCACCTTCTTCTAGCTACTGTCAACGTTACACCGGCTTCTTGTTTTGCAGTTCATTGGATGTCCCATTCCATCCTTCTTTGATCTTCAATAGATCTCGAGCCACTGAGTCAACCAATTTGGCTACGCCAAATTAAGCTTGGCGAGCTACTCCACCATCACTTAATGCTTCTTGTCGTACAGTCCCTGAAAATGCCTCATATTATCCTTCTTTATCCATCAGACCTTCAAACCATTGAGCATGTGACCTTGGCAGCATCAAGTCATCATCCTCACTCAATTTCATCTAATCACAAGCCTCGCATATGCATCTAGCCAAGCCCTTGCACAACTTAAGACATATATCAAATGTACAAGTGAAAGTCTAACTTAAACCTTTTGCCCAAATATCAAATCCTATGATTGAGCTCGACCACTTAAGGCACGATTGCACCAACATTATCGTCCTTTCTTGAATGCCTTCATTAGTCTTCAACCTAGGTTGGCCGAATCTGTCAAAGTTTATTTAGTCTGTCATTTCAATCTACTCCATCCTTGCGTGATTCTCCATTTCTCATGACATATTGATTCATCTTTGGTCTTTTACTGATAGCCATACAATTACAACACAAGTGATCTATTATGTATTTGCTGATTTTAACAACCATACTCAAGACAGAGGAACTTGTCTGATTTGTATGGTCGTATGTCACCTGCAAGAAAACTGAACAAAAGGGACTGGAATCGTCAACTTGCTGTCTTTGTTCAGTCAAGTTTTAGAACAAGTATCTTTTTGGCATTATTTATTTAGCAGGAAGCGTTAATAATTCATGGAAAGTTTCTTTTAAGTACAACAAATCAGAGCATCAGTCATTTAAATTCGTGCACACTAACTTCTTGCTCTAAAGACTAGAACTTAACTAGTTTCAGGCAACAATAGTATCTATACAAACTTCTACACAGGCAATAAAAGGAAAAAATGCTCAACCTAAAGAAAATAGTGCTAAAACCACAAGGGCATGCTTAATACATATGCATAATTGTTCAATAAAAGGGGAAAAAGCCTAAATGGCCCATAATTTAAGAAAATCTGTGATTTTACTCCTTAAACATGATCTTTTGGTGGAACATGGGTTTACATGAACAATGGTGTACCAAAGCATGGT
This sequence comes from Boesenbergia rotunda, assembly GCA_024364735.1. NCBI lineage: Eukaryota > Viridiplantae > Streptophyta > Magnoliopsida > Zingiberales > Zingiberaceae > Boesenbergia > Boesenbergia rotunda. Next base: position 545,910 of record JAGFNQ010000143.1, on the reverse strand, counting down.
TGTACAGGAATACAAAGCATGGCTTTATGTATAGAATCTGAACAGTTTCATAGGGCCCTTTTAAGGCATTTTTTGCCCTAAATAAAATCAATTGGGAAAATTTTATTCAATTTCCCTAAAATATTGCACATATAAGTTGCATGATATTAAGTGAAAGAAATTATAACCTCGAACATGGAATTGATATTGTGCTTTTAAGCTTCAAAAGATTAATCCCTATTTCATAGTTTACAATGATTTTTTTTTTGGATATATTTCGGAATACCAACATTCAAGAAAATTGAAGAGGCCTTGCTATTAAAGTTCAAAGTCAAAAAATGAAAAATAAAATCATTGACAACAATTACAAACTGAATTAAGCTAGTAACATTATTTCTCCAGCAAAATCTATTTTGAAATCTTATAGCCTAAGACTTCTGTATGACCTTGGCTGGATTATAAAATTGTTGTCGTGTGACTTTGTGGACATGAGTTTGAGTTGCGAAAATAACCTCTTGCAATGTAGAGTAATGTTGTGTGCAATAGATCCAATATGGTTTGACTCTTCCTCAAGATCTCGAATTGTCGTGAGCTTCGTGCGCTGAGCTGCTCTTATAGCCTGAGTCTTCCTATGGAAGGTTGTGTGGTTGACAAACATTATAAGATTCTATAATATTAGGAAATTTTATACAATAAATACAAACATGAAGGCGTGAAATTTCAAGATTATACTCAATCAAAGGAGATTATAGCCCAGTAACCCGTAAGCATATTTTAAAAGTGAGTTGAGAATGTTTAATTGGAGAGCCAGGTGATGTTGGTAAGGTTTGACCATTTCCTCGAAAATATTGCATGAATATTGTATGTGGTTACAACTAAACACCAAGTTGATAAGGTGTAAAATCTAGCCTGAGATTTATGCTGATCCGGGGAGATAAACGCGTGGCAGATGTATTGATGGCTGACTTGAAAGGGGACTCGGCATTTAAGGATAAAGATCTTGAGGCCGTAATGAGGGTCAGGGGTGCGAAAGTAGGGTTTATCCGACCGGGCAAGCAGCCTAGTCAGTCGGACTTGACGCCTCCTTAGACTAGACTTGAAGGGGAGGCTTGTGATCCAGTCGGGTAAGTTTTGGAGCTGATTAGCGGCCCGGTCGGATTGGGTCAGAGTCAGACAAAGTGGGTCGGGTTCAGTATCGGATTAGTGCGCTAGATACTGATCTGGCTAAGAGGATCAGGATTCGAAGCAACTTGAGACGGGGCCCAATCAGTGGCACCCGATCAGACATTCCCGCCTGAGAACTTTAGCGGTTGGGGATCACCGGTCGGGAAAGTTTAGTTGGGATAAAGCAGAAGCGTTTTGTCGGATCTCTTCGTGAGTGTTCAGTAAGCAATAGGCCTCCCAGGCGGGGTCTCCCGGTCGGGGTCACCCGGAGTGACAGACGCGGAGTGACAGACCCAGGGTGGCCGACCCAGAGTGACAGTCCCAGGGCGGCCGACCCAGAGTGGTAGACCCAGGGCGGCCGACCCCAGGGCGGCCGACCCAGAGTGACAGACCCAGGGCGGCCGACCCAGAGTAACAGACCCAGGGTGGCTGACCCAGAGTGACAGACCCAAGTATTGCTAGAATCAAGCAAACAAAATAAAATAACTAATCGTCCAATGAAGCCTAGTCAGTCGGACTTGACGCCTCCTTAGACTAGACTTGAAGGGGAGGCTTGTGATCCGGTCGGGTAAGTTTTGGAGCTGATTAACGGCCCGGTCGGATTGGGTCAGAGTCAGACAAAGTGGGTCGGGTTCAGTATCGGATTAGTGCGCTAGATACTGATCTGGCTAAGAGGATCAGGATTCGAAGCAACTTGAGACGGGGCCCAATCAGTGGCACCCGATCAGACGTTCCCGCCTGAGAACTTTAGCGGTTGGGGATCACCGGTCGGGAAAGTTTAGTTGGGATAAAGCAGAAGCGTTTTGTCGGATCTCTTCGTGAGTGTTCAGTAAGCAATAGGCCTCTCAGGCAGGGTCTCCCGGTCGGGGTCACCCGGAGTGACAAACCCAGAGTGACAGACCCAGGGTGGCCGACCCAGAGTGACAGTCCCAAGGCGGTCGACCCAGAGTGGTAGACCCAGGGCGGCCGACCCCAGGGCGGCCGACCCAGAGTGACAGACCCAGGGCGGCCGACCCAGAGTGACAGACCCAGGGTGGCCGACCCAGAGTGGCCGACTCAAAGTGACAGACCCAAGTATTGCTAGAATCAAGCAAACAAAATAAAATAACTAATCGTCCAATGAAGCCAATGTCGAAGTCACAATATTGGCAATAGTATCTGATCCGGTCGGGTAAGTTTTGGAGCTGATTAGGGGCCCGGTTGGATTGGGTCTGGGTCAGACAAAGTGGGTCGGGTTTAGTATCGGATTAGTGCGCTAGATACTGATCTGGTTAAGAGGATCAGGATTCGAAGCAATTTGAGACGGGGCCTAATCAGTGGCACCCGATCAGACGTTCCCGCCCGAGAACTTTAGCGGTCGGGGATCACCGATCGGGAAAGTTTAGTTGGGATAAAGCAGAAGCGTTTTCCCAGGGTGGCCGACCCAGAGTGATAGACCCAGGGCGGCTGACCCAGAGTGACAGACCCAGGGTGGCCGACTCATGGTGGCCGACCCAGAGTGACAGACCCAGGGTGGCCGACCCAGAGTGACCGACCCAGGGTGGCCGACCTGGAGTGATAGACCTATGGTGACCGACCTAGAGTGACAGACCTAGGGTGGCAGACCTAGGGTGGCCGACTCAGAGTGACAGACCCAGCGTGGCCGACCCAGAGTGAGTGAAGAGTCGCAGCAGCAGTAAAGATCATCCGAATCTCCCCATTGTCAGAAGAGGATTTTTGACATAATCATGACCTGACAGAGCCGCCAACATTAATGGGGGTCAGAGGGGACAACCTGGACAGACTGTCAGGCGGCTGTGACAGTCTCACAGAGCAGCTAAGGCTGCCATTAGCTCAGTCTGTCAACTGACCATTCCTTAATGAGACATTACAGCTCTGACAAGGCAGAGAGCTTCTCCTCCCCTATATAAACCCCCCTTGGGGCTTCAAAGGGGGGATTGCTGCCATTTTGCAACCTCAACTCCACTTTGTGCTCTCCATTTTGGTCCGACCCAAACTACTTGTGTCCCCTCAACACTCAAGCCCGACCCCGACCCCCGCGCTACTACAGACCGGGGTCATCTTGGTCAGATCGAGTCAGCCGAGTGGGAAAACCGTCTTCACTTGTCGACATGATCAATCAAAAAAATAAATAAATAAAAATTTCATTCCTCGTAAAATATCTCTGTTATGGTGAACCTCTCTCCAGTACGAGGATCCTCGTGGGGCCGACCTTAGCTACACTGGTCCCAAGCTCCTTAATTTCTCTCCCTCCCTCGAGCACAACGTAACTCTATATAAACAAACGCAAACACTGCGTCTGCGCTTACTGCTGGTCTCTTCTTGTGGCTTCTTCATCCGGTGAGCGAGCGATCGTTCGAGACGTACGACCCATGGCGGGAGTGTGGAAGTTCGAGAAAGGGGTGATGCGGTTGGTGGAGAAACCCGGGGGCGGCGCAGGGGACGGGACCAGCGGAACTGCAAGCAACAGCCTTCGGCCGAAGGTGCTGGTCCACGTGGCGACGGAGGAGGTGATGACGTCCCTCGAGGTGCTGGAGGAGAGGCTGAAGGAGCTGGGGTGGGAGCGCTACTGCACAACGCCCGAACTCATCCAATACCACAAGCCCTCCTCCGAGAGATCCGTTGACCTCATCTCCCTCCCCAAGGACTTCTCCCGCTTCTCGACCATCCACATGAACGACATTGTCGTCAAGTGCAGGGACCACTTCCTGGTGCGTGACGCCTCAAGTCAAGCTAATGCTAGCTCACCTTCTCCACCTCGAACTTGATATATGTGCTTTAATCAGTGACCACAATATTCTTGATAAGTAATTATTCAGTAGATCACGTATGTACGTTCGTACGTGTGTGTGTGTGTGCAGCTCTCTAGAGCTTGATCCTTAGTTAAGTTATGATCGCGTGTGTGCGAATGAATCTATCTCTAGTCTCTAGAAGGCTAGCTAGTTGATAGGGTATGGGATTGTCGTCTATCGATCGTAGTAGCTTGAGTGCATTGTGCAAATCTGTTTTAATTCATATATATATTTGCAGGTGATTGCTAGCTTCAAAATAAATAAATAAATAAAATTCCATGCTAGCAATAAATACCGGTTATAATTATTATTATTTTTTTCCATTTCCATTTCCTCCCACCCCAATGGAAATTTGAAGTATAACCGGTATTTATTGCTAGCATGGAATTTTTTTTTTTTGAAGCTAGCAATCACCTGCAAATATATATATGAATTAAAACAGATTTGCACAATGCACTCAAGCTACTACGATCGATAGACGACAATCCCATACCCTATCAACTAGCTAGCCTTCTAGAGACTAGAGATAGATTCATTCGCACACACGCGATCATAACTTAACTAAGGATCAAGCTCTAGAGAGCTGCACGCACGCACGCACGCGCGCGCGCGATCTACTGAATAATTACTTATCAATAATATTGTGGTCACTGATTAAAGCACATATATCAAGTTCGAGGTGGAGAAGGTGAGCTAGCTTCAGCTTGGCTTGAGGCGTCGCACACCAGGAAGTGGTCCCTGCACTTGACGACAATGTCGTTCATGTGGATGGTCGAGAAGCAGGAGAAGTCCTTGGGGAGGGAGATGAGGTCAACGGATCTCTCGGAGGAGGGCTTGTGGTACTGGATGAGTTCGGGCGTTGTGCAGTAGCGCTCCCACCCCAGCTCCTTCAGCCTCTCCTCCAGCACCTCGAGGGACGTCATCACCTCCTCCGTCGCCACGTGGACCAGCACCTTCGGCCGAAGGCTGTTGCTTGCAGTTCCGCTGGTCCCGTCCCCTGCGCCGCCCCCGGGTTTCTCCACCAACCGCATCACCCCTTTCTCGAACTTCCACACTCCCGCCATGGGTCGTACGTCTCGAACGATCGCTCGCTCACCGGATGAAGAAGCCACAAGAAGAGACCAGCAGTAAGCGCAGACGCAGTGTTTGCGTTTGTTTATATAGAGTTACGTTGTGCTCGAGGGAGGGAGAGAAATTAAGGAGCTGGGGACCAGTGTAGCTAAGGTCGGCCCCACGAGGATCCTCGTGCCGGAGAGAGGTTCACCATAACAGAGATATTTTACGAGGAATGAAATTTTTATTTATTTATTTTTTTGATTGATCATGTCGACAAGTGAAGACGGTTTTCCCACTCGGTTGACTCGGTCTGACCAAGATGACCCCGGTCTGTAGTAGCGCGGGGGTCGGGGTCGGGCTTGAGTGTTGAGGGGACACAAGTAGTTTGGGTCGGACCAAAATGGAGAGCACAAAGTGGAGTTGAGATTGCAAAATGGCAGCAATCCCCCCTTTGAAGCCCCAAGGGGGGTTTATATAGGGGAGGAGAAGCTCTCTGCCTTGTCAGAGCTGTAATGTCTCATTAAGGAATGGTCAGTTGACAGACTGAACTAATGGCAGCCTTAGCTGCTCTGTGAGACTGTCACAGCCGCCTGACAGTCTGTCCAGGTTGTCCCCTCTGACCCCCATTAATGTTGGCGGCTCTGTCAGGTCATGATTATGTCAAAAATCCTCTTCTGACAATGGGGAGATTCGGATGATCTTTACTACTGCTGCGGCCCTTCACTCACTCTGGGTCGGCCACCCTGGGTCGGCCACCCTAGGTCTATCACTCTAGGTCGGCCACCCTGGGTCGGTTACCCTGGGTCGGGCCACCCTGGGTCTGTCACTCTGGGTCCCCCACCCTGGGTTGGCTACCCTGGGTCTGTCATTCTGGGTCGGCCACTCTGGGTCGGCCACCCTGGGTCTGTCACTCTGGGTCAGCCGCCCTGGGTCTGTCACTCTGGGTCGGCCACCTTGGGGTCGGCCACCCTGGGAAAACGCTTCTGCTTTATCCCAACTAAACTTTCCCGACCGGTGATCCCCGACCGCTAAAGTTCTCGGGCGGGAACGTCTGATCGGGTGCCACTGATTGGGCCCCGTCTCAAGTTGCTTCGAATCCTGATCCTCTTAGCCAGATCAGTATCTAGCGCACTAATCCGATACTGAACCCGGCCTACTTTGTCTGACCCAGACCCAATCCGACCGGGCCCCTAATCAGCTCCAAAACTTACCCGACCGGATCAGATACTATTGCCAATATTGTGACTTCGACATTGGCTTCATTGAACGATTAGTTATTTTATTTTGTTTGCTTGATTCTAGCAATACTTGGACTAATCTTTTACCTCACCGTACCTATGTTGGCATGATGCCATATGTGTGTCGATATAAAACGTAAGTGGGAGCAGCCAGACTCACTTGCGAGAGTAAAAGGAAGAAGAAATAAATGAATGAAACATACTTCAAATTTCCATTGTGGTGGGAGGAAATGGAAATTCAACATCATTGTGCACGGGGAGGGAGGAGAGTATGTTGCATCACTGGAGGGAGGGAACTTAATATAAGTTACACTACCGGTTATAATTATTATATATTACATGCTATGTAATTATTAGTATTAAAATTTTTAAGATTAATTGTTTCTGTCTGAATTTTAAATTTAAACTCTTTTTCGACAAGCCCATGGCCATCTTTTTTAGAAAATTAAGTGTTTGGACTTGTGTCGTACATGGATATGAATAAATTTTTCCAAGCCCGAATGACATGCTTGATTCATTATTGTTTTTCAGCATGTATCTGTTTTGTGAATATCCATCTCATTATAGATAAATAACCATTATTTTAATTGATTCACTAGAAACACAAGATGGTTCCCACAAAATAATTTTTTGATTTACTTGTTGAATTCTATCTTGAGTGCACACTAACAATCTTGTATGCATCCACAGGTTATTTGCAATCCTTCTTCGGCATATATTCTGTCAGAATACGGAATACAGGTGTACGAAGGCCTCCAAGTGATGATGTTCAAATCCAAGGAATTTCTGAACCTGGGGCTTTCCGCAAGGTACTACCGATCAGATAAGTATTGATTCATCAGCATTATTTGCTAAAGTAATAAACTCTATATCTACTTTGTGCAGGCTGTTCTGATGCATCTTTCAAATAGGAAGAGTGATCGTCTCAGCAAGCAAATTTATATGTCTGAAGATCCTCATACACTTGGTTCTGGTCCATCTACCAGTAGGGTATGGTGAAGTGCTTTTCATACTTGCTCGTAAAGCAATTTTGCTTTGTGTAGCTACTGGTATTTTTGTTTTTCTTCCTCCCAAAGTAGCCCGTGCAAGAAAATTTTCTTTCAAATTATATGTCTTTCGATCGGCCTTGTGCTGAGTGGGTGTAATTTGAAATCTGAAATATCTGAAAAGTGATGACTCTATTCTTTTGGAGTCAACTTGAGATAAAGTTTCTATATATATGTTTTTCAACTCTTTTTTTTTTTTTTGCCTTGTCTAAAATGCATAAATTATACAAAATATTTTAACGTGTTACCTGATCAACCATTCATTCTGCAAAGATGATAAATATACCAGAATTTCAAGGAACCTAGGATGATTTTAAAATAATATTTTCTCCACAAAATATTTTATTTTGAATTTATACTATGGCAATTCTTACCCCTCCGGAAATGATATTCCGTTTGTGTAGTCTAGAGTTATATGATATTGCTTTGATATCTTTTCTATTATTTACAAAACTTTCCAAGTCCATTCTTGTTTGTAGGTTCCCCCTCTTGGAGATATGATATTGCAGAAACTTGAAGAGATTGGAAATTCTGTCAAGGTAAAACTAATTTTTGTTCTACAACAAATTTGTTTCTTAATTCACCAATTAACTAGTTAGTTGTGATTGTACTGCAGAAAGTGCAAGCTTTAATTGAGAAGAAATGCCAAGCACCAGAGCTTTCAGATTGAGGTAAGCAAACTTATTGAGGTTGAAGAAATTAGTCTTTCAATAAATGCGACTTTGGAACATTATAAAGCATCGGCTCAATTGAAGCACACTTGCAATTTTGATATATTTGATCTAATGGACTTCTTAGCTTTCTTATTTGCATATATTGTTGTAAATGCTGTTTACATCTAAATGATGAAAGATCCCAACCTTTTCCTCATTTCTCGATTTTTATTATTTTCCAAGGTTTGTTTTTCTTTTTTTAATTTTTTAATTTGGTATCCGTTTGGGTATCATTTGAGGAGTTGCAATCTCCTTTTGCAGATTCGCATGGACCATTAAATATTATCTGAGATTTATTATTTTCTCTGCCTATGCTGTAAGTTGTTCTTTGGTAATTTGATTGAAAAGTATAAATTCTGTGTCATCTGAACTTTTATGCATCATATGAATTGGTTTAATCAAATTTTATGGCCTTTATTTGTCACACAATTTGAAACAGGAAAGAAAAATTAGATAAATAGTCACTCCGTATAAAAGGATCCCCATTCCATTATTAAATTTTCTCTATTAAAGAGCAGCTGAATAAAGAGTCTTTCATGAACTTGTTGAAAGATGCTATCTCGGGTTATGATATAGTGGTAGGGTAACTAGTTGCTATCGTAGATATTTGTGGTTCGATCCCATGCTATGACGTATTTGTAGGAATTTTTCTTCCAAATATGGCACAAATCCTGGGGCGTTGGGCTTCTAGACCGTCTACCGCGAGCGCTTCTCGATTTATCCTAGTGATCGGTGAGAAATTTTTTAGAACCAGATCGGTCATCCTAAGTTCATCTATTACCTAGTTCAATAATTTTTTTTCATTAACTTGTTGAAGAATTCCTTCACATGAATTTAAACCGATCTAAGAAATCATGACTAAAATGAAACAATCAGTAAGAAGCTTGCCACAAAACGTGATATAAATGTGATGAAGAAATTATCTTAGGACATGATCTAACCAGGTATTTAAAATTAGAACTGAAGTCAACTAATTGGCAGATGTCATGTATTAAAGGTCTACTATGATTTTTCTTACGTGTAACCCGACTTGACCTAGCCTTGCCATTCTAACATTGATGTTTGCCTTCTTGATATTGGTATTTGCCTTCACCCCTAGAGTTGTTGATGCCCTTTGTGCCCCCGGGTAATATTGTAGCAATAAGATGTTTTTTTAGTTTTCTAGACGTTTAAAGATGAGTTTCAGGATAAATTAATGGATGAATTTTTTTAATTGATTGTTGATATAAGAATATTAAATTGATGGATCGTCCGCGGAAGTGTAGGACAATGGCAACATGCTAGTCCATTTTAAGTCTTAACTATTTTATAGGTCAAGACCAAAACAAAAATATAATAATAATGAAACCCTAATTTAAAAATTATAATAGAAACCCGGTCTGGTAAAATTTTATAGCAATGAGTATATAATTGTGCCGCACTAAAAAAAATATTATAGCATAGCAGTGGGATAAGTATTAATCATATCATAAAATAAAAAAATGAAGATTATGACAATCATAAGAGGCATCTAATAATTAGAGAAAAAAAATCCATTTACTTCTTGTGCCGATAGAACGACTAGCAGATAAAATTTTGCTTTCTCGTTTGTTACAAAATCCATTTACTTCTTTTTCATAAACAGACTCGTCTTTATCTTTATTCTCAGCATCTTTGGGGACTTCAAAACTATTCTTCATTATTAGTAATAAATCAAAATCAGTTTTAAAAAATACCTGTATTTTTCGCTTCTAACTAGCGAACTCCCCCTTGAACTTTGGTGGGTAAATTACTAGTCTGACCATTTTGTACTTGTTTCAGTTGGCGGTTAGTCCTTCTAGAGCGTCCTTGCTCTGAAATCACTTGTTGGTGATCGTGTGATCGGCAAAAAGGTGATTACCCCTACAAATGTAAACCTATTTTTTGTCTTACTTAAACAAAGACGGATGTTAGCAGGGGCGGAGCCACCCTTGGGCTAGGGTGGGCTCTAGCCCCACCCACATTAATTATAAAAAAAATGTATAACTCATTGGGCTCAATTTTCTTGCTGTCTATTGCCCTACCCACCTTCTGCCTTTTGTCGAAGACCAGCGACAGAGCAACATCTTCTGCCACTTGCCACAGAATATCTTTTGCCGCCCGGCGATAGCTTCTGCCGCCAACGGCAAAATCTATTCATTGGGCAAGCAATTTTTTATTATGAAATTTTGATTATTTTATTTTTTTCTCTTCCTTGGAATAGAACAAATCTATTCATATTTAGGATGAATTTCTTAGATCGATTCGTATTTAAGATGAATTTCTTTTATCTTCAATTTCTCTGTTTCTTAAAAACTTTTATAATATTTTTCATTTATATTTTTCATATTTATGTCATGTACAGGCGATCGACGATGACTCGACGAGTATAACCGCGACATCTTTTCTCTCGAAGAACACACGATATCTATGCGTCCATCGTCGCAGTTTTATTTTTTTTTAATTTTGTATGAGTCAACTACAATTATTTTCTTTTGATAAATTGATTAAATTTATTAACAAGATTATTAATTAATTTGGTTATTTTTATTTATATAATTGGTTACTTTTGTATTGGTTGTTTGATATTAACAAGTATGACTTCATATGCATCATATTATATTAGATTAGTCAATAAAGAATACTTCTTCATTATTGGATATGATAATTTTTGTATCTATTCATTTTAATACAGGAAACTCAAGAAATGAAGAAAAGAAAAACTATCCATTCTTTTTTTAAAGCAAAAGATCAAACATCGACAAGTCAAGGGCATTCTCCATCCAATATTGATATATCAAATTTTAGTGATCAACAACCTAACAAATCTCCTATAATGGAGATTGATGTTAGTTCTCTTGAACTTGATCCGACATTACGCACTCCAATATGAAAATATCCTGTTAATTAAAGAGATGAAATTAGACGAGCTTATATTAAGATGGAGTCATATCAACCTATTCAGAATGAGTATCCACTGACCAAATTTGGAAGTCAAAATCGACGATTCCAAAGTCATTGGTTTAAGAAATTTTCTTGGTGAAAATACTCTCCTTCGAAAGATGTTGCATTTTGTTTTCCATGTTTCTTGTTTGATCATAAGCATCCTCCTCGCAATCCTGCATTTACGACGGATGGATTCAAATATTGGAAGCGAGTTAATAATGGTGATAGATGCGTATTTTTGATGCATATAGGATGCAATACTTCACCACATAATAATGTTGTGGAATATCTTGATAATTTGATGAATATAACTCGTCATATTGACAAAGTAATGCAGGCCCGGCTCAAGGCACAGGCCACTAAGGCCTGTGCCTAGGGCCCAACAAAATTAGGGGCCCAGTATTATTATATATATAATATATAATATTAAAATTTAATTAAGTTTTTCAATGTATTGGCATGCATCCATGCGGCCATTATTATTTTCGCTACTGCATTAATCGCGCATGCAGCGCGATTTTCGCAATAACAGCGCGATTTTCACAGCAATATGGCATGCTGCCAATCTGCCATTTCCGCTGCAATTGCAATCAATGAAATGAAGTAATTCACAATTCACAATTCACAATAATAATCGGCATTTAATTTCCTAAGCTTCCTCATTTATCAATCCTGCATGGCATTAATCATGCCAAACCAACAAATCTCATTCCAAAACTCAACGGGGTTGATCACTTTATCCATTCTATTTTATATGTCATTGGACATTAGCTCAGTTTTTTCAAGAGTCAAGTAGCCAACAAGGTGAATAAGTATTAGTTTTCTTCCTTCATCAGTGATTTTTTAAGAAGACATCCTTCTTCTCAAGCCTCAAGGATCAATCCTCCCTCGCTTGGTATTCGGTAATAATTGTTCACTCTTTTCTTCTTCCAATCTTGAATCTTCTTCGAAATTGTTTTTATTATTCTATATAAATGATAAATTATAGATGGAATTAATAGAATTTTTTTCCTATTTTTTTTCTATGCAAGTAAATTATTACCGTCACAAATCTAATTTATGCACTTAAAAAAATCATAAAACATGATTTATAAAATTTTAAATTAATTTTTATAAAAATTTATGGACTTAAAAAAGAACGAAATTATTTATGCACTTAAATAAAAATTTATTTTTAAATTAATATTTTATTTTTTTAAAAAAAAATTTTATACCCACCATTGTCGGTCCCAAGTCCGAATGAAAAAGGGTGAGGAAAAATTTTTATTTTTTTAAAAATTATTAAAGATTAAAAAATAATTTAGCCTAGGGCCTCATGGAATCTTGAGACGGCCCTGAAGTGATGAATGCACAATCTTCAAATGAAAAACAGAAGAACAGATTGAGGCTTGCAACAACTATTGAAAGTATTAAATGACTCACTTTGCAAGCATGCACATTTAGAGGACATGATAAATCTTCATCTTCTAATAATCGCGGCAATTTTATCGAGATGATAAAATTTATGGGGAAAATAAATAAAAATATTGGGGATATCGTCTTAGAGAAAGTTCCAAAAAATACAAAAGTATACTTCACTAGATATTCAAAAAGATATCTTGAATATTCTTGCCAATCAAGTCAGAACCAAGATTCGTAAAGAAATTGGGGATGCAAAATTTTGTATTTTAGTTGATGAAACAAGAGATACATCTAACAAGGAGCAGATGACTATCGTATTAATATTTGTGGATATTGATGGTTTTTTACGAGAGCGGTTCTTTGCCATTATACATGTGACTGATACAACTGTTGTAACACTTAAGAAAGAAATATCTGATGCTCTTGGTCGTTATGACTTGCATATGCACAATATACGGAGACAAGGATATGATGGTGCTAGCAATATGTTGAATGGATTACAAGCTCTTTTCTTGAAAGATTGTTCATGTGTATATTATGTACATTGTTTCGCTCATCGACTTCAACTAGCATTAACTGCAGCTGCTGAAAAAGAGGTATCCATTTGGTTATTTTTTTCAAAATTGAATTCTATTTGTAATCTCTTTAACGCATCTCCTAAACGCCAAGCTGAGTTACTTTCTGCTTAAAGAGTTAAAGTTGCACATATGATAGCTTTTGGTGAATGTGATACTGGTAGAGGACGCAATCAAATTGGAAATTTATTACGGCCTGGAAAGACTCAGTGGAGTTCTAATTTTGACTCAATTTGTAACATGATTGATATGTATAGCTCTGTGATTACGGTGTTAGAAAACATAGTGCATGATGGATCCTCTTCTAACTTCATCCACGGTGAAGCTAGTGGTTTGTTGATTGCGATAAAATCTTTTGATTTCATATTCATATTACACTTGATGCAAAAGATAATGGGGTTAACAAATCTGCTTTGTCGGGCATTGCAAGAGAAATCTCTAGACATTTTAAATGCAATGGACTCTGTTTCAACTACTACAACTTTGCTTCATACTTTGAGAGAAGAAGGTTTTGTTATTCTACTTAGTTATGTGAATGAAGTTTGTGCTAAGTATGATATTGAGTACCTGATATGGAAGCTCGTTATAAATTTGCTACAGGTCATTCTTGTCAACAAAATGATTCAATCACAGTTGAGCTTCATTATCAATTTAATGTATTTGTTGCTGCAATAGATTTTCAAATTGAAGAGCTTAATAGTAGATTCAAAGATAAGGCAGTCGAACTTCTTAAGCTTAGTTGTGCTTTGTAACCTAAAGAAAATTTTAAACTTCTTAATGTTGATCATATCTATCGACTTGCTGATAAATTCTATCCTCTTGACTTCGACACACAAGATTTGCATCACTTGAGAATGCAATTAGATCACTATAAGGTTGATGTTGTTGGTCATGAAAGATTTCAGAATTTATCAACTATTTCTGAATTATGTCGAAGATTAGTTGAAACAAATAAATCAGGAACCTACCATTTGATTGACAGATAATTTTTTTATATTTGTTATAGTTTATATATTATAACTATACCATTTGATTAATATATTTGTTTAATTGACAGGTTGATTCGTCTTGTTTTAACTCTTCCCGTCTCTACAGCAACAACGGAACGAACATTTTCAACTATGAAACTTGTTAAAACAGCTCTTCGTAATAAGATGGAAGAAGAGTTTTTAACAGATTCTATGGTCATCTACATTGAACGGGAGCTGGTTGAAAATATCGATAAAGATATAATCATTAATGAGTTTGATTTTAAGAAGAACCGAAGAGCACAACTTCAATAATATTTTTCTATGATTTTGGATGTATTGAATATTGAATATTTTTATTTTATGCCTTCTACAAGTTAATATTCACATACTTTTTATGTTATTTATATTTTTGAATTAATTAAAATTTTATATCAATTATAGTAGCCTCATGTAATTTGAAAGTCTGGCTATGCCCCTGTTGGTTATAAAAAATAAGTAATATAAGCAAAAACAACTAAGCGAAAGAAAAGAGGCATAGACGGTTACTTGATTTGCAACCAGGAAAGTTGCTAATCCAAGGCAAAAATAAGCTCAATCTCCAGATCAAACTCCTTGGGGCGAAGAAGCTTCTTACACACACTAGAACTCAGAAAGGCACAGAAAAACTCAGTAGAAATGCGTGTACAATGAATGAATGAAAGTAACTGAGCTCTGAGGGTCTATTTATAACCTCAGTGAAGTTTATCTGATCGTTGACATGACCTTACAGGGACACCTGAGTGCTTGAAGGCGCCTGACACGTGGCTTAGCGGATATCCAACCCGCAACGTTCACGAACAATTACTGGATCAATTTTCAACTTCTCAGACATCTGTATGCACTCGGGCGCCCGGGAGCAAGGGCACCCTAGTGCATAGGGGCGCCCCCATTCACAGGCATCCGAGTTGACTTGGGCGCTCGAGTGACTTTCGGTCAGCATAGTCTTGACTATTCTCCAGCGGGTCTTTTTGGGTGATCTCATGCTTTCCAGAGTTTGGTCACCCGAACCCTTCTCCAACCTTCTCTTCGAGCATGTTTCCCCTCTGCTTCTGGTCCTTCTGATGTCGCGCGCATCCTTCTATCTCCATCGACGTACTATTCCGCAGACCTCTGTGTCTCTTGGATGCATCGAGCCCGTCGGCTCCATTCCCGCACCGTCCTTCTTGACCGTTGCGTCTTCTACTCGATTTCCTGCGCTCCTAAGTTCCTGAACATTTAGACATAGAGATTAAAATATAACAGGATCTAATTTGACTCAGTTGACCATATTAAAACTCATCCGAAATACTTACCTATAGTGGGGCTGAGAATGAACTAAGTTAACTTGATAGAGCTTGTTTGTTTGTAAATGTTTGATATATTCACAATCCTAGTCAAAACCTTGTTATTTAAATAAAATTTTAAGAAAAAAGTTTTAGAAATTTACTTCTTTGTGCGGTAATGAGACTTCCCCAAAGGTATAATTGGGTTGATTATTAACGAACAAATATTATTATAATAAAACAAATTTAAATTTCGAAAGGCGAGAAAAATATCCTTGTCCAACTTTTACTTATGCATCGATGATTGTGGGACAAAAGAGAAGGAAATCTTGGCGTAATGATGGTAAGTCATGAAAAATAATTTCAATAACTTAGGATAAGATTGAGTATATTAAGACTCTTTGCTTTAATGAACAAAATTTTGACATTTAATTGTTGCGTTGGTTTGAATGAAAAAGGTAGAAATGTAGGATAAGGCTCGTTGCCGGTGGGCTCGACAGGAGGCAGTGCGCATCAGTTTTGGGTTGGCCGGGCGTTCTTCCGGCTGATCAGCTCTCAGTAAAAAAACAAAAAAAAAATTATTAAAAGTTTTTATCGATTGTCCGGATAAATCGACGTGGTGCACGATTCAGAATTTCACGCACTGCACACTACGACAGCGGAGGACGTGCTTCCGGACGGAACGCGGGTAAGGAGGGAGACGTGGTCGGATTTTTGGCCAACAGATATGGCTGACGCCGACGGTGGAATCGGTGCGGGAGGGGAGCGGGCGTACATGTTCGATCGCGGTGTTCCAAGCGCGGCCGTCTCCAAGGAGATAAGGTGGCCGTACCGGTAATTAAATGAATTTATTGAGAAGTTTAATATTCTAATCGTCTAAATGTAACTACGTGTGCTTAGTAATTTATTTTGATAATTTTTTTTTTATTTACAAAAGGTATTTAGGCTTGCGCCCGACTAATTCATTTGGCTGGCCGACCCTCCCACAGCCTTCAACGAGAGTTCCCACCGGTCAATGAGGATAAATCGCAGGATGAAGACATGTGGCGACTTCACCACTGATGATATCGGTATTCGATAGCCCAACCACGCAGCAGTCTGTGACAATTTCTTCCGTTAACATACTGCGCGCTCTACCAGAGAGGAATTGAACCCGGAAAGTGAGGGATCACCCAAATGAATCATTATCAATCATGTCATGCCCGTGTTATGTCGAAAGAATGATTAATTATCATCTTAGATATTTATAATTTTCTAGATCGTACATCATGAATATTTTTTGATTTATTCTGATGGTCCATAACAAAATTTCATGAATCCAAATCAATGATTAAGATTAAAAAAATCTCATTAATCTTAATTTATTTTGATAGTTAATGGATGTTTTTTATAGGATCGTACGGAGTAGTAATGAATTTTAAAATTAATTAATTTAAAAAATTAGATATCTAAATTATAAAATTAAATATTAATGAATACTGTGCAATTACACTTGTTAATTGTCTTCTCTCTTTCTATCATTCATGGCTTTAAGAATTTATCATGACTCTCAGGGTGCCCACTTGACAATTTACTACAGATTTATTTTATGAATTATCTCCTTTTATTTAATCTGAAAATGAACTGGGACAAATATCTAACATAAATACAATCATCTGTTATGATCATTTTAAAAATTTGTCAAGTCTAGAATCTAAATTTATATAGCAAAATGAGATAAATATTTAAAAGATAAACTTTTGAATACCTATCCATACATTTTAGTACTTTAAATTTATTTGATAAATAAATTAATGATATGTTCTTGAAAATAAATTTAAAAAAATTCTTAAAAAATAACGTAAAATCGTAATTGCAACGATGTCCAATAAATTTATTATGTCCCTCATGATATAATTTGTTTCGGAATAGCGGCCGAAGACCGCCAATAATATTTGACGATAATCAAACATATACATATTAACTATCACGTCATTCCTAAATTTTCATTAAATTTTTTCATTCAACGTATCATTATAAAATATATATATATATCTATTTCAAAATTAATTAAGCTTTCATTTTATGTACTAGGTCTCATTGTATCTAAAATAATAAAGTCAGGTTATAAAGAGAGAGCATTTATTCGTATTTCGATCTTAAATTATTTTATCAAAGAGAGAGCATTTATTCTCATCTCAATCTTAAATTATTTTATTCGAAAGATAATCAATCCCAAAGAATAGCTCAGTATCCAGATAATCCATCCATGGAAGTGATTCAAAATCGACGATATTAAATCAATGATGATTATTACAGACCTACTTGCATTATGATTCACATCTTGCGAACTCTTGTATAATATTTTTTTTAAAATTTCTTAAATTTAATATTATAATCTAAAACTTAAATTTTAAATCCAATATATATACTTAAATTTTAATACGGATCGAACTCATATGCACCTCGACAGTCAATTGGAGGCGTCTTCGATATTTTACTTTTTATTTGTTTAAGAAACTGAGATTGCATGGAGGCGTCTCAAATTTTTTTATTTTTATTTTATTTTTTAAGAATAATATTTTCTCACATATACACATTAATACCCATAAGAATTTAAATTTAGTTATTTTGCATAGATAATCCGAGAGATGATTGAATCTTAAAGAAAAATTTTATTAGTTTAAATTTATTATAATCTAATCGTTAAATCGTTAAATATATATAATATATCCCGTGAAGATCTAAATTTGATTATTTTGAACATTATATTTCAAGAGGACTGAACACCAGAGAAAAAATTTTATTAACTTAAACCCACTATAATCAAATTTTTAAATCTTAAAATCATAAACCCTAAATATACCTATTTTTTTTTTAAAATAAAAACACCTACCATATAAATCCAAGGACCCATCCAAGGCGCTTTGGGTCTTGTCACGTAAGGACATAGAAAGTTTGGTTCATATTTTAACATATATATATATATATATATATATAAAATTTTTTAATTTTAATTTTAATTTTTATATTTAACATTATTATAATCAAACTTCTTAAATCCTAAATCACATAATCACATATAATTACAAGTTAAAAATAAAATAAAATAAAAAATAAAAAAATTACATAAGTTTACATATATCCGCAATCAATATATATATATATATATATTCTTCATGTCAACTAATATTGAGAATTATGATCCGATCTGACAAAAATTTTCTATCGTCAAAATAAATTCAAAAATATTCTCAATGAAAACTCAATATCTTACACATCTCAAATTTATCATCTCGCTAAAATTTTTATCATGGTGTCATAATTGAAAAATGAAACCCTAAATATTTGAGAAATTACGTAGGCAACCTACAGCACACATAAAAAAATAAAATTGATTAATTAGTCAGCAATGTTAAGTATAATTAGTAATGAGCTTATAATGTTGGGTCAACATATGAATTATATTAAAACAAAATATATACACACACAATGATCATGAGAAACAATATTAAATTTGACAACCTTCCAACCAAAAATCGAAAATTCAAGTTTATTTAGCATTACTATTGATAAAAGATTTATTGTTATTGCTAAACGTAAAACATAACGTATAATTACAATAAGATCAATAGTAATAATATAACTATATTTCAACGGATGTAATATAATAACAAAACACTTAGAAGACCTACTAAGATTAGAGTTCGAATCTTAATAGAAACGAATATTTTAAAAATCAACATAAATGTGTATTAATTATATTTCCAATTTATCCGATAGATAAATCGAATGAGAAAGCCATCTACCTCCGGCTCCGGATGAAGTCTGAACAGGATTATCAATTTTTTTTCTTATTCCCACAGACAAACAGACTCCATATCAAAAACATGTTTCATCATATGCATTCTTGAAATTGCATGGCAACTCCATTTTTTCAAAGGATTACACATTATTTATACACTACTAAAGCACATTTGCTGGTGAAAGATAGATAGATTTGAAGGTGTCTATGTAAACCTTCTTATTTTGCAATCTTTTTGTTAGTTCAAAAGAGTAGGATAATCTATCGATACTGATACTTAGGAGCTATATATCAGCCATAGTTTACCAAATGAAAGACGAGGTAACTTGTCTTGGTTTATATTTCCGCGAATGATCTAATAGTTTTGAAGCCATGGTTCTCTGGAAGGATTGCATTTCCAGGACGGACGGAGATGAGCACATCGAAACCTAAAAGCACACGATGAATTAACATATACAAATACAATGAATAATAAGAACGAAAGAGCAAACCACTAGTTCCTATCCATTCTGTCGTTTGCTGTAAGAAACTTAAATGGAATTAGTTTCTTAGAACAAGTTTGAAGTCTACTACCAGAAAAACCAATTCAGATTTAACCAGTCATGTATAAATCTAAACTCGATGTTTAGAGCCTGTGAACAATATGGATTTCAAATCACATGTAACCACTTAGCCTATGTTTTCTCCATATTTTAGTATAATATATGCTAAACTAAGCAAGAAATTCCAGAAAAAAATGCACTAACCAGCTGCCTTAGCTGCGACGGCTTCTTGATAGACATCGGTTACAAACAAGATTTGAGATGGTTTATCGACTCCCACTGACAGTGAAATTTCAGAGTAGCTGTGTGATTCTCTTTTGTTACTGTGGATGAGAAAAAGAAGGGGGGTTACTTCTGGCAAAGGGCTTTCTCAAGAGCAGAGGAAACGTGCACAAGCTCACCCGACTGCGGTGTCAAAAAATCCAGACAAGTACTTCCTCAAATCACCGTAAGGAGTATTTGCAAATAAAAGCCTTTGGGCCTCTCTGCTACCACTTGAATATATGTAAACCTGCAATGCAAATGACCATGTTTCTCTAAACATGCAAGACCGACGAAAATTTAAAAAGAACATCGTGCTCCAAGCAATGCTGCTCGAAAAAAAAATCAAGCTCCAAGTAATGACCTATGTTCCAAAAACCTATACGTTCTCCAAGACAAAGGAAGAAAAAACAGATTAGTCAGTGAGAAATAATCCAAGCTGGTCACTTACCAATGACAATGTAGCTTTTACCTATGGTTTAACTAAACTTATTTTATGTATTCAGTATTTATGCAAAACTTTCATATGATAATGGAAACAAAAAAAATACGGAGTATATGAGTTGACAACATATCATTCACACGAAAAAGCAAGATGCTCTGAATCTCAAAATTTGGACATTTTAATGAAGTTGGAATAACAAAACCCTTAGAAGATATACCAAGTACAAAAAACGGGAACTACTAGTAAGTACCAAATTGAAATTCAGATGGTGTTACCAATGATGCTAACAGTACAAATGTATGGCCATATTAATATAATTCACTTCACGAATATAACCTAGTTTTGGAATGAAACTCAAGGGAAACGTGATTTGTTCCCAAGGTCAGTAGGTGACTTTAGTCCAGAATTAGAATTAAATACTGGTTTATTCTACAGGACTCTTAGGACATATTTGAACCAAGACTCAAATTTAAAATACATTATGAGAACTACAAGATTGTGATCATAAATGTTGGATTTAACACTAACCACTTATTTTTAAAATTATGTGCATTGTCCAAGTCCAGAATTAGAATTAAATACTGGTTTATTCTACAGAATCTTAAAAAAAAAAAAAAAAAAAAAAAAAATGTGATATAAATGATAACACTAACATTATTTAAAATTATGTGCATTGTCCAAGTCCAGAATTAGAATTAAATACTGGTTTATTCTACAGGACTCTTAGGATATATTTGAACCAAGACTCAAATTTAAAATACATTATGAGAACTACAAGATTGTGATCATAAATGTTGGATTTAACACTAACTACTTATTTTTAAAATTATGTGCATTGTCCAAGTAAAATAAAACTTCAGATGGTTTATATTATCAACCATGGGAAAAAAATCATATTCCTTATCCGAGTTATAAGAGGACTCCAGAAGGAAAACAAAACAAACGATAAGAAGCTGTTAAACCTTCAGCCGACCTAAATAAGATGCAAGGAGCAATCACTAGACGAGAGCAATAAACTCAAACCCATTTCCTGATTATTATTTGCATCAAGAATCAACTTTATTTCCCCACATTTTGATCTCATAGCAGACTAACCAACCATCCATATACAGAAACACAAACTAAGCATTAAATAAAGGATATCACATAGCTGTAAACATATACAGCATCAGGATTAACAAATTTCACCTTTATTCCACTTTCATGCCACTTCTTAAGAGCTTCAGGAACATCATCATAAACAACCCCCTGCAGTTCCTTGTTCTCGAATCCAGTTCTCCAAATATGACCCTAAATAAGAAAAAAATATAAATTTCAAAAATAAAAAATATGATGGTGAACAAATTAAGTAAAAATGGGTATTTCTTACTTGTAATTGTTTTAAAGAAGTAATTTTCCTATCTGACTTTATCATTGCCTCCACATTAGCTACAACAGAATGAACAACCTCCTCTTTCGAAGCATCATTAGGTGCAATAGGCACAGAACCAGATACGCCCTGCTTCAAATCCTCCTCAACCTACAAAAGAAAGTTGTTCTTGATCAAATCATCATCAAAAGTAAAGAGGGGAAGTATACTACTCTGATAAACTTAATATGCATTCTTGGAAAGAAAAAAAATGGAAGTCAGATCTTACTTGAGCTCGTAATAGCTTAATATCATCCATAGTTTCATCAGAATCATATGTAGAAGAAAGATGTTTCCTCACATTGTCACGTGCATAAGGGAAAAGGACATCAGTAACAAACGTTATAGGAGTGGTTGTTCCTTCAATATCCAATACAATGCAATGCTGCATGAAGACCAGATTAAACTTAGATTGAATAGATATTAGTTTGGTTAAATTTTAAAACAAATAACATGATGGTTAAAGAAGAGATAGTTTACTGCCAAAATGATCTGCTGTTCCACAATATAACATAAGTTTGCATAAATGAGCACAGACAATAACTACCACATTACAAGAGTTTTGGAGAAACGAAAAGAATACATTAAACTTACTCTTGAGGGATCAGGAACATGCCCTCCATTTGCTAACCCTGAGCTTAGATGTTTATTTTTGCTTTGAAATGAACTCAGACAGTTGACTGGACCGTGACCTGGACTGCTGTAATCGATCCCTAGTTGATGAAGCTTAAGTGCAGCATCAAAAAGATAATGATAACATTCAGCCTGAAAAGCACCCAAGAAAGAGATCATAATTCCAAAGTAATGGTGTGAATATACAATGGATGGGTAAGAAAATAGAGAGGAGAATGACGGTTAAAAACGACAGTCATGATAAAGCTAAAATTGAGCCATAGACATAAAAGATACAACAGCATCGTTCCAGCTATTTCATACAAAATAACGGCATTAAAGCCTGATTTAATTGTTTCTGTCATAGACCCAGATTATACTTGTGGGAATCCCTTTTTGTGCAATAAAATAATGACTTTAGTGGATACTTTTATCTTCTTATTTTATGGACCATATTTTACATAAATTATTTTTATCAAATCAAGTATTAACTGAACATGTTTTAAATAATAAATGAATATGAATAAAGGTTCTGATATTATTTTAATATATATCAACTGTCAAAAATTATAAATTTTAGCCTATGATTCTCTAAATAAACTTATGCATTATTACTAAAAAAAGAATAAATAATTTATTGTTTCAATTTATTATTTCCTGACTTTTGATGATTATTATTTTTTCCCTTTTTGACATTATCTAATAAAAACATTTAAACATTTTACCCATGCAAAATGTAGATATTTCAGTGTCTAGCTTTAAGCAAAGAACATAAGGACCTACAAAACTTAACAAGGCGAAGCTAGCTGTTAGTGCTTGCTGGTTTCCTAATCAAGCCTAATAAAAAAATAAAGAGAGACAAGGACTTGGTTGTTTATAGACATTGTGAAAGGCTAGCAATAGATTCCATAGTTAGAAGAGTTGAATTTTTGTGTGAGGGTAGAGGATACTTCAGGAAATATTAGTTAAGGTAATAAAAATAATTTAATTAAAATAATTTAATTAACCTGACTATTATCAGTGATAACATTTTGAATAGAGCTAAATAGGAGAATGAGATTCATTGTTGGAACAATCAAAGCTTGATGGCAATGCCGCTTTATTAAAACAAGCATAGCTTGATCATAATGATGTTGATAATGATGATTCAGACTTGATTGTTTATCAAATCAAAGAAGCACACAGGGTTACCTAACAATCTAGCATCAAGTTGTTGGAGATGGCTTGACAGTATCACACCACATCTTTATCAATGTACAGCATTTTGACATGGATGATGAACAAGGGTTATGTGGACGAACTCTTACAGCATTCATTAACGACCTTAAAATTCAATAGAATTTACTGATACAGAACAATATGTTCACCAGTACCACACTAATCTAGCTCCAAGAGTCGCCCTAATTAAGTTGTTTCTAACATGTTCATTTGCTTCAAGCAATTATTTCACTTGGAAACCAATCATATCAACCCCATGTTTGATTGGTGGAGTAATTGGAAAATTTAAGAAGTTTTAAATTTTTATAGGTCTAGAAGGCTTTAAGATTTGTAACATTTTATTTTGGTTAGCCGTAGCAAACTAGGTAAATCTAGGTAATTAATTATTTCAGAAATATATAATTTGTTCACCAAGTTTATGGGGAATAGATTATTTAATTCCAAATAGGCCAGTGTCAGGACCACAATATCTCAATCTCTTGTGTAATCATCTTCAGTTTAATAAAATGATCTATGAAACTCATGCGAATCATCAGTTATTAAAAAGACTACAAAATGAGAATTTAGGTTAGATATTGAGTACCAATTAAACCAATATGTACAATGTTTTATAAAACATTGAGAAGTTACAAACATTGAATCACATGATTAATACCATGTGTGCAAGTTCGATTAAAAAATAGTAGAAGAATGGATCAGCTTTCCACTGTATGAGACCCTTTGAGGTTAAGTTTAACCTCAAAATATTACTCTTGATCCTTTTCATTGTTATTTGGCGTTTATATTTATAGTTTGCTATCAAGCACCCTTAAAAGATGTATATATAATAGGTTAAATACAAATTGTATATTTTGACTAGAAAAGGAAGGTTTTTGCTTGGCTTGCCTCATGAGAAAAGTGATTATGGACACACAAGTAAATTCATTTAAAATGTTCTTTGAAGGAATATAAATACTACAAGAAAAGGCTAGTCTAGGCTATAGCAAGATCAATTATTAACTTTCTCTCCTTTAAAGGTTGAAGTTACTATTTCATGCCTAACAAATGCATTTTTGCCAGGTCACACAATCTATTGGTATGAAAATGTTGTACAGAATCCCCGCAATGAGTCTTACTTGTAATGTGTGAAAGGAAGATGGCAGTGGTTGCCTATGTGAGCAAAATCACAACCAGAAGAAAAAAAACCAAATGCAACTGCTCATGGTAGTTCTGTGTGGCAACTACCGTGGGCAGTTGCTACCAACCTAAATTTCAGCCCCTCCCAATTTGGTATTTGACATAATAAATAACGGGGTGGAATGCAATAGAAATAGTCAGAGGAATACTGCATACAAGTTTAAAATAGAATGTTTTGGATAGAGAGATTGTGAACAAGTTGGATTATCTGAGAGAATTTCATGGGACTAAGTGGTCATTTCAAGTACAGAATCATATAAGGTAAGTAATTCATTTCATTCTATTTCAATTTTGTACAATATTGACAATTATGGTTAATAATTGACGAACACAAGGGATCAAGACTTGAAACCTTAATATTTAACATGGTAAATGTTAACCGCACACCAGTGTAAGATAGATATCCTGTTAAATTAACTAAATTCTTAATCCATGTTCAAAATGGTCTGTTGTCTATTTGTAATCGATATATTTAGCTACAAGGCTTTAAAATTTTAAAAGGCACAAGACTACGACAGTTCCAAATCTTCTACCACCAAATATGTCAAATATATTATTAAGAAAGAGAAAGGTAATCAAGTAAAGTCCAATTCAAATTGGCTGTTATGAATTTACATATACAGTAGCAGACAAGTTGCAATGGTTACGGTTACTTCCAGAAATTTGTGCAATGAATTGCTTAGGAAGAAAGGACTGATTAGATTGTCAAATGGGCATATGAATAATTACAACAAGAAATCAACCTGTGTCTTGGCATTAATCCATGAGTCTCCCCAGACATATATCCCATGGTTTCGGACAAGCACAGCAGTTGCTTTGGGATATGCTGCCATCTACAAACAACATTAAATAGCTGTTAAAGTTCCATATAACTATTAGTAGACATCGAACTACATTATACAAAATTAATTATTATAAACCAATGCAGAACAGCATAATTATCACCTGGATTAACAATGCAGTTTTCAAGTGTTAAAATTTTTGAAACTTAGTGAAGCTGCATATGTGGCTGTAAGGACCAACTGATTCAGTACCAGAATCTTGAATTTTTTTTTTTTGAAATATATAGGCTCTAGTTTGAAAGCATAAGAATGAAGCTTTTTAGTGCAAATAATAACAAAACTTAACATGGTTACACTAGTTAAGATTGCCTGTGTGCATAAGATTTGAGAAAACATAAATTCCCTACTTTGTCTTAAACGACAATGAGAACTTATAATAAACATTAATCAATTATCTTGCAACTCATTGAAATATGTGAACTTGTGTTTGTTTCAGAGATACACAACTATGCCTTAAAACTACGTATCGCACAGAAGTATGTTGAGAAATTGAGGCTTTCAGTAAAAAGCTAAAGATATTTAGAAAAAATAATACAGCATCACTAAGGGATTCAGTGAGTTCGCGCTCATGAGCAGTATTCTCAATTATCGGAACAACCAGCTCATCATAATAACCATGGCCTTGAATTCCTTTTATCATCTCCATGTGTGTGATCTGCATCAGAAAAACAAATAGATAATGAATGTTTAAAACTACAAAGCAACCAGAATTGGATGTCTACAATAGAAAGTAAAAGAATTATGTTAACCAAGCTAGGATTTAAAGAAGTTCAACTGACAAGCTCCCCTCCTTCCTTCTTAATTGGCAAGGATAGTTGATGAATTAATTTCATTTGTTTAATTTGTCTGAATTCCATAGATCACATTTCCAGTTTTTTCCCAAAAGTAATAGGACCCACCACCCAGACAATCCATTCCTTTCTTCAATGAAATTTATTCTTCTCAATGGGTTATACAAACATCACTAGCTTCTTGCAGCATACAGGCTTCCTCAAGGTTCAGTCGTTACCTAAAGGAGAGGCATATTTGGTGTTTGTGCCTTGATGGGCATTGCTTTGCATACATGGCAAGACTGACGAGGCAGAAGGAAGAAGGTGTTACTGAAGGTAATTAAGTGACAAAGCCATCATTTGCATGAGAAACTAAGGGAATTGTCAGTGCACAGATTCATGATGAAAAGTATAGGAGAAGCATTCGGGTTGGTGGTAATACGAGTAGAGACGACAAGGTAACATCACCAGGATCTTTTGGTCATAAGGCGTGGACAAGGGGAGTGATAGGAAAGAATCTAGGTTGAGCTATGGCGACACAATGGAGAGCTGGTATATTGAAATTTAGACCATGAATTAGTTTAGCTTATTGGACCTACTTACATTTACAATGATTTACTTTATTTGCATCTCTACTATTCTAGAATTTTAATTTTAAATGACCAAGAAACAAGAACAATCATTCAACCAAAATGCATTTAGCGGAAACGATTATGAAAAGAAAGTGAAGTTATCTTGATTTAACCTTGAACTCCTTAGTACCTTTCACTTGCAGAAAGCTCATTATTTCTTGGTTAAATCACCTATTGATAATGTTTTGTGGATTACTCATTCAATTGAGACAATCTAAGAGTCTGAAAAGAATAAATTACTTTTAAATCAGGAATAAATGCAGCATTGATCTAAGTCACTAGTCATCAATCTTTCAATTAAAATGCTCACATAATCAAACTATTTCTTTTTGGCCGACTAACTTTAAAAGACTAGGTTTTGTGTGCAACAAAAGATTAAATGAAATACATTGCTTCAAATCCTGATACAGGAGCAACTTTACAAAATTGTCAGGGCTATCTCAATGCAATCTACTCCACAACTCTTTTTCAGCTACAGATGAAAGAAGAAAAAAACAAAATTCAGTGCATTGTGTGTTGGCTGTTGTCATATAAGAGAATTAAGGCTGCTGTTGTTTAAGAGAATTAAGAATTAAGATTTAGTGAGAAGTTTGATATTGTAGATTCTTCAAATAGAGATGTGCACATCATGCAAGATACACACAGAGCGAACAAAAAAGGAAAACAATGGGAAAGAAAAGAATATGGAATTTTACTAAAAATGAGCAAGAAAAAACAGTAGTTACATTAATTTCAAAACAAATAAATGAATGCATTTGTCACAAATGTTTAGATCTTACTCTGAACTCCTTTGCCGAAGGATTGATCATTGTTATAAGACAAGACTCCATTCCGTGACTGTGAATACAAGCCCCAGCATTGCGCATTAGATACGCCTACAAAACAAAATAAGTAAAATATAAGCACAGCAATATGCTAATAGCAGACAGCATATATCTCCAATTAGGAAATTTTAATCTAGATATGGTTAATTGATTCAAAAACCAATTACAAAAAAAGAAAAACATTGAGAAAGATCCAAGATATTAAAAAATGCATCACATGAAAGTTTTTTTTGAACCAAAAGTATTTCAGAATGGCAAGGCAATGCGACATCAAGAACACTCCAAGTTCCCATTATAAAGGAAGGATATATAATAAAAGAGCCAAATTCATTTTTTTATTTAAAAAAAAAAGGAAAACTGAAACATGAAACAGTTCATGCAAGATGAACTAGTACAGACAGGACGTGTCATATATTCTCTTATCTTGGGGACAGGGTCTCAACTTCTACGGATGATTGTTCTTCAACTCTTTTGCCCTTTGCTATAGAATTTATGAGGATCTAAGACAGTATACTATAAACTGCATCACTCTAGTAACTAACAAGCGATGATGCACGCACTGCATGATCAGAAAGTTTGTTGTTAAAAATCTCAAACAATTACTGAACGCACCAAGCTTCAAGGTTTCTTCCAATGTTGCTAAAGCTAACTTCGACAGAGATTTCCCGTGTATTTCTTTCCAAAATTTAGAAGAAAAAAGAAATGGAGATGAATTACCTTCATGAAGAGGGGAGCGCAGTCAGAGCACTTAGGGGGCTTGTGTGGGTAGGGTTTCGGAGATGGGGCAGCCAGCACAGCGCCACTCCCAGACATGACATACATATCCTCCGGCACCATCCGCTCCTTCTGAACCCCTGACCTTGATCGAAACCAACAAAAGCATACATCGACGAATCATTAGAAGAATCAGGGTAGGAGGAACGATTCACTGAAACTGAAGGGAGTTGAGGAGTACCGGAGGGGGACATGACGATCAGCTGATGGGGCTTCGGGACGGCGTCGTCGTGGACCTTGACGGTGATGCTTCCGCCGGTGCCGGTGACCCATCCGAGAGTGTAGAAGTGGCGGCAGAGGTCTGCGACGAGGGCGCGCGCCTCTCCCACGGCCTGACCCTCCAAGTACGCCTGAGAGTTCAGAAGCGGGAGCGCGTCCTCCGCCGTCGCCGCCGCAGATGCCATCACTTTGCCGAGATCGCTCGCCAGTAAGTGACCGAATCTTTATGCAGTGAAGAGGGAGGGGTTGCGAAGGTACCGTCGCTGTCGCTGGTCGGCAGGACGCCGGGAATATCACCGAGGTAGGGCAGGGGCGGCGTTCGATCACCTACTCAGCCCCCTCTCACTCACGCGGAGAAAAAGGAGGAACAAAATTATCATCTTTTTTTTAACTTATTTAAAAAAGTAAGTAATTAGTATCTTATTTTTCAATTTTATTTAAATTCACATTTTATTAATCAAATATGAAATTATAAGTTGTGTTTAGAAACAATTTAATAACGAGAGTATATATATGAAAGATAATACAATTATTACTAAACAAAATTGTGAATTTTCAAAAGAGAAAATAAAAGAAAATTGAAGAATTTTATCCCTCATTATTATTCCTGAAGGCCAAAAGAAATATAAATTTATTAAGTGGGCAAATGCAAAACTCCGCAATTTCCCAAAGGTGCATAAAACTTTGAGTTTGTCCAATAGGCATTTAGAGATTTGAAAATTTCCCCTCTGTCAAACTTTTCTCTCTTCTATTTCATTTTTAAATTGAATTAAATTTTCTTTTTTTTTCAAGCAAGAACAACTGTGATATGGTTTTTTAAAATTAATATCACAGTTTAACAATACTAATATCATCATGGGGTGATTTCTAAAAATTAACATCATGACAAAGTTAATTTTTAAAAACCAACGCTAATAATGTTGATTTTTTAAACAATAATAAAGAAAATCATATTTAGATTCCGGAGCATTGCAGAAATTCACATGAGTTGAAATGAATCCAATTGAAATTATATAAGTCTATAATTTTAGGATTTAAGGTTTAGAGATTTAAATTTTTAGAAAGTTGACATATAATAAAGAGAATAGTACAGTGATGACATTTTATGGCGTTCATGCCTAGTTCTAATATCGAGGAAAAAATATTTTGGGTATCAAATTTAATACTAAATTGACGATTCTGATATCAAACTTTTGAAAAGATTTTTTAGTCCCAAAGTTAATATTTTATTTTTATTCACCTTCCTAATTGGTTATAGTGTTCCAGCTAAACAAAATTAAAATTGAAAACTCCTAGGGTTCACTTTCTCAACTGGATTATAATGTTCAAGCTAAAAAAAATTAAAAATTGAAAACCCCTAGAGTTTACTTTCTCAATTGGGTTATAGTGTTCTAGCTAAAAAAATAAAAAAACGAAAACTCTTATTTCAATCACAATTTAAAAAAAAAAGACTTGAGGTGCCTCCTATCGCATGATATTAAAATTGTTACTTTTAAAATTTGAGACTAAAAAAAAAAGATAAATACCTAACTTTGGGACTATAAAAGTCTTTTAAAAAATTTGGTATCATAATCGTCAATTTTGTATCAAGTTTGGGACTAAATAGTATGTGCCCCTTCTAATATCCCTATGATAAATTATGTGTATGTGTCAATTATCTTAAAGTCATAAAACTTTGAAAACGTTTTAATCACTATTGTTAATGACTTCAAATTGATATTTCTGGACATATATAGACTCTGGGGCACTTTGAAAAATTGTAGCACTTGGAATGGGTCTAATCAAAACTCGCTTACATTCATCAATAAGTTTTGACCGAAACTCCTTGATGGACCCGAAAAGGCTTTAAACAATATTTTTTGGGCCTTAAACTAGGTTATTATGGGTTTCATTTGTAACAAATATAGATCTTTGAACGAGTTTTGATTAAAAAAATTACGCCTTGTTCTGATATCCGAGTCAAAAGTTATGACTTCCAGAAATAGACAATTGACACATACATATACATAACTTATCGTAGGGATATCAAAATCAGACATCAACATCATACATACCTCCACTGCACTGCCCTTTTCTATTATATGTCAACTTTTCAGACATCCAAATTTACTAGGTATATCAATGAGTTTCAGTTAAAACTCATTGATAGACCTTTATAGGTCTGATCAGATTGATTCCAAGCGCTACATATTTCTGAAGTGTCTTGGAGTTTATATGCGCCCAAAAATATCAGCTTGAAATAATTAATAGTAGTAATCTAAAGGTTTTTCA
Source organism: Boesenbergia rotunda (assembly GCA_024364735.1). Classification (NCBI taxonomy): domain Eukaryota; kingdom Viridiplantae; phylum Streptophyta; class Magnoliopsida; order Zingiberales; family Zingiberaceae; genus Boesenbergia; species Boesenbergia rotunda. The sequence continues at coordinate 514,953 of JAGFNQ010000143.1, read as the reverse complement.
AAGTTTATGACTTTAGGCAATTCACACATACACATCACTTATCGTAAAGATGTTAGAACTATGCACGAACATCATAAATACCTTCACTGTACTATCATCTTCAATTACATATGAACTTTTCAAAAATTCAAATTGGCCTCAGGGTGTAGCACAGATGGTGGGTGTATAACATGTCTGGCATAATAGTCAGAGTCGATTATTAGGAACTATGACCTAGCGCTTCCCCACCATGCATCTTCTGTCTGTGTACTTGAATTTACCTCCCTCCATATCCGTGAGGTCGGCTCTAGAGGGTCGCTGAGGCAGTGGACCTATCTTTTTTTCAAAAATTCAAATCTTTTAGGTCTATCAATGAGTTTCGATCAAAACTCATTGATGGACCTAGAGAGTTCTGATCAGATTCATTCCAACTCTTGTGAATTTCAGTAGTATTCTAGAGTCTAAATATGTTCTTTTTTACTTTTTTAAAAAGTCAACACAACAGTTTAACACATCAACATTATCGTGATGTTGATTTTTAAAAATTAGTATCACAGCAATGCTAATATAGTAAAATTATAGTATTGATTTTTTAAAAATTAACGCCACATGTCCCCCGTTATTGTTGCATGCATGTAAAAAGAAACGAAAAAGTTTCATTTAATTTAAGAAAAAAAATTGTTGCATGCAAAGTAGAGAGGAATGAGAAAAAATAATTAACTTTGATATAAGAGTAAAATGGAAAAGAGATGCACCTTTTATTTATTTTTAAAGTCTCCTTTTGGGCAACCTCACACTTTAGGTGCGCCCTTGAAAAATTATATAAAATATGCAAAAGGACTTTTGCATTCAATCAATCTTGATATGTCAAGATTTCTTTCACCTAATATTCAAATAATTTTGATCATTCGTAACTTCACCAGTATCTAATATCTAAAGAATCTCGACCTACCATAACTTCATTATTATTTAGCATTCAATTAACCTAATCTATTGAAACTTTATCATTGTCTAGCATATGATTATTCTTGACTTGACAGAACTTTCATCTCATGTTTAAATGTCTAGTCAACTTGGATCTACTCGTTTTGTTCCAAGTATCTGATCTCCATGACCCACTTAGATCTCACAGTGTCTAATCTTCATGACCCACTTGGGTTTTATTCATGTCAACTCCTGGTTGAAATTTCAACCTGTCAAGTGTTTGATCAACCATAATCCACTTGGACTCGCTTTTGTTAAATATCCGATCAATATTAACTTACCCAACTTTTCGTTACATAGGGGTTTGATACCCTATGTGACAATCACATCCACGACGTCGATTGGGGCGCCTGGATTGAATCTAGTAGTCCTGATTATATATATTTTAAGAGAACCGTTAACATAACGAATCTATTTTTTTAATACATTTTAACTAAGCTTAATTAATGTCTCTTCTTTAGGCTAATCATACCAATTTTATAAATTATATTTTGAACGATGATGAAAAAAATTAGTATGCTTATTTATGTTTACTTAGTGAGAGTTTAGGGTTTTAAATGAACTGGATTTGAATAGATTTCTTTCCTTTATTCTTCAAAGCATAGTTATTTCAACTAGGTCGAGCCCTTTTAAAAATCTCAACCATAAAAGTCGTTTTTTTATAATTGACACAAATATCCCTTTACACTGATTAATTTTGAAAATAATCAATTTGATCCTATTAAAAATTTTAATTGATGATCAAAATAAATAAAAAAAATCATAATAGACGATCCATCAACTCAACTTTAATTAAGAAAACGTCCCGTAATTTCCTATCCTTGTTGAGGCGGCGGATTTAAATCTAGTTGATTTTGATATGAACATGCGTTTCATGTGACTCTTATAATTAATCAAGTAGACCCCCAGTTGACCAACGACCAGAACTGTTTTGAAGGTCAAAGCCAGACATTTGAGTTCATCTGCCAAAGTGGCGGTATCGACCCGGTGCCTCCAGATTTTGACGTGGTCAAAAAGTCAACTCCATTCATGTGCATCAAAATGAACTTGAATTCATATTTCTTTTTTGCATTTGACCCCATCGTATAAGGCAATTTAGATAACACGCCTCCATAGTCCTCATAGGAATCCACGTCTAGGAAAATAAAGGAAAAGATGAGAGTAATTCAAGAATGGAAGAAAAATTGGTAATGTTTATTTTAGACGGCTCAACGAGGATCTAATCTAAATTAATAAATTTAATAATTTATTTTAATATTTAAAAATAAATAAAAAAATCTGATGTCCTAATCGAAATTAATAATAGCCCATCTCCTCTTCCGTTGCTTCGACGAATCCGCCCTAACGATTTCCTTCGGCTTCCCGATTTAAGCCCTTCCCCTCTTCTTCTCTGCTCTCCGACTTCTAGCTCCTCTTCGTCCCGAACCCTAGCCCTAGATTCGAGCGGCGGCGACTAAGAGCGGATGGCGGTGGAATCGGCGATGCTCTCGCGGATCGGGCTCGCGGGGCTGGCGGTGATGGGCCAGAACCTGGCTCTCAACATCGCCGAGAAGGGCTTCCCCATCTCCGTCTACAATCGCACCGTCGCCAAGGTCGACGAGACCGTCGCTCGCGCCGCCTCCGAGGGCGGGCTGCCCCTCTTCGGCCACCGCTCGCCGCAGGACTTCGTGCTGTCCATCAGCCGCCCCCGCTCCATCGTCATCCTCGTCAAGGCCGGCGCCCCCGTCGACCAGACCATCGACACGCTGTCCCGCTACCTGGAGCCCGGCGACGCCATCATCGACGGAGGTAACGAGTGGTACGAGAACACCGAGCGCCGTATCCGCGAGGCCTCTGCCCGAGGCTTGCTCTACCTTGGTATGGGCGTCTCCGGGGGCGAGGACGGCGCCCGCAACGGTCCCTCCCTCATGCCGGGTGGATCTCACCAGGCTTACGACAACATCGAGAATATCCTCACCCGTATAGCCGCCCAGGTCGATGACGGTCCCTGTGTCACCTTCGTCGGGGAGGGCGGTGCCGGAAACTTCGTCAAGATGGTCCACAACGGGATTGAGTACGGTGACATGCAGCTCATCTCGGAGGCCTACGACGTACTCAGGATCGTCGGCGGGTTGTCTAATGCTGAGCTCGCTGAGACCTTCGCCGAATGGAACCGTGGCGAGCTCGAAAGCTTCCTCATCGAGATCACTGCCGACATCTTTGGAGTCCGCGATGAGCATGGGGACGGGGAGCTTGTCGACAAGATCTTGGACAAAACCGGGATGAAGGGTACTGGCAAATGGACAGTCCAGCAGGCAGCTGAGCTCTCAATTGCCGCCCCGACCATAGCCGCCTCACTCGACTCTAGGTACCTCAGTGGCCTCAAGGAAGAGAGGGAGGCTGCCGCCAAGACTCTAGAACAAGCCGGAATAAGCAGCGCCGACTTCGCCACATTCCGATCTGTAGACAAAAAACGTCTGATTGATGATGTACGACAGGCCCTTTACGCTTCCAAGATCTGTAGCTATGCCCAAGGTATGAACTTGCTCAAATCTAAGAGCGCGGAGAAGGGTTGGAACCTTAATCTCGGGGAGCTAGCAAGAATTTGGAAAGGAGGCTGCATCATAAGGGCCCGATTCCTGGACAGGATTAAGAAGGCTTATGAACGGAACCGAGGACTTGCAAACCTGATCGTCGATCCGGAGTTCGCAAGGGAGATGGTACAGCGACAGGCAGCATGGAGGAGGGTCGTCGGACTTGCGATCGAGGCGGGGATCAGCACCCCAGGTATGTCTGCCAGCCTCGCTTACTTTGACACTTATCGTCGGGCAAGGCTGCCTGCAAACTTGGTGCAGGCACAAAGGGACTATTTTGGGGCGCACACCTATGAACGGGTCGACCGCCCCGGATCTTTCCACACCGAGTGGTCTAAGATCGCGAGACAGGGTAGAGCAGCCGGCACTGGAATCCGTAACTGAGGGGATTTAGCTAAGTTTCATTGTTGGTTTTCCCAATTCTATTCAGACTTTTAATAAATTTTCAGCCTTTGATTATAGCCCTCCGAGGCCATATTTTTAATCAGGATGGTTGTATCCAGCATTGTGGGTTACTCGAACAATGAATGTTATTTGGTTTACTACTGCAGTTTGGTTCTGTGATGCCTTATGTTCGTTTTGCCTTGAAAAATATTGAGATTGCGAAAAACCTACAGCTGATATCTACTCTGTTCCCACAATATTCGATAACATGGATGCTTTGAGATTATTCATTTGTTATCTACTATGTATCTCTCTAAGTAAACAAAATTGTGCCTATTGCTTGGGTACAAACAATGCCCACAAGAGATCTATGCTAAAGATACACAGCAATGGTACAAAGAATGACCTTTGAGGAGTTACCTACCACACTTCAATTCTAGTATGAGAATGATGGAAGGCTAAGGGAACATAAGTTAGAGCACCTCAATGTCTAGTCACTCCCGCTGGCGATATCTCGCTCCCATTGGAACAACCCAGACCGCTCCAGGTCTTCGTATGAGAGAACTGGAAGACCAGATTGTTTCCCATTGAGAGCAGTTGAGAAGATAATGAGAAGACTTTGACAAGCTTGCTCTTCTTCTATTTTTTCCATCTCCGTTCGGTTTGATGCGGCATCATCCCGCCATGGCTGAACAAAGTACCTGTGTGTGCTCACGGTTAAGTTGTATGCACAAACCAGTCAGTAAGCAAAGACAATAAGGGGAAGGTAATTTATCGAATATGCGACAACAATCAGGATTGTACTACTATAATCAAAAGAATGAAGCAAGAGGTTGTCGAGCAAAGCATTCGAATGTCGTTTCATCTATTGTGTAACATTTTGGTCCTTGAAAGTTCCTAACAATGCTTTGGGTTTCCAGTGGAATATATTCTCGACTGGAGAAATGACAATTCTCCATCTCATCCTCCAGTGGAATATATCCACACAAGTTTAAATATCACCACAATAGCTCAAAAATAATGTAAACTCCATACCATCTCCAAGCAGGATGGACCTCCGGAGGGCAACGAATCTTCGAGCATAGCGAGACGATCTGATTATGATTCTCGTCTAAATAGTCCTTACCTATAGAACAATGAGAAATTTAAGTCCAGCATATCATCATAATGCAATGTAAAAAGTAGGACAGAAAAATCAAATGCAATCAAGATGATGAACATAAAGTTTGCAAATACAACAAAAATAGCAAACAACAGGATTGCCTTCATCTGGAGCTTGTCACAGTTGATAGCAAATCTACTGTTCAAAATAAAATTATTCTAATTTACTCTACAGTGAAATTGTTACAAATATATGTACACGCCTCAGGAGATTAGAATCAGAAAAACCATCTTCTTGTACAAATATTAAAAGAGACCTTCCATGCAAAACTACAATAGTCATAAATAAATATGCTACATTCCTAAAGTTCAAGCCATACTTACTATGTCAAAAACCTGATATATGTGAAAATTTAGACTGAAGCTAATTACAATAACAAATGACTTATTGGTGGCTAACTCTTTAACTATGAAAATAATGCAATAGAAGTTTCCCTAATAACTTTCCAAAATTAGAAAAAAGGTAAAGGAGGAAGCTAGTAATCGAGGTCTATTTATTTAATGTAATATTCAACAAATATCAAGTTGATAGCTAAAAAACAAAAATATATGATGAAAAAAAATGAAAATGCAAGAACTCAGCAGTTATGTATAATCATGCAAAGTCAAAAGCAGTAATTTCCTGCTCAAAACAAGTATATCAGGCTGTAAGCAACATCTCTGTAGTAAAACTGTAAAAGCAATCGAGCACTCTACTTTGGTGAACGCAAAGTACACTCAACATAGATCATCATATTACAACAACAAATAAAGAAACCGCAGAGGGGGGAAATGTGTGCATACCAGTTTTACTGGACCCATCATAAATAAGTAATAAACATAATGAAAATATAACTGAAGGAAGATCCACACAGCTCCTTCCGAGAAGCTGTTGAAGATACAGTATCGTAAAAGCTAGCGCCTCACTAGCAAACAATTCTTGATCTCCGATATTGCCCTCTCTGGTGGTAAAAAATTCAAGTGCGGATTCCAGAGTTGTACAACTTGATAACCCAAAACAGAAATCTGTTTTTTTGTTGTAAATTTCATTTGAGATTGTGCCCAGAATTACTGAAGCGACAACCCATCGCAGCAGCTTTGATTTAAGAGGTTCCTTTTCTTGTTTTACTTTGTGCGCGACTAAAAAAGGAGGATAAAATTCTTTGAACAGGCATCCCTTACTAGATGATGATTGTAAAGAAGATGAAATTGCCCAACCAGTAAGTTTCACAAGTCTGGCCTTATCCTGTCATTCAAAGTCAAAAGAGAAATCAAGTCAATGGAATGGTAAATAATTGCAATAATTTAGTTACATAAACCTGCTTTTATGAAACAGGTTAAGGAACCACAAAGCATGAGTTAAATTTCACAACCTTACAACCTTCTGACATGGTAACTAACAACCAAAAAGTATTAAGCTGTCAGGCTACCACCAGCTTACCATACATAATAGAGACTAAATATATTGATTATTTTGTGTGCTTCTCACAGAATTAGGCACAACAGTACTGACAGCATGGCTGAGCTATCTGAAAAGAAACAGAAACATACAAGTACGACATAATACTCATCGACATGATTGACACAATATTACAATGTTCATTCCACTTAGCATGCTTTATTACCTTGTGTTCTTATTTCCTTTTGTTCATACCACAATGTTACTGATAATCGATAATTTACATAAATGTGTAGTTTATGATGTAAATTAATGTAAATATTACATCAAGTGAATGCATGCCGGTAGTTAGCAGTTACTATGGAGCGATCATTCATAGTATGATTTATCAAACATGGTACAGTGCCTACTGTCAATTATACGTGGCATGTATGTGTAGTAGATTATGGCAGATGTATGATTCATCAGGACAATTGGAAGTTGATTTGGACATTTGAAGCAGTTAGTGTTCTAGTCGGTGATATACTTGTTAGTAGCATGGTAGGAAGCAGATGTTTGCATAATATCATGAAGGATAACCTATTGAATGATACAACCTACAGTCTCATTAAAACTTGGATGACACTTGCATGGCTTGACTTGGCTGCCAACCTCAATTAAATGTCAATGATTGTCAGAAGTTGGATGTATCGCGTTTGAACAGTAGTGATTGTTCAATAGTCATACTTGTGTTTGGGTGACAAGGTACAATTTTTAATATGTAGTCAGAGCATAGAGGGGAAACCCAAGAATTCACATGTATGCTCCTATAGTACTATGTAAGTATTATACCTGGGTGACAGTAGCCACATGGTTAACAGTGTTATCAAGCATTAAGAATGGTAGAAGCTACATTATCATCAGTATAATTGTACAAATTTGGATGTCAATAGCAACACAGTTGTAGGCATGATTGTACAATTAAATGTTTGTAGCTACATTGCATTTGGTGAGGTTGTACACAACGATGTCTATGGCTGCATTGCAATTAGTGTGGTTGCATACATAAACGTCTGTACTTACATAGCAGTTAGTGTGGTTAAGCACATATGGATGAATGTTTTACAGTTAGTGGTTGTACACACAAGGATGTATGTAACTATGCTGCAATTAATATAATTGAGTACATGGTGGCATAAAGGTGATAACGCTCACCCAGGCACCCCTCACAAAATGTAATTGAGTAAATATTAATATTTGTGGTGGCATTACAGTTAAGAATGATGTAGCAGTGGAATTAGTGGTGGTGATGATTACAGTGTGGTTTCTGATTTCGTTTTATAGAGAAGTATCTATTTAATCACATGAAAAACGATGGATTCCTGCAGGTTGTGGTCTCAATTTTCATATTTTGGTCATACATAGTGTTATGTTGTGTTGCAGACATGTGATAGTGCACTTATAGGTGATAGTAGTACTGTTATGAACTGTTGCAGTTGTATGCTTAGCGATGGTGCTAGTTACATCATGAGACTTGATGCAGTAGCATTTTTTTATGCCTATCATATAGGAAAATTGAGGATAAGATAGCTACTGACAACGTGAGTTCAGTAGCCACATTGTGATTATTATTGTAGTCCCATCTCGTTGTAGAGTATGTGTTATTAAACATACACTGGTGACTCAACTGTAGATCTACTTGCTAGCTATATTGAGGGCATTTTGTTGTATTCAAATGTAGAGTATGTTTACATGCATGCACTACATTGAGGATTGCATAGTGTATCTTTGCTGATGTAGATATTTATACTATGGTTGTCGTTGCAGTTGCATTTGGTGGTTGAGTTGCAATTGCATTGTTGTTGGAACTATTATGGACTTGTGAATGTTGATAATTAAGATTGTGCTCTCAGTTCAGTGCACTCATGAATGTGGTAGTTACATAATAATTATTATGTAACGCAATCCCGAATATTATTAGTTACATTGTGGTTTGAAATATGATTTGCAAATTAGTGTTGATAGTTGCACTGTGGATAATATTGTTGCCGTGGAAGAAACGTGCTTGTGTTGTTGCATTTGCTGATGATGATTTTGACACTTCATTGACAGTGTTAATGACACACCTACATTGCTAAGCTTTGTTTATATTTACGTTCATATTCTTGGTATTTTTAATCTACGTCAAATTCATAAGCTTGAGTCAACTGCAGAATTCAAGAGTCATTGTGATTCTTGGGTATGATGTCATGTCTATAATTGTTTGCATTAAGGTTATATATCCGAGGATTGGCCCTGGAAAGGAGGGTATGACATACCAACCACTAAGATCATCAACAATCAGACCTTGTTCAGCAATATTTTGCTGAAAATTTTAATTTCCTACACTAACCCCCACTCTGCCCCTGCAGTTTGACTTTGCTGTTAATGAAAGTATGCAACCACATCAAGAAAAATTTCAAACCCTGATAAAACAATCTAATATAATAAAAATTCAATCTCTTGATATATTTGATGGTAAATACCAACCACACCATTAATGATTGCTATAATTCAATATCAAACTTCATGAATCTAGAGTAAAGTTTCATATTTCCATGAATAACTTGAATCAATTCTTCAATATTGTGGTAAAACAATATAATAATACAATAAAAATACAATCACTTGACTTTTTTGATGGTAAACCAACCAAACCATTAATGATTCCTATAATTCTATAACAAACTTCATGGAACTAGATTAAAGTTTCAGATTGTCATGAATAACTTGAAACAACTCCATAAATGTTGTGGTGAAGTTATATATTTGTCTCCTGAAATCCATAGAAACATAGATATGTTATGAAATAGGCAAAGCCAAATCAAGAGAACAGGAAAAAAAACAGATGAAAAAAGATGATTGTAATTAACTATATAGCTGTGCATACAGATGAAGAGAGACATACCAACTTAGATACAACTGGCAATGGACTGCTCATAAGCATAGCAGTCAACCCAAGTTCATTAGCCATTGCACACTCTGTTTTACTGAACTCAGCATTGATGGATAAGTATAAATTAAATAAGCCCTCAAGTGAAATGGTGAATTTTGGCTGGTTTATCGCCCTTTTCTGAGAGATATTGAATGTTGATATCACCACATTCAAGATCAAGCTTACTAATGAAACATTTCCTTCAGCAACTTAATGTCATTCACGAATAAATGATGTAAATAAGATGAAAGTTCTGATAATTGTTCGAGAGCACAATCTTGAAGCCATTCAGCAATAGATGTAATAGAAACCACATCATTCACTGCCTAAAACCAGAAAAATACAGCAAATTTGAGATTATCAAAACAAGAAGAACATTTACACACAAAACCACATTTCATTTGATATATATTTGGAACAGAAGTCATGTCACTTGGGAAGCAACATATATAGATAGAATGACAGCATGACTTCCTTTACATGGAACTAATTTCTGCAACATCAACAACAGTTAGAATAATAGCTATCTTTGTGGGAATTGTTTTACTATATAAAAAGGGAGTGATAAATTCCCTGGCCTTTGATGACTGCAACTGTTATTTTATAGAGATTCAATTATTACAACTACAAAGCATGAGTGTCTGTTCAGAATAATGAAGTCAACTAAAATTTAGTAAATAATTTGATAATTAAAGTGTTACTTTCTAGAGAATAAGAGATTCCATAAAACAGACATGAAGTTTTCAAACAAGGGATTATGAAAAGATGTGGAAGAAGATCAGCATAACACTATTCCAAAAGAACAGCAAGTATCAAAGCCTGAAATGGATGACACAAAAAGAATGTATAAGGACATCAATTAAACCAGCAAGCATTTGCACCTTGATTATGTACTAGATAGTGGATATGCTAATTCATGGATATGTTCCCTAAGATGTTTGATTTAACTATCTCTATACATGCACTTGTTAAGGCTCGCCATTGAATGCGAGTGAGGAAGATTATAAACCTACAGAATGGCGTTGACGTATCCCCTGGATTTGCAGGCAAGTCTAATAAAATGTCGTGCTGAATCATTAGTGGACCACTGAACTAGATGATTGAGCATAAACTAGGTAACTTCACTAAAAGAATTATAGCTCTTAAAGATCAAGAAACAAAGCACTGTTCAGGATATGGATCCTATAAGAGAATATATATTGACGAACAACTCCACATCAAGACACCAATAATAACAAACACCAAACACTCTAACACATTCAATTCAATAACATTTCATGATAAATATGCAGCACGAATTAACTTGTGAAGTAGTATACATATGCGTTGTGCATGGGTGTGTACATCTAACTTGGATGGTACATGAACCATTACACATTCTTTTTAACTTTGCTTTCTCCACCAAAATGAAGATTTTATTTGGGAAACTATTTTTGGCTATGCAAAACCTATTAATATTCAAGCTATTAGAAACATTATGTTTGCATCAAGAACCAACTCTAGTTCTTTCACCTTGACACCAATCAGTGTCAGAATAAAGGATTCAACAATTGAATTAAACTCTTCCTGTAAAACAAATGTGGAATAAGTCATATTCTTAGACCAAAACAGTCTACTATTATTATACTCAAATCCATACTAATTATAATGCTTCATCTAAAATAATGAATTGAATAAGATCAAACTGGAAGCAGTAGGCAATGCTCTGGATATAACTCGTACCTTCAAAATCAACTCCATGACAGTTAATGAAAATTGCCTCTCTTCTGCACGCAGCTTTTCACCAAAATATGTTATAACAGAAAATAACCATGAGAGCAAACCACATTCCTTCACCATATATTCAGCTAGAATAGGTAGCTTTGTTGATTTCTGTACAATCTGTGATATAGGATTACAATCTGGTTAAACCATTATGTTTCATCGTAATTTTAGAGAAAACAGAAACCAAATTTGCACTGCACTGAAGAAACTCAACAATCTTGTCTCTCAGCAGTACTTAAAGAAACACCAATGGAATGAAAATGACTGGCAAAGCTGACGGTTAGACTAAAAGGTGCTAGAAAGTTAAGCACATGAAGACAATGCTTATCGGGGCATATGATCCATAGACTATAATTCTGCAAGGAAGTCAAAAGGTTTAGTTTGTTACATTAGCACTAGGAGCAGCTACGACTCCTTCAGGCCTTTTTGGTTCACCAAAATTTCTCAGCAGACACATGAAAAGAAAAAATTGATAACTTTTTTCCAGAATTTGAAACTTTGGAAACTGGTTTGGTATATCAGACAAGCACTAGTATTCATGGAGACAAGAAATTATAAAAACTTGCTTGGTTGATCATTATAAAATAATGGTATACTGTAGAAATAGTATTAGCAAAATCCTTTTGTATAATAATAATACAATAAAGAATTTTGCTATATTAACATAATATAATTTATAAATAATATATACTAGTATGATAATAATACAACAAAATACTTTACTATACTGATATAATAAGATTTACAAATATTACAAACTATTGTACATTTTTATGTTATCATATATTATTTAGTATAATATTAAATATTAAAATACTATAATACAACATAATGCAACATAATATAATTTTATGAGATATATAATTTTAATTATTTATATTATTAGATATAATATCATTAAATAACATTATATATTTTATTCTATTAGAATTAATATTTTTATACTTTGTTATTTATATATAGTAATTATAAATAATTAGCAAACTATATATAAGTACAATATTACTTATATAATATATATTTTATGATACAGGAATGTTACTTATATAATACCGTAAACTATTCTATAAATGTATTAGCATTTCAGTTGGCATTATTTTTCACTCTTTCAAGAAAAGGAGATGAAATTTCATAAAACTTTATGAGTTCTCCATTTTCCTTTTTCCTTTTTCATATTTCAGGATCTCATTACAAAGAAATCAACCAGACAGAGAAAACTCATTTTTGCTATTAGAGAGCAAAAGGAAAAAAATAGAAACAAGATGAAAATGATCCGACCAAGTTGCATTTGGTTCATGGAAATTTTTAGTTTTTTAGATTGTGTTTTGGTTTAAGAAAATTTTCATGTTTTGGTTTAGGAAAATTTTCATTTTTTGGTTTCTATTCTCAATTTCTAGAAAATAGTTAGCAATAAAAATCTGAAAATTTGATCAAATTGAAAATCGAAAATAGAAAATCAAAAATTTTGAGAATTTTTATTTTCACATAAAAATTATGAGAAGATTTTGATGTAAATTTTCACATTTTTCTATAAACTATTTCTAGGAACTGAAAACAGGTCGTGAAAATTTTCCTGAACAAAACAATATTAATTTACTAATTTATGTTCTCAGTTTATAGAAAATAGTTTTAAGCCAAATATGAAATTTCCTGTCATTCCTATACCTAAATAAACTTATGATTGAAAAAAAAAATCTGTAAGATATGAGAAGTAAATTAAATTGTATAATTATAATCTTAGGCACAGGAATCCCAAATTATTTTCCGTTCTTGTGCAGGATCCAACTTGGATCACTTATATGGCAAACTGAACTAATTTTTTACTTTTTATCTCTGATCAACTAAAGTAGTTAAAGTCATCAGATATGATGATGCATTCCATCTCTAACCAAACATTTAGATACGTTAAAAAGGCTTAAAATCAAAGCCTACAACAATCCACACCAGTAGAAGATCTCTAATTGCATCATTTAAATGGTACCTCAGTATGAACTTGTAGAATTTAACAACTTTCTCCATTAAATCAAGAAACCAATACAACGGGTCTACTATTAGCCTATACCAGTAAAAGAATTTAGAGAACTATGGTTTTTTTTATTGAAGCATTATTCTTTTCACATTCAACAAAAAATAATGGATATAAAACCTTTCGGTGAAGGAAAACAAGAAAACAGTTCACTACCGTAATATCCAGAAAGAAAATACCTGAAGAATGAGAACTAGATTTTGAAATTGCCATCAGTTAAATTGAGTAAAAAACAAATACATTTGAGTCTACTAATACAATAATACCACTAAAAGAACCTAGAATACTATGATTTTTTATCAAAGCATTACTCTTCCCATTCAACAACTAATATTGGGGATAAAAGGTAAAGGAATAAGAAAACCATAACATCCAGAGAGAAAATACCTGAAGAATTAGAAAACTAGATTGAGAATTTGACATCGATGCGGCATGAAAACTTAGCAAGAATTCTAGAAGTTTGTTTCTCCTATATATTTTAGCATCATCGATTGAGTTGATTCCTGCATATAAAAGTTGAAGGATCCAAATGTGCTCCAAGTTGTTGGAATCAGCACTTGTGAATGTTGTGTGAAACAAAGGAATACTCTGCAGCCATAAAGAAAAAGTTGTGCGCAGTGAGTCAAATCCCGTAGTCATGTAAAATGTAAGTAAATTCAGACTTTGTACAATAAAAAATATACAGGATTAGAAAATAATTACCTTAAAATTCATTTTAGGTGAATGCATTAAGAACCTGCTTATAGTAAAGAAATGATTCTGCCTGTTGTCTAAGAGTATGAAAGAAGCTTCTGCAGCAAAAATAGTGAAAATTGAAGGGACCCTTTCCCATGGTTGTGTTATACCATTCTGGAAATATGTTAAGAGAAGTTGGAGCTGCAGTAGGTCTTTATTTCGAGAATTCTGCATATAACAGCATGTTACTAGGAATACTTACAATGAGAAGCTAAATAAAAATCCAATTTTTATATTTTAAGAGACACTTGATCTGTTAACAGTTGGAAGATGATAAGAACATGATTTACTGTCTAGTCTCTGCGATACCTATATAGCATGTAAATTGACCATAGTAACATGCTTCGCTAACTAATTCTGGAAATCTCTTCTCCAGCAACTATATTTGACTTTTCTCTGATGTTTTATGGTTTTATCAAAATGTTCTATATTTCTATAAAACAATCTTGCCCATAGACATTTAGGTACACCTATCACAATAATCACAGAATGATGGGTAGTTTTAGAGATGAAAACCAAAATTTTAGTTGGCAGAATGATGAAGACATTGGTCCACATCACAGGCAATTTCCAACATATGGATGCAAAATAGTGTTTTTGTAACTTACTGAAACTTTTTTGGACAGTAGGATGCTAGTTATCGAGACCAAAAAAAAAATCAACCAGCATTGAGATGAAAAGAATTCCAAGACCATGAATCACCGTGAACAAATCTTGAATGGCTACTCAAATAATCTTTCCATCCCAGCAACTTATCTATTAAAGTCTTCCATTTCAGTTCAACCTCGAACATAACCCAACTAGTTTGTGAAATGAAATTCCAAAAGACTTAATGCTAACAAAACATAGATCCTTTCTATGCAAAAAAATAAATTAAATTAAAATCTCGAGCCATTTTGGGCTAAACGGGAGGCCCACAAATGCTTCTGGACGCGTCACCCAGACCCGGTGACACCTCCGAACGCGTCGCGTGGGCCACGCATGCTCGCGGTCATCACTGAACAAGGAAAGTGGTCGCGGAACAGGGAAAGTGGATGATTTTAAATTAGACTTTTAATAATAAACTTAGGTTAATAATTTTAATCAGCTCCTAACTATGATTGGGATAATTTAAATAGACTTAATTAAAGCCTAATAAAATTATTCGATTAATTTAATATATATATATTATTATTTATTTAGTATATATTTTATTTTTAAATATTTAGATTAAATTTGTTTATTTTCATTAATATATTTTATATTTAAAAAATACCGAAACTATGTCAACATGGCATGATAGGATATCGAAACCATATCGTTCCGACCCGGGACTGGCACGGCTTGAGATTTTAAACCATGAGTAGAACTGAAATGCGGTCCCAAATAAATGTGCCTGGCTTTGTTTTGTTGAGAAAATGAGGGACGATACAATACCGAAACCATATTGTTCCGTCCCGGGACCCAAACCTCGACACAGCTCGAGATTTTAAACCATGAGTAGAACTGAAGTGAGGTCCCAAATAAATGTGCCTGGCTTTGCTTTGTTGAGAAAATGAGGGCATCATTTCTTTCTTGGCATTTCCTTGGAGAAGGAAAAAAATAATTGTTTCTCTTACATAAGGAACACTCTCAATCTGTTAGATTCCAAATTTATAGAGAACTATTTTACCCAATTAGTAGCTTCTTACTAAAGCATTCATGGATTCTAATTTAAATTCCATGTGCTTGGTACAAACACTGCTGACTAGTGCGGATTATTCCCCAAAGTAAAACCACAAAGGTGATTCTGCAAAGTTCTCAATTTTAATGGATCTTTACCTTGGATTCTGATATGCTCTTAGGCGGGAAGGATTAGGATAAGTATCTGCACTAAACTTAAACATATGCATCTTCTGAAGTTATACTCTTGGATTAACAGCTCGTCGTCATTGGAATTAGCCTGCACGGCTGATTATCAAAATACACTGAGAATAATAAGTACACAACCATAAAAACCCAACTTTGGCCAAAAGTCCTCTACATCTAGTTCGATTACCACTAGACCAAGCCATTGTTATTTCATTAACATTTTCTGCAAAAGTATGAATTGGATGTGTTGATTAATATATTTTATTACATGTATATTAGTGATTTTTCATATCAATACCTTTCATAGTAACTACATATACCCATGAACACCACATGTGCAACTTGTATTGTTGTATCCTTAAGTACTGAAGAGGTAGGCAACATAATATGATGTTTTGACTTATGACCTTGAGATCATACCGGACATAATCTTAGGCATGGTGAGGTGTTGCAGAGGATGTCTACATGATGGTGTAACCACCATTGAGACTCTTCTATTGTCGGTTAGGGATAATTAACTGAGTTGTACTTTCAAACTTGATAGAAACATCAAGCTCTAAGCTGAAGAGAACGAACGTGTAAGTTTAGGCCATCATGGGAGTTCTAGACTAATAAAGAAGCTTTATAAGCTTAGATGAACTAACAAGTTAATTTGGGCTTGAGCATTAGTAGTGGTTGAGCATGACAAGTGATCTTAGAGGGACGGATCAACATATAGTTGGAGGAGATTTGTTAATCCATGAAGATAAAAGGACTATTAAACTATGGCGGGATCACAAATTGGTGACTATAAGGGGGGATTATTGATCCAAGGAAGGAAGGAAAGGGATAGTCATTCAGACAAGGGATTTTTAACTATCCAAGGGGTAGAGCGAAGGCGACTAAGGGGAGAGAGGAGTAATCTCAAGGCAATGGAACTAGGAATGAGCAACTAGAATGTTTAAGTGAAACAAGGCAGGATGAAACTTCACATTGCCAAGTGAAACAAGGGCAATGAATAAGGGATAGGAGTGAATAAGAGAGAGAAGATAGCAATGGCATAGAAAGGAGGAAATCTTGCTCCAACACAAACTTGAGAAGTAAAATTTATATTATTATTTTCTCAAGGAGATTAAATTCATGTAAACATAGCCTCTAGCTCTAGGTCTAACTAAATCAAGAACTAGATATTGGACTAATAAATTATACCCATTATTTCTAACATTAAGTGATAAATCGGTTTCTAGGTAAAATTGACTTGCACTTTATAATACTTTGAGATTGATAAATAGGCTTGTCTGATGATACAATGTAACTTAAGATGATGTACATAGAGGGCCGCATAAAAGTCCATAAAAACACAACACAAAGGATTTAATAACCTTAATAGTGTCAAGAAAGTGAAAATTATGTTTAAATAATCATCAATTGCTAGGGAAATGCAGCTTACAAACATATAAAAGACATTTTGGAGATAAGTAGGCAAAAGACTAGAACATGAAATTATCCAACCAAACCTTAGATAAAAAAGCATACATAGACACAGCCAGACACAGGTGTTACTTGCATGTCAGACCTACATGTCAAATTAGTACCATTGAGTCACAAATGTAATATCACGTAGCCTAATTCATAAGTAGATATTTCAGTGGAACTAGAAAGAGACAGATAAGATCAACGAAGGTTGTAGATGATAATATATTTTATTAGATATGGCACCACATCAATAGACAAAGAAAAAAATAAAAGAGTTATATTTAGTAGTTCAGTAAAGTATGCTTCTATAGTAACATTTATATACCTCAAGTGATAATTTATATCTTCCAAGGACTTCATAACCCAATTTCCGCAACTCTTCATCTACAGAAGATATGCTTACAAAAGCGACAGCAAGAAGGCCTAGCTGAGAAAAATCAATGGGTTCAATGAACCCTATCACAAGGCAATGGAGCGAGAACCGCAATATGAAAGCAGGATCATATCCTAGAATAGAGTCACATGATGAAGGTTGCTGCAAGTATCAGAACGAGGATTTAAGGGAACTTTGTGACAAGTAAATTTTCTGAAAATACAAAAACAATTATAGGAAAGCTGGAATTACCTCTATCACATCAACGAATTTATCCTGAAGAAGATTTTCTATTGACACTGAAGTAGCAAATTGAGACCCGTCATGACATAAATTCAAAACTGTCATCACACAACTGATCATATCAACTGGCATATTCTCTCTGAATAGCATTTTGCGTTGATCTTCAGCCAATTCACAATAAGATGTCATGGCTAAAGAGGATTGGCCATCATGTACAACTTCTTTTCTTATTTTCAAGACAGAATTACCCCACAAATAATCCATCTCAGCAATTTTGTCATATTTAGTTCCTTCAATTGATTCAATCTCATGGATCAGATTGAGTATTTCCAAATCAGTTTTACTCAGAGTCGCACCATAAGAAGATAAAAGAAGAATAAACAACTCCCTTGAATCCCTGACAATGGTTTCAGGTTTCACATTGCAGTCTCTAAGCTCAAAATGATACAAAACTCTGACCAACTTAATCAATTCTAACCTTCTTTCGTCTCTATCAGAGCTTCTTTTGACAATGAATTTAGCAGATGCATGGACATTATCAGAGACATCAAGGAATTTCAGGACACCTGGGACTGACTGCTCATTAGCCATTGAAACAGATGAATCAGCAAAACTCTCACTTGAGAGAATTGTAGAAACAAACTTAGAGTGTCCAAGCAAAAGCCCAAGAATTTCAGATGAAGAAAATGTCTTTTCAGGTAGTGCAGCTAGAAAGCAACGAATTGCTTTTAAAGTATCAGGATCCTCAAACCTATATAGGAGGCAAGATCTGATAAAATGATCTAGAGATGGAACGGAAGGTATCTGAGAAAGATAGTTCCTCATTTCAATGGCCAATTCAATGATGTTTTTCAAAATATAATGTTCCATGTAGCAGTGAATACTATAACTAACAGGGACGCAGGAATTGGAAGAGCTACCATTCTTAAGAGGAAATATGCTGACAATCTGATCCAATGAACCAACCAATATAGTCATAAACCTCAACTTTGCACGATTCAATCTTTCAGAATCCTTTTTCTGAGTCTTCTCACTGGATTCTCTGGTTTCTGATTCCACACATTGTGACAAAATTTCCACAGGTGATAACAACATCCTTGTAAATGATATCTTGGCAAAAATATCAATAATGGTCTTCAAGGATTCCTCATAAGAACAAGCGCTTAGTTCTTTGAGGTTATCATCAAGTAGCTCAAAGGAATTTGGGTAAAGAGAATTAAATATTTGCAGCCGTTGCTTCTTCCCAACTAAATTTCCATTTGAAGTGAAAAAGTAATGCAACATAGTGAGTGCTTTTCCAAGAAGAGAATTGTTCAAATATCTATGAAAATGTTCAGATGATGTGAGTAGATATTCAGGAGAGGTTTTTTCCATTAAAATAATGCCAGACACATAGCTCTTCCAATTTGAAAAGTTTTCCAAAAGAATTTTAGAGTAGAATATCAGAATTTCATTAGATCTAAGATCCTTTATATGTGAGGTGACATATGACAAAGCAGCTGGAAGTAAAAGCATAAAATCATCCTCAGAAAGGCAAAAGTTGCAGTTCTGGTTAACGACCTTAGTCCTTTGTGACCATCCACCATCTATATTTAGGAAATCACAAACAGATGTACTCTTGCTCAAAATGCCCAAGAATATCTGTCCAAAGAGATTCATGAACAAAGGACTAACTTCCATAAGCAACGACAATATCATTCCCTTAACCTTGCTTGTGTAATTTAGGCAGCAGATAACCAAATTCATTGGACTATGGATGATCATCCTGGAAAATAGCATGTACAATGGAAGAGAAGTAGGGTGAACATAGGAAGACTTCTGATTGTACACAATATAAACAGCTTTCAAAAGGCAAGTAGTTGCAGTATTCATATTAAAGCATAAGACCAAATCAATGATATTGCAGTAAACCTTCTGAAGAATGGCAACATTAAAACTTTTCTCATCCACTTGATAAAACCCATATGATTCAGGTGCGCCATTCCTCTGTTTCATATAACTGTATAGCAAATCCAATGCACTATCAGCAACATACATACAGAAATGAAGAGGCACAAGAACCTCTGAACTGCAGCTAGAAGCTCTGGTCTCTATCTTTGAAAACATCCAGTTAGCAAGTTCAAGAAGATCAAAAGGAGAACAGAAGTTCATCATGGAGTAAAAGATATAGAAGTGAGGAAGAAGACCAATCATACGACTCCTATCAACACAAACATCAAACTTTTCCCTGAACATGAAGGCTGTCTTCTGTATTAGGCGCCTACAAACCTCAAGAACAGATTCAACAAATACATGGCTTTGGGAGGAATGCCGGTCTTGACTCATCAAAGACAAGAAGTTTTCTAGAACCTTAGTCAAACGTTGCAACACAAGACTGTCCATTTTGTGAATATTTTGCTTTGAGTAAATTACAAGAGAATCAAAAGATTTGGTAGCATCTAGAAGCTTATCATTACCAATATCTTTGCTATAGCATATTGGATCTGATATAGACAATGAAATAAGTGGGTGGTTGAGAAAGAGCTGAACAGCATCTATAACATTTTTAGTTAATGAAGATCCTTCCACATCGAAGGATTTGACTGCAGCTGCGGAATCTACCAGAATATGCTCAAAGATGCACTCTACAAGAGTGAAGCACACTTGGAAGAGTTCTTCAAGAACATCAGATGGCTCAGCCTTATAAAATGACCGTATATGGTGAGCCCAAAAGAGTACACATCCAAGAAATAAAACCAAGTCATCAATTGAACCTTTGGCTATCTTATCTTTAAGCAGATCTATAAATATGGGTGAGTGCAGTATTTCTAACATTCTGATTGAGTACTTCCCGTAGCTGCCCAAGCAAACAAATGAAGAAACTAGTGCACAAAAAGGAGCATGCCTTAAAAATGAAGACAATGCACTAGTAACTGAATTTTTGGAAACAGCAGCATCTGAGAATAATGTTATATCAGCCAAATAATCATCTATAAACAGTGAATGGTTGAAATCACCTTTGCAGTCATGTACTGCAATTACATCCTCAATCTTATTCTGACAAGAAAGAAACATATTCGGCCACAAATTCATAGCTTCAACAAGAAATTTTGGTTCAAGAAAGAGTAGATATGACAGGAATTGGACAAGAGAATTAAATTGCAGAAGGTCAATTGTGAAAAGGAAATGTAGATTTCTTAGGAGATCCTCAACCGGAGCACATATGATTGAAGATAAAAGTGCAAAGGCTACTGCATCTTGCTGCCGATCTGCAAGTTCCTTCATTTTGGAATGAATAAATTGGAAAGAGTCAAGTCCTGTTGTAATCTCTGGCATGGAGTACAAAGTAAATCCTTTCTGGTTTAAAAGATCTTGGGAGAAATGAAATAGATTCTTGAGTGGCCTCCATTCACATAGTAAATTCTTTGAATCATCCACAAATTTCTCATTCAATATTGAATTTATAAGACCAGGCAGTATTTTCATGTCTACCTATCAAATATTACATGAATGTCATATTCATCAAACATAAGATAGGAAAATTTTAGAGAGGGTAGCAAAGACTGTATACCTGTGATTCTAAAATCAACTTTAGGGTGTTAGACACATACAATGAAACAACAGATCTCTCATATAACTTGAAGGTTACTGTATCTGATTCGAGCAACCTCAAGCACTTTTGAAAGATGCAAATAATCAAAGGGCTAAATCCAGGGGAATCATCTACAAGAAATTAAAGTGGCAATCAAGGCCAATTTGAGCAAGAAAATGAGCTCAATAAATATAACAGAAAAGAGAGAAAATGGAAGTCATGCCTAAAAAGGTCAAGCTAATCACAGAAGACATAAAGAAAAAGCATGCAAATTATTTCATAGGTACCAAAAGTTCCGAACTATTTAATGGCAAATGGAGTAGAAGTAACCATTACAGCACAACTTTTAGCACATAAACAAAAGCAAACAGCTGAGAGTTAAGAAAGATGAGCCAATATTAATCATAGTTGTCAAGAATTTGTGTCATTTAGAGGCGTGAGGCAATACAGATACTTTACAAAAAGTATATACCATGCTCACACAAATTGCAAGAGACAAAATGCTGGAAATCTAAAGTTGTTGCCAAAGGGCCCAGGCTATATTTTTCATGTTCCTACCAAGTATATAATTAAATAGAATATAATTATTTTATAAAATATTCTCAGTATAAATGACTACCATTAATTCATAAATTTAATCAAAGTAAGAATACAAGAAAGAAAAAAAAAAACTTTGACCCAAAAGAATTCCTTTCCAAGATAGCATAGCAGATGATTTCTTTTGTAATCTAATACTTCACAAACAAGTTTCCTCACCTTGAAAACTGAAATCTTTAACTTAAATATTTTCAAGACAGAAGTGCGATGAAGCAAAACTACACCTGACATCCCAATATTCAACATAGGCTGAGTTATGTGAAATATAGCATAATCAAGATCACCAACCACAAAAATTGTTATACAATAACAGAGGATAAGATGGGAAAAACAGGAGATGAGAATCACAAAGCATAAAAGTATGTGTAGACACTATCTAATGGCCTTAACAGCCACTTGGTTGAAAGGTCAAGATGAACAAAGAAGATAATTTGAGGGTTGAAAATTTTACCGTGAAAATTTTCAAGATTAGAGATAAGCTTGTGCATTTGGTCAAGATATTTGTATAAACTATTTCCCACGGTTGAAACAGCATCACAAAGAAATGAAATGACAACTGAATATAAGCTACGAAATGTTTCTGCTCTTTTGTTGTCCACGGAAGAATGTGATGCTCGGCTAAAGCCAGGTAAGGAGATCATCCAGGCATCAACTTCTGAAATATTCTGGTCGAATGCCCCAGTGCTGATGAGGGATGCTTTTGCCAATACATATGCTTGATCTTTAATTTCTTTAGATGGTGAATATATCAAGAGATTAATTAAAGGTTGCAAGTGTTTGTACATAAAATCTGGAATTCTAGCTGAAGCACTACTTCCTGGAGATTGTCCAATTGACTCTACCAACAAATACAATAGAGATTGTTGTTGTGCTATAGGAAGACTTAAAATATTACTTGGCAGAATTTTGAAAAAGTCAAAAGAACCTTCAAAAGCACTTGGCAAAATCCACTGCAAGTAGTCATTTCAAATCATTATTAAAACAAATACCTCAAAAGAAAATTTTAAGTCTCTTGAAAAAGAATGTCAAACAAATACAACAATCCTTGTTCAACATAAAACCAAAAGAACTTCTAGATCTTCATTTCACAATAAATAGGACTGAACAAAAGATTCCACAATTCATAGAAATTGTCGACCATTAATTGGGTCGCCATTTCAATAGCTTAAGTTACAAATATTTTAAGACCAGTAATGGCATCTCTTTTATCCCAGGTTGGAGTTTAGGCTTTCTTTTGAACCCAAAGAGGTGCAAGACAAATTATGCACAAAGAGGCTAACTTATAAGCAAATAATATGGTGAAATGATTAAGGAAAGCAAGAAATTGAGCTCATAACCTGTTCTGGACCAATTTAAAACTAAGAGTTCCTAGTGTTAAAACCACAATTCATAACCAATTAGGAAGTGTGCCAAACTATTGATTCAAAAGCATCAAACTTATAAATGATTGTAAAATTACATCGTGGTTTTCTTAATTGCACATTAAACATTTATGTTTCACTTGACTCCATTATTTCCATTCTCAAATTTTGCTATACTGTAAGAGAACGTGTTTTCTTTCTACATTCTTTGTTCTGGAACCAAAATGCTTGGTCAAATGGCAAGATTTAACATGACAATGGCTATCAGCAACTAGCATCCCTTAACAATTCAGAGCTCCCAAACAAAGCACAGTTAAAATAATGTGGTAATAAGGTGTGATTAATCTGGAAATAATATGATCACAATGAAAAACAACTGCATGAAAGTAGAAGTATGTATGCAGATGAACAGAATCAAATGCTATAATTAAGTTAAAAATTGCAAGAATCAATAAACATGATATGCTGTATTCTAATAGTCCAACTCTATCTTTAGAATAGTACCCACTCTAAAGGAGACAAATTCTTCTAGTTTAAATGTTTATTGATATTCATGCATTAGAGTTACGTTATTGGAGCAAAATGAAAAGCAAGTCACAGAATTACCATATAGAGTGCAATGACATCAAGCAGCCTTGCATAAAAATAATCTTGTTCATCCACTTCTTTGTCTGTGACCAATTTCTCTTTATTTAATTTCCATATCTCAGCTACTATTGCTCTAGGATCTTTGTCCCTGTCCAACTCAGCGATGGTAACTTCATGATTAACTTCATTTTCATATTTAACAAGCTCAGCCACAGGTGAAGTATTAATTCCGCTGATAACAATATCATCATTCTCTATAGTGATATCAGACTTCAATCTCTTTCCTGAAACTTCAGCCATGGTATTGGTTCTCTTTAAGCTCTTTGACTGCTTTGCTGAATGTTTGTAACTTAGTGAAGACAACAACTTGAGCAAAACTTGAGGATCAGGCAGCAACCCTCTTATCTCGTCCAGTATGTGTTGCCTTAGAGACATCCATTTTGTAGTTCCTACATTATCAGGGCACAAATCTCCATCATCTACAAACTTATCCACTTTTAGAAAGCAACTAAACCCTGGAGGACCATGCAGTTCAACAATCTCTTTGCCATGTGATTTGACTATTTTCTCATGAAGATGATTTTTCAAAGCATTATCTACTGTTGTGACAAGAACTTTTAGTGATTTAAGTGATTCCATAATAAGCCTGAGAGAACCATGCTTAACAAGAATGTCAGCATGAAGCAATCCTTTATTTACTAATGATCTACCACAGACTCGGGGAATGATGTTCTTAAAGATGGTTTGCAACTGATCACTGACTGTAGATGGCAGATTTTCATAAGCATTAGCAAGTGACAAGGCACTAGCTTCAGTATCTACAGAAGAAATGACATCAGCTGCAACGGATACAGCAGTAAACCTGCAATAACCATATATAAAGAGTAGAATAATAAAGGAGACAAAAGTAATTTAGGAAAATGAAACTGACCATGAAGGCAATGGCCGAGGCTCAACATTGTAGGGAAAAGCATCCATGTAAGCTGCAGCCAAGGATTGACTCTTGGTGGAAATAGCCAATAATAAATCTCTATGGCAACCAACCTCTGTCGCCTTCAACTTCCTCATCAGCTCAAGCAGCCTTTTCACATTCCCCTTCATTTTTAAACCAGGCATCAAACCATTACATGGATCAGTGCATGCCGTTACCAAAATTTCATGTGCAAGCTCAGCAGCACGGCCTGCCATTGGATTTCCTGAAATGCGGCACAACTGCTCTAAGGCGATGCTCCCAAATATAACACTCCGGAGAGAGGGTGGAACCAGTGAATCTTTAGAAAGGACCTTGTTCTGCAGTGTGGTGATGACATACGTGATAGTCTCGGTCTCATCACTTGCAAGTCCACGGAGCACTACGGAATACAACTCCCCCTGCTGCAAAACCCGCTTCACTAGCCTAGGATTCCCGACTTCAATAAATGACATGAAAAAGCCAACAAATGCCCTCCTAATGGACTGTCTTAAGCCATGCCTCTCCTCCCTACCTTTCTTTTGTAGTCCTGATATCTTATAAAGAACTTGCAGCTTAAAATCAAAATTTTTGGCAACCTCAGAAGCATATCGTCCACCACGCCTAACTATTGAAGCCAAAAGGTCCAGGGCTGTCATCTGGCGTCTTGATTCATTACTATCAAGTTCAGCATAAATGTCACTCATTTTGGTGTCAATTATCAACCGTGCAAATTTATCAAGATTCCTACCTAATCCATTAGTCTGAGACTTCCCTTCAGGGTGGTTAAAAATCACAGAAACTAATGACAATATATGCACCATCCCAGGTTTTCCTTGATGAATCGTCCAAGCTTCCACGATTTCTGAGCATTGTGGAGACAACTGAATGTATTCACGTAGGATCCCTCCACCTATTTCCCCCCTCAACAAACTAATGAACTTCCTGGAGGCATCTGAATAAATTTTTATCTCTGGAGAATGTAGGTTTCTCAAAATCTCAATAATTTTTATTCTGTACGAACTTGACAATTCTTTTCTAGGTTCCTCCTCTACAATTACGTTGTCCTCTTCTTCAATATAGTCTTCTCCATCCATAAGTTTCTCTTCTCCTTCAAAGAAGATTCAAACGATCAAATTTTATGGAAAATACCAATCGATAATACAAAAGAGCAACTCAAAAAAAAAAAACTCGATATTAAAAGGAACGTTTTTTATGAAAGAAAAAAACGCAGGCCTCGTCATGATAGCAATCGTGCGGCGTTTAGAATTAAAAATACCTTGTGGGAGGTCGCCGCCAGTGGAAATATCATCGCCATCTTCCATCTAAATGTGATCCACGCAAACCACGAAAGCGACAGAAGCTGAAAGCCCCACCTTTAGCCGAGAGCGAGCTGGGTGAAGAAGCGAATGAAAGAGGCAGATTTCAAGGGGGAAAAACTAAAGCTGTGTTAGGCGGCAAGTTTGAAATCTGCGGATAAGCACGATTTCCAAGCCAGCTGCCGTACTCCCCTTCCCCTATCTACCTAACAAGCGGAATCCGGCGGAACAACCAATTTTCCCCCCTCTGAAATCGGAAGCTTGCAGTCGCGAAGGATGGCGTACGGGAGCAAGCGCACCGCCTCGAAGACGTCGGCTCGGTTGAGATTGAGGAAGGGCGGCGGCGAGCGCACGGTCACAATCTAGCTCCGCTAGGCGTCCGGCTGCCTTGTGATCGGCGGCACGTCTGGCGAGCAACCGACCGCGAAAGGTTTTAAGGGAATCCGCTTCAGGGTTTTGATTTGTCAATCGACTGAAAAAAAAAACTCCTTGCTTTTATGGTTTTACCAAATCAGTCCCCGAGTTTGATCTATTCAAAATAAAATAATATTTTAAACCCTGCTAATATTCTATTTCCAGTTTTAACCTCTTTTCACTCTTTTAATATTAGTAAAAGGAAAAGATTATTATATTTTGATTGTTTATCTGCCTATTAACAAAAATAAAATAAAATAAAAAATGGTAAAGTTGGTGTTGAAGGGCAAGAATTTTATTTCTTCGTATCGAATGCTTCTTAATGTTTTTGGCAAAAGGGTCTTCCACTTAGGCAAAAAAGAAAAAGTTCTACGTTGGTAAAATATTTTTTTAGTATTGTTGATTCATGGGAAAATTTTTTTAAACTCCCCACTCTCAAACTCACATTTGCATGCAATCCTCATTCGAAGTTTTCTTTGCATGCAGTCCCTGATGAGATTGACAAGACAGTTTTGTGAGTATTATTTGAAGAAAATTGAGTATAAAAGTTAAAAATTTGAGTTTGTAAGGTTACATCCATCACGTCAAGAAACTGTATACTCAAATTTTCTGAATTAGTACTCAATCTCAAATAACTTATACTTAAATCTTTACAATGTATACTCAATTTTCACTCTTTTATACTCAATCCATCAGGGAGTGAATGCAAAGAATTTATCAAATGGGGAGTGCATGCAAAGATCAATTTGAGATTTGGGAGTTTTCTGTAATTTACCGTTGATTCATTGATTCAAGTATTTAATTGATTTTTGATGAAATCTATTGTTATATTAAAAACATCGATAATGATGTTCAACTGTAGTTTGCTGATGTGAATGACTCATCTTATATATATAATAAGGTAAGGCATATCAATTTTATTTCTCGAACAAAAATTTTTTATTTCATGAAGAAATTATTTTCATCTGCATTTTTTTAAGTTCTTGAAAGATAGTTTTGATGTGGTCTGCTCGAATTTTTGATTTACCTCTCTACAAATGACCCGTATTGGATGTCTAAGGTTAGCATGCGATCTTATTGCAGAAATTGAAAGATAATTTTGGCATTCCCAGTTTTAGGGATAAATTCTCGACGAGCGCATGCCCTCGGTGAAAAAACTCCTCTCACCCCCTAGCCATTTGACTATTGAATATTAACTGACCTTGCAATTTATCTCCTTTTACATAGCCTAGCGATGGACTATGAGAGACGTACGAGGTGAGCATAATCACCTGTTACTACAATTAAAAGATAGCTTTGATAGCCATCATAATTTTATGCACTGTGTAAAATGAACATAAATTCAAAACTTGTTATGTTTTTGTAAATCCTCCGAACTTCAATCTTAGTTCTTCTATTTGGAGAATAATCACTAACACCCTGTTTCGAAACCCTTTAAGTAAGGAATTGGAATTCAATTCCGGTCGGAATTGATTCCGACCGGAATTGAATTTCAATTCCCATGTTTGGAATGAATTGTAAAAACAGAATTGAATTCAATTCAATTATAATACTTTTACGATTATATCCTACGAAGATTGAGCCAGAGCAACTTTGATTTGTTTTGTGAGGGGGTGATTTGGTAATTTAATTTGTTTAAGTGAAAGGAATTCAATTCCTTTCACAAATCACATGTGTTTAGGTGTGATTTATTTTGAGGGGTTTGAAAGGAATTGGAATTCAATTCCTTAGCAATTCCTTCCTGAAAATTGCTACCAAACGATGGAATTGAATTCCAATTCCCAAAGGAATTCCAATTCCTTCCTTTTCAAACAGGGTGTAAGATCTTCAAAAACTTTACAAGTTACAATGTGCATATTTATCAAGTGTTTTACTGTCGTAGAGAGAACTTCAACGAGTAGCTCTTGCTTGCTATAAATTATTAATATGATTTACCCCACTTCCAAAATCAGGTTTTCCAATTATCAATACATGCTCAATTTCATTTCTTTTTGTAGTATATAACTAAATAATATGCTTAGTAGAAAAAGTGACAATATTGATAATATTAGCCAAATAAGACAAGAATTTTCAAATAATACTGATATTTTTAGTAGCAGAAATCAACGTTAATTGTAATCAATGGATAAAATAATGGATATCATATGCATAAGGATAATGTTTGAGAAATATTGCTTAAAGTTCATTCCAGACACCACGCATATTGCGAGCACTATCATATTTTAGCCTCCGATTTTCTTAACCTAGAGGTCATGTTGAACAAGAAATTCGATATCTCTTTTTCAGATTCAATAAGATAGTATCGCTAATATTTTTCATGATAAAAAATCTTTCTATCAAAACTTTACGATTATTCACAAATCTCAGGGGAATGGTCATTTGCTCCCGTTTAGATATATATTGTATTTCATCAACAAGAATATTGAAACATTTATCGCCAAATTCTTCGTGAATCATCTATTGTACTTTATGGGTCATAATATATAAAATATATGAATTTTTGGAGCGATATATTAAGCATTTTTTTAGCATTTCTCAAGTACAACTTCATCAATTATTACTCTTTTTTGCAAAAGTCTTCACTCATTCAAGTAAATTCTCACGATTAAATGAAGATAGAGATTCATAATTACCTTTTAAAGTACAATCTTGAAGTGCTAGTTACGACGTATTATTAAAAATTTTACTCCTTAATAGGCAGCGGACCTGAGAATGTCAGTTGTCAAGATGGGCTTCCATGTACACTTTCCCGATTTACCCTAGTGGTTTGTGAGAAACTTCTGTGGGACCGAATCGGTCACCTTAGGATTGATGTTACCTGACATGGTTAAACAATTTTTGAAGTGTTGGTCATCTCATCTCTGCAAACTCTAACCCATGCACTTGTCAATTTAGGTTACTACTGAACTCCCTCTCAATATTGAACTGTTATTATTGAGGCTCACCCCACGCAAATGATTTTTTTCTCCTTTTTTTCTCTTTAAATTGGACATGTATCACATTATCAATATATTACAAGAGCTTATCAAATTTTTAAATCTTCTCTCACACATTGTATTAGGCAAATAAACTACCAAACCAATATAGCCATGCATCACATTTTTTTTATTTCTTTTAAAGTTCAATGTCTTTAGAAATTGTCAAAATTTGTCCATCTTTCTGATTTTTTTTCATTAAAATATTTTCAAAACTTGTCTATCTTTTAAAGTTTTTGAAATTTCAAAACATTTTCAATTTTTTATTTTCAAATTTTTCCTCTAATAAATGCTTTTTAATATACGAGATAAGTTAAAAACTTAAGTTAAATCTATTAAGTTGAAAATGTTTTCAAAAATAAAGAAAAAGTTAAAGTAAGTTTTCAAAATTAAAATATCAATTTCAGGGGAGAATTTTAACTAAGGGATAGCAATTTTTAATCTTTAACTTGTTTAAAACATTTTTTGAACGTCTTAGACTTACTCGTTAACTTGTTAATGGTCTTAAGGTTAACTTTTTGAAAAGAGTACTTTATATTCTTTATGTTTAACTTAACTTTAAACTATGTTATCATTATTCGAAAAAAAGAGATTGTTGATGTTGGAAGAATCATATAATCAAATTTATGTTTTGATAATTAGCAAATGTTCAAAGTTAAGAATTGTTATAATCTAACAAGATTGACCAAGTGTGCAAGTAGCTCAAACATAAAAACCTAGTGGATACTAAGCAAAGGCAAAGTCCTAGTTATAGCTAGGTGAATGGAAGTCATAGTTGAGGCTAAGTAAGAAAGTTTTGGTCCATGAGACTAGGCAGGAAGATGAGGACTAGATATTTGACAAATCAGGTAAACTCTTTTGAGATAAGTAGATGAGGATGCATTTCCTTGAAGGGAGCAGTAGGCATCGGTTCGACTTAGATTTCACTTGAAATCTAAAAGTTAGGACCAGACAATCATGAGAATGTCAAATCATTTCTGCTTTTATGTTATTATTATACATGTTGTGTTAACTCTATGATACAGGAAGGTCACCAGAGTCAGGGAATTACGGGTGCCTGAAGATTCGAGCGACCGGATGGATCCAGGCGCCCAGAATGGCTCAAACTCAGTTACGTGTGCATCTGAGATGGAAAACTCTGATTGGCTAGAGCATGTCAACTTCCAAGCTCTCGGAAGGGATCCATACACCCGGCAAGGGATAAAGGCGACTCGCATAAAGCTTCACCCAGGTGCAGCCACGTTAGCGGTTGAGACGCCCGGAGTTGGATAACTTAGCTACGAAGGTGAATAAGATTTTCCTCAATGGAGGCGCCTGAAGCTAGTCCAGGCACCTAGAATAGCCTATAAAACCAGCCTTCAATCAGCAGATAAACAACTTCTTTTAGTCTAAACAACTCTTGTGCTACACCAAAATTTTGCTACGATGCTAAAGTAGTATTCCAATTTCCAACAACAAATGCTCAAGCTTCTACTCTGCGATATTGTTAGTATTACTGTTCCTTTTATTAGCATTCAAATTCTTGTACTTATCGATTGTTTAGTAGATTGTCCAATGAAAGCGATCAATGATCACAGACCTTAGATTAACAACATGTTAGCATTAGTGCATCTTGTTTGGAGGACAAAGAAATGTAGCATGTTTGAGGGGATAAGGTTTGATGTGGAGTTGGTCTTCAGAAATATACATATTCATATCTATAGGATGCTTGATGTTTACTTGAATCAGGTATTTCGACAAAG
Source organism: Boesenbergia rotunda (assembly GCA_024364735.1). Classification (NCBI taxonomy): domain Eukaryota; kingdom Viridiplantae; phylum Streptophyta; class Magnoliopsida; order Zingiberales; family Zingiberaceae; genus Boesenbergia; species Boesenbergia rotunda. The sequence goes on along the minus strand of JAGFNQ010000143.1, from coordinate 483,599 downwards.
ATGAAAAAAAACTTGTTTTGAGTGCATGCATTTTTTATAATGCTCTATTACACACTCATCGTATTCAATACCTCATTAGATATGCTATTTTTGCACACTCATAAATCAATTTCCCTTTGGGAGGAGGCATTTTGATACTTATGTAAGCTTAGTTAGGTTGTGAGGGCATGCATTTGATAGTGTCATGAGTAAGATTTTCATAGTGTACATTTTGGTATTGTTAGGAGGTAGGCAAAAGCATACCAAATAGAGATTAAGAGCATGCATTTTGAGTGGATATAGAGTATGCACATGGATAGGCCTCTTGGAGACCCCTAACTAGTTTTGAGAGCATACATCCTGCATACACATGGAGTTTTTGTATTTAGTAGAGTTCCACTATTGATCTACTATGCCTCGGATACCTACTCGGCTGGATCCCATTGGTAGGCATGAGTAGCATTCCTAGGTGATAGTAGACGACTCTATGCCAAGTTTCATAGGGGTCTCGAGGATGTGCATTTTGATACTTACTTGTATAGAATAGTAGATGATACTCCAAGTTGACACATTGTCAGCTACCACTAATTGTCCTCGGTCAAAAAAAAAAAATCTTCCCTTAGTATCTGAGCTAGAAGCACGAGAGGCATGAAGCAGATGGAGGTAGTAATGACGATAGGAGATACACCTAGAGGATATTCAGGAGGGCTTACGGAGGAGAGGACTTCCAACTAATATGAGGCATGACCTTGCCACGCCTGCCTGATCCCATAGCTGATTGGCAAGGACTGTTGCAATGTGATGAGGGGGCTACACTACACAGAGGTTGGATTTTGATATGGGTGTTGAGTTATACCTCTTTAGATACATACAGACCATTTCAGTTGCTGAGAAGATGGAGGCAATGACAACGATGAGAGATGGCCACTTAAAGATCGAGATAGGACATGACGACACTTTGCTAATTAGTCTACATCACATGGTTAACTGACAAGGTACATTACCTAAGATAGGGAGGCATCCACTGTAGAATCCAGTGCATACAAATATATTATTGCATTAGTGCCTAGAGAAAGAGAGGATGTGGAGGGCAGAGGATGGGCACAGGAGTGTGGCGGCATATACATGACGACACCTTCCCAGTCAGGCTATTATCTCATGGCTGACCGGTAAGGCACATTATCTGGAACTGGGAGGCATTCACTATAGAGATAAGTGCATTCATATATATTACTATATTGGTGCCTAGAGGAGGTGAGGAAGGACATAGGAGCGCCCTTGACAGTGGACTGGATATTAGTCTGGAGGAGATGAGCTACATTGGATGCAACTATGGACATAAGAGTTGATTATACGATAAAGGCGACAGAGGCCGACTAACACCTGTTATACATGACCACTATGAATGACAAGCAAGAACCCGCAACATATCTGGTAGTGTTTTAATTAGATGGAATGATAGTGCCCGTGATAGCACATGTATACTATATAAGTATCCTATGTTAGTTTTGACATAATCAACCGAGTTAAGTTAGGTTCTGATTGTTTTTTGATCCATGTGTCTAAGTGTGTTGGAGTTTAGGAGTATAAGAAGTCAAGCGAAAGATGCAACATTGAGAATGATGGTACAGAAAGGGAACTTATAGACTCGGTACATTCGAGGAAGAAGAAGACTACAAAAGAGTACATTGATAGACAAAAAGGCGTGCATGAGATCTGAGGGATGAGAAGCCGGTGAGAAAGTTCATTCGAGGAGAAGACCGGAGTTGGATTCGGGTGAGCTTAACTTTGGATGGTCAGAAATCACCCAAGTCAACGAAAATGAAAAACTCAATGGGAGAGTTGACTTTGACCAAAAAGTCAACTGAGGATCCTCAGTTAACTTGGTGAGTTCTGCGCAAAAACAAAACTGAGGTACCTCAGTTTGTACCCGAGGCGCATCGGGTCGGAACTAAGACGCCTCAGATTGAAAAATTATCAAAGTTTACCATTGGCTGTTGTAGATACAATATATCCAACTGAGGCACCTCAATGTCACATCAGCACAACGATAACTTATGTTTTTTGGCTATAAATAGTCTCTTAGAGCTGGGATTATAAAACAACAACTGTGATTCTATTTCTTAGTATTTCCTAAGCTTTCAAGAGTCTGTAAGAGGTTTCTCCGTCTACACCAAAGGAGATATTCATAGTAGAGTTTTTAACTACCTTGGATTAGCAATCATCCTGGTTGCAATAGTAAACTTCGTGTCTCTTACTAGTTTTAGTTTGTTGTTATTATTCCATGTTATTATTTGTTAGACTAATCTAACTATCTTTGGTAAGAGATTGTAAAAGATCTAGTTTAAATTTTTAGGGTTATCCGGCCTGCACGGGACCTACGAGTGGTATTAGAGCAAGGTTCACTTTTGAATGACTAACCACTAGATAGAGCAACAAGATGATGGTCGAACTGAGTATTTATCCACCGAAGTTCGAGGAGGGAGTTCGCAATGTGGAAACGCTGGATGGAATCATGCTTCAAATCTGAGTTTGAATTGCTTTTAATAACGAAATATGATTTTGAAGCACTCGAAGATAAGCAAGAGCATCTTTGGATAAAGAAGGAGCAAGTCAACTTCGTAGCCAACGAAAAAGTAAGGTTCCATTTGCTAAACGTATAACTGGCTCAGGAAGTCAACTGGATTGGCGTGTATACATTAGTAAAAGAGTTGTGGGAGAAGTTTTTGGAATTGCACGAAGGGACCTCGGAAGCGAAGCTATCACGACGAGATCTACTCTGAAATGAGCTAATTAATCTCCGAACGAAAAAAAGGAGAAACGGTGACCGAACTACATGCCAAAATCAAAGAGCTGATCACCGGACTCACGGATCTTAGAGAAACGGTAACAAACGATATTCGTTAAGGTATGTTTTGAACGCATTTCTGAAAATACCAAAGTGGAGGTAGTTGGTCGATTCCTATTATATATCTCTAAGGATCTTGAGGTAAGTACTCTAGAAAATCTTTTTTCGACTTTTAAGCTTCATGAATCTTAGGGTACAAAAAGAAAAGGAAAATCGGACAACATCGCCCTAAACGAAAGAAAAATCGAATCGGATGAAAAATCTTCAACTGATAAAGAGAAATGGCTTATATGATTAGGAAGTTAAGTAAATATTTTAAATTTAACAAATTTAATAAAATACAGGACAAGAAATAGGCAAGTTAGATGCTATCACTATGACGAAGTAGAACACATCAAGGACCACTGCCCAAAATTGAAAAAACCAAATAAAGGAGAAAGAAAATAAGTCCATGTATAAGAACTTGAAAGCTATGTGGGACGATCCGTCATCAGAGCCCGAACTCGAGACGTATGTCAGTTTAGCGCTTATGGTGAGTCACCAAGAAGAGAGCATCGATGAAGGGGAAGCTTCCAGCTTCAAACACGATATGGTAAGTGAAGTATGTCTTCTACCTCCTAATCAATTATATTATGAAATTAAACAAATGATTAGATCATTATGCAAATTATTGACTAAAAATATAGACCTTAAAAGAAAATTAGCAAATGCTGTCCACTAGAGCATTTTGATAAATTAAAAAATGAAATGAAAAATTGAATGAATAGATAGAAAAATTTAAAAAAAATCATGCATGTTCAAATATTTTTTCCACCAAAATGGAATATTTGATATAATGGAGGACTGAACTGCTATATTAGAAATCATAAGAGTCAAATTATAAATGTGCTCAAAAATTATATTTCACCTAAATTCTTAGTCAATCCAGTAGGTAGAAATTTGATTTGGGTTCCCAAATCCATTTTAAATTATTAAATGTTTATTTATGCATACTTAGCAATTGCTTTAGAAATTCTTGATTAGTTAAAAAAATTCATTCGATGAGTTGTTTTTGGGATTTAATTTGATTTTCGAAAATTTTTGTGATACAATTAATATCTATCTATATAAAATTTTTGAAATTTTTTTGCCGATTAGGTAAAGTTTTACAATTTTTTTATCAAAAATTGAATTTTTAATTTTATAAATACTTTGAAAATTAATTTTTGAAAACAAGATTTTTCAGAATTAAGTTGTTATATTTTGACCATTAAGAAAAATTATTAAAAATTTTTAAAGTAAAAATCTAATTTTAAAAATTAATCTTCAAAAATTATCGGTTCTTTAATGAAAATTATTTTTTCATATTTAGAAAATTTTATTTTTATGAAATTTTTTATAGAATCTTAATGACCATTTTTACACTTTGACAAAAATTTGAGAATTTTCAAATCAATAGATAAATTTATGTAAATTTCTTATTAAAAACCAAAGTTTTAATTTTAAAATGCTTCAAAGATTATTTTTTGAAAACCAAAATTTTCAGAATTAGCCATTTTATTTTGACCATTTAGAAAAACTATCCACATCTTTCGGATATCGAAAATAAATTTTGAAAATTATTATTTAAAAATTCTCAATTCTGTAGTAAAAAATATTTTTTCGATACTTGGAAAATTTATTTACTCTTAAAAATTTTTACTGAGTTGGGTTTATTGATTTAACACTTTGATTAAAACTTTAGAAAATTTCTGACAAATAAATCAATTTTTATGAATTTGTTTACGACTTAAATTTTTTGTAATATCCATCGAATTACACATATTTAGAAAAATATTTCTAATTGTTTCTTTTTTTTAATTTACTCTTTAAAAAGTTTTTTAGAAATTATTTTTTGTGTGCTAAAGTGTTTTATTATTTTCTTTATAAAATAATGTTATTTTGTGTTTTGGTTCACCCTAACTTAACTTAGGTTAATGAATATTAAAATGGGGGAGATTATAAGTACCTCGAATTGATTTTGATGTGATCAACCGAGTCAAGTTATGGCTTGATTATTTTTTGATTTTTGTGTCTAAGAGTGTAAAAGCTTAGAAGTATAAGAAGTCGAGTGCAACACGCAGCATTCGAAAAGGATAGCACGGGAAGAGACCCCGATGAGCTCAGTGCATCCAAAGGACGAGAAGACTATAAAAGAATATATCGGTGGATAAGAAGGGTATGTGCGACATCTGAGAGATGAAAAGTCGGGGAGGAAGTTCATTCAAGAATAAGGCAAGAGTTGGGTTTGGATGAGCTCAACTTTGGATGGACAAAAATCACATAAGCGAACGAAGACCTAAAAAGGAAACGTGGGAGTTGACTTTGACCAAAAGGTCAATTGAGGTGTCTCAAGGACCTCCTGAGACGCCTTAATTAACTCGGACGAGTTCTACGCAAAAGCCGAACTGAGTTATCTTAGTACAGATCGAAAATTATCACAGATTACTATTGGCTACCGTGAATAAAATCTATCTAATTTAGTCGTCTCAATGTCACGTCAACATAATAGTAACTTATATTTTGGGTTATAAATTAAATAACCCTTAAAGTTAGGATTATAAAACAACAACTATAATTTTTTTCAATTTTTTCCCTAATATTTATTGAGATTTCAAGGGTCTATAAGAAGCTTCTTCACCTACACCAAAGAGATATTCATAGTGCAGATTTCAATTGCTTTATATTAACAACCATCCTAATTGAAACCAAGTAAATTTCTTATCTCTTACAATTTTAGTTTGTTGTTATTATTGTATGTTATTATTTGTTAGACTAATCTAATTAATTATTTTTGCTAAAAGATTGCCTGCACGAGACGTATAGGTACACTTATGAAAACCTACTCAATTTGATACTTCATATGAGATATAACATGAGTAGAAATTCTTTGTCATTTGTATATTTTGTATCCTTCTGATGATATACTAACTTTTCATTAAAAAAAAATCACAAATGTGGTGCACAATTTAAAAATTATCCATGATAATAAAGAAATGTATTGTTGAGTATTTAAAAAAAAAATACTGTCACCTCCGTACCTTTCATATGCATGCCCATTCTCCCACTCTCTCTCTTTTGTTTTTCCCTCTTCTTCATTCCTTCTTCTCTTCTCCAACGACAAATAATAATAATAATAATAATAATAAAATTACAGGAACCACTTCTCTTCTCGAGCACAGCAACAACCTTCCTTCTTGTGTATTCTCTCATGGTTTTCCGGTCAGTGACAACCACTACAACAATAGCTAGAGCTCATCGAGACAACCGGTGAAAAGAAAAAAGATTTTCCCCTTAACTATCCCAGCAGCCATCTTTATTTTCAGCATTACCCAACTGACATTGTTATATTTCTTCTACTCCAGCAGCCAAGAGCTAGCGGCAGCCCTAGCTGCTCTCTCCTTCTTCCCCCACCAATAGCAGCATATCTTGCTGCCTTTCATCTTGTCACCCTACCTGCTGTCCTGTTTGTGACAGCGTTGGGCGGAGCTTGCTGGAGCTAGCCGAGGCTGCCGATGATAAAGCTACCCTAGCCCTTGTCCTCTCCCACAATATCCTTTGGTTTTCTCTCATTTCAGTAACCGTCACCGAAACCATTCTCTACCACAAAACACAGCATTTTCGACGAAATTTACAGATAGAATTCTGTCGGTAAACACACTTATTGATGGAATTCCGATGGAATTTTCTCCATCGGAGTGATATCCATTGGTAAGGAATTATCGACGGAAATTTCGTACCGTCGGTAAAATTTCTGACATAATTTTATTTCTGTCGGAATATCGTTCCGACGGAAATCGGGGGGTTTTCCGTCGAAAATTTTCGACGAAAATAGTAATTCCGTCGGAAATTTTCAATGAATCAAAACCCCCGATTTTCGTCAGAAATGTTTTCGATATTTTCCGACGGAATATTAATTCTGTCGGTAAAAAATATTAAAAATTTAGTTTGTATTTAGGTAATACCATATATATATTTTACAATAACAATACAAACATAGATATAACCACAATCCAATAATACAATGTGTCTAGATCAATCATTAGATCACATTCACAACCATCACATTCACTAGATAACAATCATTACATTCACAACCACATCACATTCACCCTATAACAACCATCATATTGACAAAATGAATTACATTCAAAACAATATACAAACTAAATCAATTATATTCAAATACAATACAAACATCATGTAAATATACCAAACTATCAAATAGAATTCCGTCGGAAATTTTCGACAGGATATTATTTCCGACGGAAAATATATTTCTGTTGGAAATTTCCGACGGAATAATATTTCGTCGATAATTTATGTTTTTTTTTTGTAGTGATCAACACTTGTTTCCCATTCCTTTTCCAGCAGGTATATTTTAATCTAAACGATTTCTTTTTAGATGCCTAAATAATTAGACCATAACGAAAGTCTGATTTAGGGATGAGAAAGGGTATAAGGTTGTGAGATCAAAAATGATGTATCGACCTTGAGTCATAGATCATGTTTAGATTTCATTATATGACTCTGATTGGGAATCATTTTTGGATAATTAAAGTGGTTTCATAGGTTTGTAGATACGAGTTACTTACACTTGAAGATTTTGTTGTATATAAAATCAGTATATTTATCTTCAACTTTTATATATTTATCTTATGCATGAATAAAGAGATAAATAAAAATATATATTTGTATAATTGTTTATAAAAGGGGATTAAAAATGATATTACAAATGGTGAAATAGATTAAAATAATAAATGGTTGGAGGGTAAATAATTAATATTATTTCATTTTCACATGTGGGTTTTACATGGGGATGAAGATTGGTGAGATTGTTTTAAAAAAATTAAACATATATTTTGAATTATTCAACCATTGATATATATCTTTTAGATTTGTTTGATCTTTCATCCTCTTGATATTTCATACCTTTGATACTTATAGTTTTTTTTATCTATGATGATAAATTAACAGACTTTGTAAAAAAATATATAACTTATTGATCATTCGATATGAAAAGAGAATAATTATGATAAATGGATAAAATGAAAATGAAGAATACTATAAACAAAAAACTATGAGTCTAACTTTATACGAGAGTTTTGTACTAGAGAATTGGACCGCTCACATATTATTATAGTAGTATGGTCACTTGTGGAACAAGGTTCTCGATAATCACGTACATGTTGTGTTAGTACGGTCATCCGCGGTCAGTATTTATTATATCTTCCATCGGCGAGGTTTTGTAGCTCGTACGCCAAATGACGTTTGTGGCATTCTTATGCTCTGAGAAGGCTTTTAGTCTGTATGTATGATATTATTATACTTAGATGATATTGACTCTAGTTATTCATTTTTAGTTGATTTATCATCTTTAAACCATTGATATCCATGTTGATACTCATATGATTTATGATATTTACTCATATTGATATTATACTATTAATGAATTATATACCAGTTGGTTAAAAAGTAAGATTTGAGAATTTATCTTAATCAATGATAACATATAAATATAAATTCTAATTCCAACAAATAAATATTAGATGATTATTTGAGAACTTAAAGAAGAATTTATAGTTGTAATAAGATATTATGATTTATTCTTCTCCTTTGATATTTGAAATAAGATATAATTTATGTATACCTTTTCAGATTACTCATTTAGTCATTTAACATATTATTTGTGTTTCTTAACCTCTAGTTTTGAATGCATATATATCCTTTTGATATTATAATTGGGTTCCGCCTTGTATAGAGTTGTTCAGCGATTTTAACGCGTTGAGTCCTAATTGATTTTACTTTTGTCTCATTGTATTTATGTTTTACTTCATATATCGCTATATATGTATCATTTTGTAATCTATGAAGCATATAATGTATAATATTATAGTTATTTTGTTCAGATGATTTCTAGAGTTTCTGTTATTATACTATCGCCGAGTGGCACCGGGAACTACATCTTTGGATATGACATTTATCATTTTTAATATTTAAAAAAAATATTATAATTGATTGAAGAGAGCGGTTAAAATTATAAAATTCTCAAAATACACACTTAAATTTTAGATTTCTTAAACAGTGAATTTGTTTTCTATTTGACCTCATCTATTAATCATTGCAATACTACATTCAAAGATTATAATATTATTGTGGTACTTATTTCAAAAATATCACTATTATAGTATTGTATTTTAAAATTAGTATTATAATATTATTATGACGGTGATCGAAGGTCTGTAAGAGGGGAGTGAATTGTCGATGTAAATAAAAAACTCTATCTTTTGTTTCGTCTTAAACAAAGATGCTTGTTAGTTAACGTAAATAATAAATAACATTAAAAATATAACAAACTTAAAAGAAAGAGGCAGTCGGAATTTTACTTGGTTTGCAACCAGAGTTACTAATCCAAGGTAGAATATAGCCCGTATCTTTTGAATAAACTCTTTCGAGTGAAGAAGTCTCTTACACAAGAAAAAGCACAGAAAAGAAAATGAAAACTATACAGAACTTGTTTGTTAATGCTTGAGATGAATGAGTGAATTGAAACTGAGCTCTAGGGGCCTATTTATAGCCTCGGACAAACTTATTCATTTACTGACGTGGCAGTACTGGGGGTGCCTGAGTGGTCCAGGGTGCCTGACATGTGACCTGAGAGTTATCCGCAGCGCAATGATCGCAAACGGTTAGCTTTGTTGATAAAACAACCTCTCGAGCACCTGTATACAGAGAGGCGCCCGACTGCTCAGGTGCCTAGTGCTCAAGCACACGAGACCCAGGGCGGTCGTATGCATACGTGCACCCAAGACTGGTTTAGGTCAGCAGCTGCTGACTAGTCTCCAGCGTGATTTCTAGTCTTCTTGGGTGATTTCTGACCAATCAGAGTTAGGCTCACCCGAATCCGACTCCGACCTTTCGCCCCTCGAATGTCCTTCCTTCCAACTTCTTGTCCCTCGGATATCGCGCACGTCCTTCTCGTTGCACCGGTGTACTCTTCCGCAGCTTCCGTGTCCCTCGGATGCACCGAGCCCGTCGGTTCACTCCCTCATGCAATCATTCTCGTCCACTGTGGCATACACTCAACTTCCTCTGCTCTTAAGTTCATGCACACTTAGATAGAGAGATTAAAAACACCATGATCTAACTTAAATCGGTTGATCACGTCAAAACTAACCTGGGATACTTACAATCTCCCCCTTTTTGATGTGCATCAACCTGAGTTAAGTTAAGGAAAACAAACATAAACAAAATATGAATTAATATATACCAATGTAAGAACTTAAAAATTTGTTTGAAAAATTAGTGTCTGCCCCTTAACTTAATATTCTCCCTATTTTGATCACATCAAAAAAGAACTTAAAAGGTTAAGGGAAAAATATTAAATTTTTAACACAATAAATAGTGTTCAGAAAATCTAAGTTTTCAAAATTTGGTTAAAAAAATTTTAAAATGTTAAATCAAATTTTAAAAATAATTTTCAAAATTTATTTTTATTCGAAAATTTATCAAATTTGTATAAAAGTTAAAATTTTAAATAATTATTTCTAACAAAAAAATATCAAAATGAAAATAATTATCTAAATATTTGAAACTTGAAAACATTTTCAAACAGAAAATCATGTTAAATTTTATTTGTAAAATAAATTTCTATGGATGGAACAAAGCAAACTTTAAAAAAAAATTACAGTTATCAAAAAAAATATTTAAGAAGACAAGACATTAATTATCAAAATAATTTTAATCTCTATTTCAAAAAAAAAATCAGTTTAAGACGTATTTAGGAACCCAATATAAATTTTTACCAACAGGGTTTATCAAAAATTTAGATGAAATATATGATTTAGAATTTTTATAATTTGACCCTTGTGAAATCTAAAATACCAATTAAGTTTACCATAATATTTAATTTTTGAATTTCTAGAATAATTTGAACATGCATAGTTATTTTACAATTTCTCAATTTAAATTTTTAAATTTTCATTTTCACGTTTTAACATATTATACATTTCCAATGGACATGATGAAGATAATTTTTTTTAATTCTATATTTTTATTTTTTAGTTTACAAATGGATTTTGCTATTTGTTTAATACCAGAATATAGTTGGTCAGGAGGTAGAAGACACATCTCACTTATCATATCCTTTTTGAAATTTGAAGCTCCCCCTTCGTCGCTGCTGTCCTCGGACGTGGCTCCCCTTTCATCGATGCTCATATCTTCTTGGTATGAAACCATCAAAGTAAGTCCAACATGTTCCTCGAGATTTAAGTCTTCCAATGAAGATTCATCTCATGTCGCCTTTAAGTTGTGGGTTTTTGCCTTTAGTGGTGCTCCTTTTCCTTTGTTCTTTCCTTTAGGGCAATTTTCCTTCACATGCCCTTCTTTGTTGCAGTTATGACAACGGATTTTCCTTTGTGTTCTTACCCTACACCTTATTAAATTTTTTAGTTTTAATATATTTAGACAACTTTCTTACCATATACGTTGTGTTTTCATCATTTTCTGAAGACTCCTCCTCATGTTGGATCTTCTCGTGCTTAGTGCGATGTTGTCTGTTTTTCTAACATTTCCTACACATCGAGACTCGTGAAGTTCTAAAGTGTAAAATAACTTTTCTAGAGTACTTACCTCTAAGTTCTAGGAGATATAATAAGAATCTATTATAGACATCCACTCCGGTGTTATTGGAAATGCATTTAACGCATACCTTTGAGCATCTCTGTTAGTTACCGTTTCCCCGAGATTCATGAGTCCGGTGATCAATTCTTTTATCTTCGCGTGCAGCTGCACCACCGTCTCTCCTTCCTTCTAGAGGTTGGTGAGTTAGTTTCGAAGGATGTCTCGTCGTGCCAACTTTGCTTCCGAGGTTCCTTCGTGCAACTCCAAGAATTTTTCCCATAGGTCTTTTACTGATGCGTAGGTACCGATTCGATTGACTTCTTGTGACGGTAAAACGGTTAACATATGAAATTTTGATTTTCCGTTTGCTATGAAGTCCACCTGCTCCTTCTTTGTCCAAAAGGCTTTCGTCTTTGGGTTTGTCATCGGCGTCTTTGGGAATTGCAAAATCGTTTTTCATGATTAACAATAAATCAAAATCTGTTTTGAAAAATACCTGCATCTTGTTTTTTCAATTCGCAAATTCCCCCTCGAACATTGGCGGGTAGATGACTGGTCCGACCATTTTATAGATTGCTTCATATGGTGGTTAGTCCTTCTAGAGTGTCCTTGCTTTGATACTAATTGACGGTGATCGAAGGTCGGCAAGAGAGGGGTGAATTGCCCCTGTAAATAGAAAATTCTATCTTTTGTTTCGTCTTAAATAAAGATGTTTATTAGTTAACACAAATAATAAATAACATTAAAAATCGAGCAAACTTAAAAGAAAGATGCAGTCAAAATTTTACTTGATTTGCAACCAGGGAGGTTACTAATCCAAAGCAAAATATAGCTCGTATTTCCTGAATAAACTCCTTCAGGTGGAGAAGCCTCTTACACAAGAAAAAGCTCAGAAAAGAAAATGAAAACTATACAAAACTTGTTTGCTAATGCTTAAGATGAATGAGTGAATTGAAACTGAGCTCTAGGGGGTCTATTTATATCTCTGGACAAACTTATCTGTTTGCTGACATGACAGTACTGGAGCGCCTGACACGTGGCCTGAGAGTTATCCGCAACGCAATGATTGCAAATGGCTGGCTTTGTTGATAAAACAGCCTCTCAGGCGCCTGTATGCACATCCACGCCCAAGATTGGTTTAAGTCAGCAGTTGCTGACCACTCTCCAGCGTGATTTCTAATCTTCTTGGGTGATTTCCGGCCATCCGGAGTTAGGCTCATCCGAACCCGATTCCGATCTTTCGCCTATCGAGCGTCCTTCCTTCCGACTTCTCATCCCTCGGACGCCGCGCACGTCATTCTCGCTCCACCGGTATACTCTTCCGTAGCTTCCACGTCCCTCGGATACACCGAGCCCGTCAGCTCACTTCCTCGTGCAATCCTTCTCGTCCACTACATCATACGTTCGACTTCCTCTGCTCCTAAATTCCTGCACATTTAGATAAAGAGATTAAAAATATCAAAACCTAACTTAAATGGATTGACTATATTAAAATTAATCTGGGCTACTTACATGTTATATTTTAAAAATCAAAATCACTTTAGTGTGGGATAAACTCTAAAATTAGCATCACCTATAGTGAGTTGATTTTTAAAATATAATATTATAATGATATTATTAACAATACAGTGTATTACTCTTTAAATGCAATATCATAGTAATTAGCAAAAAAAAGAAATAAATATTTTTTAAAAAATTAAAAATTAAATGTCTTGTGAAAATTTTATAATTATAAATACATTTTGGTCAATTATAAAAAAATCTTACCTTATTTGCTTTATTAAAAGGATTTGAAATATAATTATCAGTTTGATTATGAGAACTCTCCAGAGCAATAATCAAAACCAAAACAAGCATAAGCAAAGAAACCCCTAGTTCTCACTAGAATCATCTTTTTATTTTATTTATTTCCTCTAAAATTATTTAATTATTTTGCAGGGACCTCGTTCCCCGCTTCTATCGATTCGCCGAACTCTCCAGAGATCCACTGCCGCTCTATTTAAGGCCCCCCACTGCCTCCTCCGGCATTGTGAACCAAATCTCGTTTGATCGTAGGATTAGAGTACCTCTGCGGAGATGGACGAGGACTTCGATATTGCGGCCGGCGAGGAGATGATGGACGAGGATCCCGTGGATCAGATGCCTGAGGAGGAGATCGGAGGAACAGTGATGAAGGTGGGCGAGGAGAAGGAGATCGGGAAGCAGGGACTCAAGAAGAAGCTCGTCAAGGAGGGGGAAGGGTGGGATCATCCCGAGAATGGCGATGAGGTCGAAGGTAAGCCGAGAAAAGTTTTGAGTTTGTGGAATGAGAGTTTTATGGCGGCTTGATGGGTTAACGGCTGAGAGTTCGATCTGTGTCGCAGTGCATTATACTGGAACGTTGCTCGACGGGACTAAGTTCGATTCCAGCCGTGATCGCGGAGATCCTTTCAAATTCAACCTTGGCAAAGGTGTGTTCTCTATTTTACATATTTTGGGTATTTCTCTCATAGTTATGTGGGATTTATTACAGGGGAAGTGATCAAGGGATGGGATCAAGGTATCAAGACAATGAAGAAGGGTGAGAATGCTATCTTCACCATCCCGCCGGAATTAGCTTATGGCACAACGGGATCCCCTCCCACCATTCCTTCCAATGCCACTCTTCAATTCGATGTTGAATTGCTTTCCTGGAACAGTGTCAAAGATATCTGCAAAGATGGCGGACTTTTCAAGAAAGTATTGGTTGAAGGGGAGAAATGGGAGAATCCCAAAGACCGAGATGAAGTTCTAGGTATAAATGCGTTTTTGCTGAAGCTCCCATTTGTGTTATATTTTCTCGGACGGGTCTCTGATCATAATACTTTTAATTTTGTGCAGTGAAATACGAGGCAAGGCTTGAAGATGGAACTGTAGTTTCAAAATCAGATGGTGTAGAGTTCACTGTGAAAGATGGTTAGTGGTAGTGCAAATTTGACGATAACATGATTTATTGGAACCATTATGTATATTTTTTTTTTCCTGAACTGTTTTTTGGACCAGGATTCTTCTGTCCGGCGTTCTCAAAAGCCGTGAAGACGATGAAGAAAGGCGAAAAAGTTCGACTAACAGTTAAACCACAATGTGAGAATCGAAACCAGAAACAGTTTATTTTATGTTTTTTGTTTTGGAGATGTTAACTCTCTTCTGAATCTTATAAAACAGATGCATTTGGTGAAACGGGAAAGCAAGCATCTGGTGATGAAGCGGCTGTTCCTCCAAATTCAACTCTTCACATTGACCTGGAATTGGTGTCTTGGAAAACTGTGACAGAAATTGGTGATGATAAGACGATCATTAAGAAGATTCTTAAAGAAGGGGAAAGCTATGAGCGTCCCAACGATGGCGCCGTCGTCAAAGGTATTGTTTTGATTATTATGCTCTGTCCTGCTTGTATTCATATTTTTATAATTAAACTTAATATCCTATTTTAATCTGTTCCAGTAAAGCTGATTGGAAAGCTCGATGATGGAACTATTTTTGTGAAGAAGGGACATGAAGGTGATGAACCATTCGAGTTCACGACTGATGAAGGTAATTCGCGCTTGCATCTAAAATATTGTCAGTCTTTGAACCGTGTTAATAGTTTCGATACTTTCCATTATATGCAGAACAAGTGATTGAAGGAATAGATGCAGCTGTGATGTCGATGAAGAAAGGAGAGGTTGCATTTGTCACAATTCCCCCCCAGCATGCATTCGGTTCTGCGGCATCAAAGCAGGAACTTGCCGTAGTCCCTCCCATGTCAACTGTCTACTACGAAATTGAGTTAGTTTCCTTTGTGAAGGTCAATTGTTGATCCTTGCCTTTTAATGTTAACTTCAAAAAATATATATTTGGCGAATCTGAAACTTATCTGCCTCCAGGAAAAAGAATCTTGGGATCTCAACACTGCGGAGAAACTTGAAGCTGCTTTTAAGAAGAAAGAGGAGGGCAATGCATTGTTCAAGTTAGGCAAGTATGCCAGGGCCTCCAAAAGATATGAAAAGGTATAGCCTGTTTATTACAACCGTAGATATATATTTAATCTCCAGAAGTTTATTGAACATGTTGTGGCACTATGCAGGCTGCCAAGTTCATCGAGTACGATAACTCATTCAGTGATGAAGAGAAAAAGCAGTCCAAGGCATTGAAACTTACTTGCAACCTGAACAACGCTGCCTGCAAGCTGAAGCTGAGGGACTACAAACAGGCAGTGAAGCTTTGCACAAAGGTAAAATAATAAAGTATTAAACTCTTGGCAACTATATCCTCCTACAAATTGTTACTTCGATCTGTAAACTGATGTCAACTGATTCCCCAAAAAATTAGGTGTTGGAGCTTGATAGCAGAAATGTAAAGGCCTTGTACAGGAGGGCGCAAGCATACACTAATCTTTGTGATCTGGATTTGGCAGAACAGGATATTAAAAAAGCCCTTGAAATTGATCCTGACAACAGGTTCTACATCTATCTCTGGCTTTTTAATTACTTTGTATCAATGCACACTGGCATTACCTGTGAATGTTTGTGACACTTAGGGATGTGAAGGTCGAGTACAAGCGTTTAAAGGAGAAGGTCAGAGAGTATAACAAGAAAGAAGCAAAGTTCTATGGCAACATTTTTGCCAAGCTGAATAAACTAGAGCAGATGGAGGCAAATGTAAGGGCTTCTATGCCTCTCAATCCAAATATATTCTGATTGCATGTTGGGCTATATAGGTGAACTGAATACCTTTTGTAATTGCAGAAAACGAGTTCTACGGAACCTGAGCAAGAGGCACAGCCAATGAGCATTGAGAGTGCTGCATGAGTGATTCCAACAAATGTAGTGGGGGTGTGAGGCACAACCTGTAGATTAAGTATTTGATTTTTGTTTTAGTCTTTCATTGCATCCGTGGAGCGAGTTCTATAAAGTGCCGTATTTTGTAAAGTTTTATTTTCAAAAATTAAATTGTTACAAACCTTCGTCCTAATTCTATGAAATCTGAATTTTTATTTTTAGCATCTGTTTGTGGTGAAGGAATTACTTGGTCACGTTAAGAGAATACAATGTAATTCAAATAAAATTGTTGTTTTTTTTAAATGGAATCAAATTCTTAGATAAATACCTTTTAATTTTCCGAAAGATAAAATTAATTGAATTGGTGAGATAATTTGATGAAAATCAATCTGTCTTCATTTTTAAGTTATATAAAATTCATGAAGCTGCATCACTCAATAGCAGACAGATTAGATGAAACAGTTGGAAACCGAAGCAATTCAAATAATAATAATAAAGGTTAAAGTTTTAATAAGTAAATATTTTTAAATTAAAAAAAAATAAAAAATAACAATTTATTTGATAAGACAATTAATGGATAGAGGTGAGTAAAATTTAATTATATTTTACCTTTTTAATAAAGATAAGTACATGTGTAATAAATAGGTAATTATTTTTATATTTTTAAAAATAAATTATTTTTATCTTATTTAAAATGGCAAAAGACGATGGATGGAAAGCTCTTCAATAAAGTTACATAGTGAAATAAGATTATTGGTTTCATTTAACATTTTTTGAAATCAGAGGATCCTATTTAAAAATTATGGATAGGAGATTAGAGGACTAATTTCATGATTATTCTTTCATATTATTTTAATATATTTTTCTTAATTTTTTCCAAATTTTTAATTATCTCAATAATCAACTCTAGCTTGATTTCCCACGGTAAGCATTTATAGTTAGATTTCTAATTAGCAAAAAGTTTTATAGGATTAAATTGATATTTTTAGGATTAATGTTCTGATTGAATACATAATGTACTTCCACTTTAAGCTCAGTCTCATGAAAGAATTGTTACGAACTTAATTTCTCAAGCTCGAAGTTGTTCTCTGAACTCTTCATTTCGTGCTCCATTCTTCAAGTTCTCTCCGAGCTCTCCAAATTTGTTCTATTGAACTTGGTTCCTCGAGCTTCTTTGGTAGAAATCCTGTTGCTCATGCCCCTGCCAGCGTCATTGAGTTGGTACTCAGAATAGTAAATTTTCTCTAAAATTTATTCTTTTAGGAAATAAATTCATCTTATCTAGAGGTTGTTCATTATTATAATTTTATCTCCCTTCCGTGGAACCTTAACTTGAGGTGGATGGTGAAGCCCTTGGCTATGATACAACGGTAGATTAATTAATCGCTATCTCAAATATTCGAGATTTGATCCCCGCCTACGATATATTTTACAAAAATTTTCCTCTAAATAAGGTACAAATTCTGAGACGTTGGACTTCTAGATCGTCTATCACGAGTACTTCTTGATTTATCCTGATAATCAATAAATTTTTTTATAGAACTAAATCGATTATCCCAAATCTATTTATTACTTGGTCCAACATTGGAGGGTGGACGGTGTAAGACACGTGAATATTATCATTTTTTTACATTATATTATAGAAACCTACTCCCCATACAATTAATTGTTCACCGGAAACATACGTGGTCGTCCATCTCATAACGGTTCCTCTACGAGTATCATTTTATAAAATTCCAATTAAATATTGTTGGATATTGAATCTTAAAAAATCAAATACGATTTTATAAAGAAAAATTAAGGTATCATCAATCGATAAAAGTCTGAATTGACTTCAATAATGAAATCTAAGTTTCGCGTAGATGAATCCAGACTATTAATTTGCTCAAAATCGATTACGGATAAATAAAAAATTAATTGTTTAAAGTCAGCCCAAAAATAACATAAAACGAAGTAGATGAAGAATAAACCTACATTTGTAAATTCCAAGAGTATTTACTTTCTTATATATGTTGTTGTGTTAATGGAGTTAAAAAAGAAAAATACAGGTGTTCTCTTCTCACAGGCGAGCATGTACTCGCACCTGCGAACCTGCGGCATGCGCAATGGTCGCTTTGTTGGCACACTTTGCACTTCTCCAGGTGACGTAGCACTCAGGGTGACGTGGCAGTGCCTACGTGGCACTCGAGTAACGTGTCATGTTCCCATGTGACATGGCAGTGCCTATGTGACATTTGGGTAGGCAGAGAGAGATGACTGGATTGTTTATTAGGCAAACAAATGACAACCATTGGATCGAAGAGGGGTGTTAGATCGCAAATGATGCGATCTGGAGCGTTGATCGCGAAGAGTCGCGATCTGACCGTTGATGATGAGACTTTATCCGAAGTGTCAGATTGAATCTGGCGGCTGAGATCAAAGGGTTATTTGAATGGTTACAGCTCTCCAAATCGAACGACCCAGATAAATCTTAAACCAAAGATTACAACTATTCACCAAATAGTACCTCACCTCTTCTCCTTGTACAAATAGAATCTTTTAAATGCTAGAAATTCATTCAATTATCCAGAGTTCAAAAAACATACATCTCATTTTCTGCATCCAAAGTCCAAAAAGCCTACGAGAAGGTTCGCTGGTCCCGAAATTTGAAGTACTGCTATTTCGGGACATCGTTGTTATATCTTGGGAAACGAATTGTTACTATCTGTGAGCACCTATAGCAGAGAAATATCGTTTTACGGAGATAGTGTCGAACACTAGCATCGACGATCTTATATCAGTTTACATCCTCTCCGGCGGCAACCCAACCAACTCACAATCGTAAAACGATATTGAGAAAACTGATATGACCTTGATTAACGATGTTCTGATCGTCATTCCACACGCAGAGAAGCCGGACAGGTTCAATGTAGTCGACTTCAAACGATGGTAGGAAAAGATGCTGTTATATCTGACAATGCTAAACCTTGTACGATTTTGGCATGAAGACCCACCAACCACTACGGAAGGTGATTGCAAAAGCAAAGTTGCATGCAATATGTGGTCACAAGGAGATTTTTGTGTCACAACTATGTTCTCAATGCATTGGACAACACGTTGTATAACGTGTATAGTTTGATAGAGACGACAAAATCTCTGTGGGAATCATTAGAAAAGAAAATACAAAATCAAAAGCGCTGGAATGAAGAAATTCATCGTCAGCTAATTTCTAGATTTCAAGATGGTAGATTCCAAGAGCGTGACGCCTCAAGTCCATGACATGCAACTGATACTACGATCTAGATGTCGAAGGCATGAAGCTAAATGAGTCATTCAAAGTAGTCGTGATAATCGAGACACTCTCTCCGTCGTGGAAGGATTTCAAAAATTACCTCAAGCACAAGCAAAAGGAGATAGAGCTTAAAGACCTGATCCTGAGGCTACGAATAGAGGAGGATAATCGAAAGCTATCCGACTCCAGATAAACGAAGCGGGCTATTAACGAGATGTCCAACCTGGTTGAGCCGAATGCCAAGAAGAAGAAGCAATCCAAAAAGAAGGCTCAAGGCAAGAAATTCATGGGCTCGTACTACAACTGCGAAATGCCAGGACACATGTCCAAGGATTGTAGACGCCCGAAGAAACCAACCAAGAGTCGGAAAGATACTGCGAACCAGGTCACAACTTCTGATGATATGGAATTGGATCTCATTGTAGTCGTGTTTAAAGCCAATATGGTGGTGGACAACTCGAAGCAGTGGTGGATCGATACTGGAATAACACATTACATCTGTTCTGATAAGACGATGTTCTCCAAGTATACTCCAATAAGTGAAAGAAAACTCTATATAGGCATTTCCATTACATCGCCGATTGTCGGACTCGGGAAAGTTGTTCTGAAGATGACGTCTGGAAAGGAGTTAACACTCATTAATATGCACCACGTTTCCGACATCAGGAAGAACTTAGTTTTTGGATCGACACTTGTCAAGACCAACTTTAGACTACTGTTTCAGTCAAACAACATTACACTTACGAAGAATAGTGTCTTTGTAGGTAAGAGGTATTTAGAATAGAGTCTGTTCAAAATAGTTGTAATGACCAGACACCGTGAATTTTATGGTAATAAAATAAAAACTTCGAGTTACGTTGTTAAGTGTTTTAATTTATTGGATGATCGACTTGAACATGTTAATAATAATACTATGAAACATCTCGTCAAATTAAATTTATTTCCCAATGTCAATGTTGACAAAATGCACAAATGTGAAGTGTGTGTGGAAGCAAAGATGACGAGACTACCTTTTCATTCGGTCGAAAGGTCAACTACTCCTCTAGAACTGATATCTAGTGATCTATGTAACTTAAAATTTGTGCAAACTAGAGGAGGTAAAAAGTATTTTATTACTTTTATCGATGACTGCAGGAGATTTTGTTATGACTTGCTTTTAAGAAGTAATGATGATGCCCTAAAGGTTTTCAGAATCTATAAAATAGAAGTTGAGAATCAACTTGATAAACGAATTATTGATAAATGAATTAAAATAATTCATAGCGATAAACGTGGAGAATATGATCTATCATTTGATGAGTTTTATTCAGAATCTGACATTATCTATCAGACAACGGTGTCATATTCGCCTCAATCAAATGATGTTATCGAACATAAAAATCGGATACTAAAGGAAATGATGAATGCCTTGTTGATAAATTCAAACTTACCCCATAGCTTGTGAGGGAGACTATATTATCGAAAAATCACATTTTCAAAAATATCCCTCACAAGAGAAATGATAAAATACTATACGAATTATGGAAAGGTCGTGAGCCATCATACAAATATTTGAAAGTGTAGCGGTGCTTGGCAAAGGTTGAAGTACTCAAGCCAAACCATGTAAAGATCGGACCTAAAACATTCGATGTCATATTTGTCGAATATGCTCATAACAATAGTGCATATCATTTCATAGTTCACAAGTCAGACATTCCTGATATTCATGTGGGTACAACCATAGAATCTCAGAATGCAAAATTTTTTGAAAACGTATTCCCAAATAAGAAGGGAAACGTTCAACGTAATTACAATGGAAGTTCTAACAAAAAAGATGTTTCTGAACTTAATTGTCATAAAAGGTCTATTGACGATTAAAGCATAGTGCCACGTCGGAGCAAACAAGATAGAGTTGAGAAATTGTTCGGGCCGGACTTTATGACTTTTATGTCGGAAATGGAACCAAGAACATTAAGCGAAGCTCTCTCTAGTCCCAACGCCCCATTGTTAAAAGAAGCTGTCAATAATGAAATCGAGTCCATCATGAATAATCATATTTGGGAATTAGTGGACCTACCTTCTGGTATTAAACCATTAGGTTGTATGTGGATACTAAAACGCAAGTATAAAGCTGATGGATTGATTGACAAGTATAAGACCAGACTTGTAGCCAAAGGGTTCAAGCAAAAGGAAGGCCTTGAATACATACTCATCTATGACAAGGATTACGTCCATACGAGTGCTGATAGCCATCGCAGTACTGTATGACCTTGAAATACATCAAATGGATGTTAAGACTGCGCTCTTAAATAGTGAGTTGGAAGAAGAAATCTATATGGAATAACCCAAGGGGTTTATAGCTCCAAGAAAAGAAGAAAAGTTGTGTCGACTTATTAAGTCGTTATACAGACTTAAATAAAGACCTAAATAATGACACGAAAAATTTGACAAAATAGTGTTGTCAAACGAATTCAAAATAAATGAATGTGATAAATACATTTATGTCAAAACTACACCTGAAGGTTATATAATCGTCTGTCTATACATAGACGACATGCTTATAATGGGCAGTAATCATGAGTACAAAGAGAATGCTGACCAAATATTTCGATATGAAAGATATAGGTTGAGTAGATTTTATATTGGGAATTAAAATTCTCAGGACATCTGATAAGATAGTTCTGACACAATTCCACTATATAAAGTCGGTATTGAAAAAGTTTAATGCATACAATCTCTCTATATTGAAAACACCTATGGATCTAAGTCAACACTTGTCGAAAAACTATGGTGATCCCATATCGCAATTGGAATATTCTTGGATAATAGGCAACTTAATGTATCTCACAAATTGCACATGTCCGGATATTGCATGTACGGTTAACAAACTGAGTTATTTTATGAGTAATCCAAATGACACCCATTGAAAAGCACTGATACGAGTTCTTAAATATTTGAAATATACTATGAATTACTGACTATATTATAGAAGATATCCCACTATCTTAGAGGAATACTATGATGCTAATTGGATATCAGATACAAAAGATTCCAAATCCACTAGTGGATATGTATTCACGATCGGTGGGGGAGCGATATCTTAGAAGTCCATTAAGTAAACGTACACTGCTCGGTCAACTATGGAATCCAAATTTATAACACTAGACAAAGCAGCTGAAGAAGCTGAATGACTGCGAAACTTCTTAGAAGATATTTCGAGTTGGACGAAACCTGTGTCCACCGTACTTATACACTGTGATAGTCGATCGGCTATTGGAAGGGCACAGAGTAGTATGTATAATGGTAAGTCATAATATATACGTCGTAGACATAATACTATTAGACAGTTGATCTCGAATAGAGTGATTTCAATCGAGTATGTCAAGTCTAAGGATAATTTGGCGGATCCTCTTACGAAGGGGCTAAGTCGAGATCAAATATACTGCTCATCGAGAGAAATGAGATTAAAAAATTTACAACTAAATCGACTGTAGCGGTAACCCAACCTTGTTGACTAGAGATCCCAAGATCTTGGTTCAATGGGATAACAAAATTACAGAAATTGTGTTACAGCAAACGAGATATATTATCTCTGTCCCAATCCTAGGATAAACATGTGTTGTCCTACTACATGTAGTGAGGTTAAGCTTATGCTTTTAATGATTTCTATACCTTTATAAGGTGGAGTATGATAAGATATTTTTGATAAAAGTGTCACCTATGTGAGTGTGAAGACAGACCACTTCAATTAAACACTCATGAATCCAAGATGATATACATGTCCAAAATAGAACTAACCATGAGAAACAAAAGTAGGTGTGATAAGTCCCTGTGTATGTGTTATTGTCTTAATATATACAAACAGCTGAGCAGTTCAAGACATCACGTTCACTGCGCAGCCTAGTATGCTCGATAGCATTCCACTACGGAACGTTCAAAGCCACAAGCTACCTCTCCTGATGCATTGATTTATTGATTGAACTCTTGTAAAGTGTCAGCATGCATATATGTATTAATTTCCATTCATGTGAGGATTGTTGGATATTGGGTCTTAAAAGATTGAATACGATTTTGTAAGAAAAAATCGGAGTGTCATCAATCAATGAAAGCCTGAATTGACTTCAAAACGATATCTATGTTTCGCGTAGATGAATCTAGACTATTAATTTGCTTAAAATCGATTACGGGTGAATGAGAAATTAATTATTTAAAGTTAGCCCAAAAATAACATAGAAGGAAATAAATGGGAAATAACCCAACATCCATAAATTCTAAGAGTGTTTGCTTCCTTACGTGTTGTTGTGTTAATGGAGTTAAAAAAGAAAAACACAGGTGTTCTCTTCTTATAGGTGAGCAGGTGCTCACACCTGTGAGCTTGTGGCCCGCGACCCACCACCCGCACACGCGCACAATAGGCTCTTTGTTGGCGCACTTTGCACTTAAATTTATACTCTAAGTGACGTGACAGTGCCTACGTGGCACTCGGGTAACGTTATGTTCACACGTGACGTGGTAGTGCCTATGTGGCATTTGCGTAGGCAAAGAGCTGGACTGTTGGCTGGGCGAATGAATGACAACCATTGGATCGAAGAGGGGTGCTGGATCGCAAGTGACGCGATATGGAGCGTTGATCGCGAAGAGTCACGATCTGACCGTTGGTGATGAGACTTGATTCGAAGCGTCAGATCGAATCTGACAGCTGAGATCAAAGGAGGATCTAAAGGGTTACAACCATTCAGATCTGGCAGCTGAGATCAAAGGGCTTTCTAAAGCGTTACAACCCTCCAGATCGAACGACCTAAATAAATCCTAAACCAAATATCACAACCACTCATCAAAGGGTATCTCACCACTTCTACTTGTATAAATAGAATCCTTTGAATGCTGGAAATTCATTCAATCATCTAATGTCCAAAAAGCATACATCTCATCTTTTACATCTAGAGTCCAAAAAGCCTACGAGAAGGTTCACTGGTCTCGAAATTTAAAGTGCTACTATTTCAAGACATCGTCATTGTATCTTGGGAAATGAATTGCTGCTATCTGTGAGTATAATAGCGGAGCAATTTTAAAGATAAGAAAATTAAGATTACACAATACTTAAAAGACAATGTTTTTTTTTTAAAAAAGTGTTGTCTTATTTTTTTTAACAACGTTTTTAGTGAAAATCGTTGTCTATATTTTTTTATTTTTATGAAAGACAACGCTTTTCAAATAAGCGTTGTCTATTGGCCTTTTTTTTGGATCAAAGACAATGCTTTTCAAAAAGCGTTGTCTATGAGTATTTTTTAATATCTATAACAATAATTTTTTAACAAGTATTGTCTATGTCCGCAATCTAACCTCCTCCGCCAAATCTCCCTTTCGCGAAACTTCATGAAAAACCTAGTCTCTAAAACTCATCTTCGCCAAAACCTTCCTCCACGAAAAATCTTAGCCTCAAAAACTCATCTCTGTCAAAACTCATCTCCATGAAATGTAAAATACGGTATACACACACCATAAATAATAGTTTAAAAAAAATAGAAACAATTTTATGAAAAATTTTAGAATAATTTTTTGAAATTTTAGAAATATTTGCGGGGTTAATTGGACGCAAGAT
Source organism: Boesenbergia rotunda (assembly GCA_024364735.1). NCBI lineage: Eukaryota > Viridiplantae > Streptophyta > Magnoliopsida > Zingiberales > Zingiberaceae > Boesenbergia > Boesenbergia rotunda. The sequence goes on along the minus strand of JAGFNQ010000143.1, from coordinate 458,502 downwards.
AGATTAGTTTTGAATTATTTAAGGAAAAAATTGATTTTCGATATATATATATATATATATATATATATATATATATATATATATATATATATATATATATATATATATATATATATAAAAGGAAAAGTTTAAATTACATGTATATATAAAATGCGTAATGATACACACAATGAAAGTGAATACCTTCGTGAAAATTTTGACCGTCAATCGGCGGCATGTTCGACGTCCGATCGTTGATCGAACACTATCGACGTCCTCTGGCCGCTGTCCCGAACCAAACTATACCCTGAGGGCACGGTGAACCCGTCGGAGATCGCCGCAATTGCAATCTCGCATAATTCACCGTCGATTTCGACGGGTTCACCGTTGTCGGCAATCTTGACGAGTTCACCGTCCTCTTATGGTATAGTTTGATTAGGAGTGGCGATCAGAAGCCACCGGTAGTGTCCGATCGGCGATCGGACGTCGAACGTGCCATCGAATAACGATCAAAATTTTCACTCATACCTTCATTTTCACGGTGACTATCATTTCTCATATAAAATCCCTTTGTTTTCTCTATGTTCTTGTTCTCCCGTGCCCTAAGCTTACTGCCGCACCCCTGTCATCGAGCGAAGGGAGAAGCTGCCGCCCTCCCTGCGCCCCCGACCCCTCATCGGCAACTCCCTCTCTTCTCCTCCTTTTACTCCCCTCGCGTAGGCATGCAGGAGCCGAAGTCGAAGCGAGCGCATCTCCTCTTCCTCCCTCGCATCTGCTCCTCTCCCTCTTGCGCTACCACGATCACCGGCGATGTCGTCCTCACCAGCACCGTCCGACTGCCGGCGCAACATCGGCCCCTCCTGCCGTGACTTGACCTCGACCCTCTCCGGCCATGTGTGAACGCCTTCGCCCTTTCTTTTCTCTTCTGTGATCCTTTGCCGCGCCCTAGACTCCGATTGAGTGTGGAGGCGTTCTGATCATCCGGCGCCCCTACCAGCTGCACCATCGATGACAGACACCGATCCATCTCCTTCTTCCCGAGTTGATGCCGCCTCTGTGCTTGAGGCCAGATCAGTGATGCAACCGGTTTCCCTGCGTGTTGCTGGTCCTCTTCGGTGTGTCGGCTCCCGATTCCCACTTTGGGCCGTTGCTCTTCTTCATCGTGACCAACCCAACTCACCTTGGTTGTTGTCGGCAATCATCTGAGGTAAGGATCTGGATGTCTTTTGTTGTGGTATACATAATGTTGTTTTGGATTTGTAGCAAGCAAGGTTAGATCAGTGAATGATACGGCGGTTTCGGATTGATTTTTGGGTTTTTGATCTACGTGATTTCGATTGGAAGTTGTCTGTTTTTGGATTGAGTTGATCTATACAGATGAATTGGGTTTTGTTAGTTTTGTATTGTGTTTCAGGTTGGTCTTGATAGCTGTTAGTAGATGATTAAGATTCATTCGATATTGGAATTAAATCATAGTGTGATCGTTTAGTTGGAGCATGTTCTATTCTAAGGTTTTCCCTTTTCAGATTTCATGATTCGATTTTTGGAGGTAATGCCGAGAGTTGTAACTATTAAACCTGTATAGATGTTTACTTAACTATTTTTTTATTCTAATTTTATATTATTCTATGCTGATAGGATGAATTAAGGGATGCAATTTTGCTTGTGTTTGCTAACAAACAAGACCTTCCAAATGCCATTAATGCTGCTGAAATAATTGATAAGCTTGGTCTTCATTCTCTCCGTCATTTCACAAGGAAGATATAGTTGTGCTATCTGTTTTGGTATGTTTATCTGCTATGGATGTAACTGACATTTTGGTTAGCAATTGGTTTTTTAATACATGCTGAATTATCATAAACCTATTAAAAATAATAGAAATCATACAATGGATTTCGTCCCATTAAATATGCCTAAGCTAGATGCATATTCCATGCCTAAGCTAATAGAAGTCATCTTTCTCATTTAGTAAAAGTCTACAAGTCCTTTAGTTGATTTTTTTGCTTTTTTTATAATTTAGATAAGCACAAAGTGATGTGTGATTTTATGCAATAAAGTGGGTTACCACTTTATTTGAAATAAATCATTGTCCTAGCCGTTACATTTGCATCTGCAAACTTGAAGATGAGCATAAGGTTATATTTTTCTCATTCTTACCTTGCCTTCCTGATATTTGTATAAATTTATTTTGTTGTTTTTTTAAAAATTTTCTTATCATTCATCTATTGTTAGCTTATTTTCTTTATTAAATTTGTTCATTGAATTCATTTAATTATAATATATAATTTTCTTCCTCGCATATAAATGTTGAAAGAAACTGAGAATGGAGTTTTTGTTTTATTAAGAAGGGTACCCATATATTTCCGAGAAAATGTAATATTATCAGAAAGAGTCCATCCACGAAACAAGCTAGATATGTTGGAATTAATTTGCATGTCTAGGATGTAGGATTTTATTTTTATGTAGATTTAATATGAATCCAAAGTTTATGGATTATGTGTAAATATTTTATGTTCGAAGTGTATGATACATTTTTGGTTCAATAGTAAAAAAGATTGATCAATTGTAATTTCATGATGTTTTAGTTGGTGTTATTTATAAAGGTCTAATTAAGCAATTTATAATATAAATAGATTTATCTTTTGTTAAAAATGTATAGTTTAAAAAGATAATGATTTTTAAGCGTTGCAAAAGCGTTGTCTTTATTAAAAATGACAATATTTTTTATGTGTTGCAAAAGTGTTGTCTTTGAGTAGACTTTTAACAACAATGCTTTTAACAATATTTTTTCAGCCACATAACAACGCATAAAAAACGTTGTCTTTTAATTTTTTTTCTTGTAGTGGTTTTACCGAGATAGTATCGAACATTAGTTTTGACGATTTTATAATTGTTTACATCTTCCTCGATGGCAATCCAACCGGCTCACAAATATTTACTAAAACATCAATATTTTGTCAAATTCTCTTACTTAGCAATATAATATATATTCTAAATAATTTGACCAATTTGTGTTCCGAATGTCCTAATACAGTACTGCTAATTATATTAATTATTTGCAGGAGTTGTTAGATCTTGACTGCTTGTGCCCATTAATTAATCACTTAATTACTTTTTTATTTATTTTAAAAATTATTCATTTTATTTTATGCTTCTTGCTTAACTATCTGCCCAACAAACTAAATTACGTACATGCCATTTAAGCAGACCAAAAGTACGCATTAATCCACAAACTAATTTAAATGACAACCACTTCTACACATTAATCAACTACGGGTTCAAGTTTTATGTATTTTTATTTTTTCTTTCAAACATTAGAATGAGTTTCTTTTTATAGATGTAAAGATATTAAATAATAATTTGTTTGTACTATATTCGAATCTAGGTATCTTAAATTAAAATCTAATATCCTAACCAATCAAGCTACAACTATTAATGCAAATGTTTATGTGTTAGTTAATTATTTAATAATTAATCAATAGTTTCTTTTATATATTATTATTTTAAATAATTAGGAAAAGAGTAACAGAGATATTTATTTATTAATTAATTTATTTATTATCATTTTGTCGATAAATAATTTTATATGTTAGTTAATTATTTAATAACTAATTAAAAATTTTCTTTTACTATATAATTATTCTTAATAAGTTTAAAAATGTCAAGGGTCTGGTAAATGATTTTGATTATAGTTATTTATGAAATGACTCTGGTTCACGTTGCTGTTGCCTCTAAAAAGAGAAAAGATAAAAATTTAGGATAGTTTTACTTGCTATTAAAGGCTAATAAAGACAAAAAGTTAAGTGAAAAAGATTAATAAGGTTAATATCATTTTAAAAAATTGTTTTATATAAATAATAATAATTATTATTAATATATTGAAAATAAATAATTTTTAATAAATGTCATTATTAAATATTTATAATAATATTTTTAAAAATATTAATTAAAAATATCGACAGTATATTCTAGTTGTGTGGAGTCGGAGGATTAATAGAATCGAATAAAATAAGTGAATGATTTTCCTGAATGAGATTTAGAGTTTTGGAGTTGAATAGAGGAAGAAGAAAATATTTAAGCGTGAGATTTAAGTTCGGGGTTGAATAGAAAAAGAGAAAGATTTATGACATGACATTTAGGATTTGTGATGAAGAAAGAAATATAAAGGCACAGAGATTGCATGTGAAGCCTGAAACGAAAATTATGTATTTAGGGGGCAAATATTGAGAAAAAAATTTAAGTAAAATAAATATAAGAAAAGAAAAAAATTGATATAAATAAAATTAATAATTTTTTAACAAAAATAAAAATCTAGAAAAACAGTTAATAGCAATAAGAGCGGTTTACAACAGTAGTTTATGAAAATTAGCAATAAAACTTTGCAATAAATATAGTTTAAAAATCAATTGTACACTATTAGAACAATAGAAGTGGTTTGTAGTAGCACTTTACATAAATTTCTGTTCAAAGAATCTAATATGAGCAGTTTGAAAATTGCTCCTATAACTTGGATCAATAGAAATGGTTAGTAGCAACGTTTGACCCAGAACCGCTAATAAAATATCCAATATCAATAGTTTTAATATTGTTTCTAATAGTTATATCATTAAGAGTTGTTTATAGCAGTGATTTTTTTAAACTGATGTTAAAGGTATTCAACAAGAGCATTTTCAAAATTGTTCCTACAGGTTAAACAATAAAAACGGTTGAGTTCAAACTGATTCAGTTGGTCGATTTTCAAGAGCGGTATTAAAATCACTCCTAAATAATCGTTCCTATACGGATATTTTTTTTAGTGAACTACACATTTATTTTAGCTACTAAATTTAACATCCTTACACACGATGAGATCTTTACGTTAGTAATTTCATTTGATATGCATTTTGGTAGAAGAAGAAGAAGTAAAAAATAAAATACAAAGAGGTTACGGTCCATGTTAGGCATTGCCTTTAGAAGGCCAAGTGGTGTACATATTAAAACCACCATTTATTGCCGTGAAATGGATTGCCCTACAAATTTATGACTTCGATTTATTGACAAAACATGAAGTTTATGTGAACCAACTAGAACTCAATTAAGTATAGGATTGCTTCCTATCTATCTATCTATCTTGTCAAGGAATTAGTAGTCTTGTGTGAAAGTTCATTAGTCCTATAACCATTGAATCTAAGTACATATTTTAAATTTTTAATATTAATTGTTTGATATGATATTAAGAGGTGAGCTAGCTAGTTCTCTCACTTCTTTCTTTTCTAATGAAATAGTTTAAAAGAAAGAAAGGAAAGAGTAAAAAGAGAAAATTTTATTGTGTTATTTCCTTATTTATTTTTATTAGGTTTTCTGTGAAAGAGAGGAGTGTAGCTATAGATAGAAAATTGTAATCTCTATTGTCTATTCGAGTCTAGTACCTCTTCCAAGCTTCCCTCCATTGCCCGCTCGAGCACCACTTGTCCCCTAATTAAGCTTCTCCCTACTGTCTAAGTTTCTACTATCTCCTGAGCTCGTACGAGCAATTACTATTCACCCCTTGATCTTATGGTACACAATTTGATCAAAATCGCCCCCACGGGCTGGGTCGGTGGATAAGACGCCTGCTGCTTGAAACGGAGGTCATAGGGTCGAGAGTCGGTTGCACATGAAGTTAAAATCCTGGTCCGTTGAGGTGGCGGATCCATCTTTTTGAAACAATTTGATCAAAATCACTTTTATAAGATGGTCATAAGGATTTTTTCACCTCCAAAACTAAGATTTTTTCTTTGTTTTTATTTCATCTCGAAATTTTGAGGGTTAAACACATGCCATAAATGTGGAAATCTTAAAAAGGATGTGCAATCTATTTACCAAATCTAATAATTGATGAGACAATGAAGGATGTGGTCCACCTAATTACTACCCTACCATAACACTTAATTGATTGATGTACTAAAAGTAAATCTCATGAAATATATAATGGACATTAATTTTCCACCACCTTTTTGTTTTTTAAAAAAATATTAAATTAAGATATTTAATTTTATTAAAAAATAGGTCATTTTGAAAAAGTTATTAGACATTGATGGGAGAGACATTTTGAAAATTATCCAATAATTTATATAATTATTAAGCTGAAATTATTAGCATACACATATACCTTGGAATTTGCTTGTCTTCCTCCATTAATGATTGCAACTCATTATGGGTTGTTAATTATTTGATGATGTATGGAGATTAAATAAAGAGGGTTATCATGATGTTGTTTGGTATATGAATCATGACAAATTATTATTCATTTGATTTGGATTGGAAACTATTTTAAACCATTATTGCAGGTTAAATCATTCGACATTAGAAAGATATATAGAGGTAATCAAGTTTTAGCAAGTCGATATGCTTAATTATTTATAAAGGTAATTACAATAATTAATATTGCAATGATTGATTATACATGAGGGAGCTCTCCCTTTAACCTTATTTATTTCCAAAGCACCCTACTCACATTATCAAACAAGTGCGCCCACAGATAGCGTAGTTGATACTCGTATGATAAATTTGTTGGATTGAGTATAGGTCGATTCCCGAGAATTTTCTCATCCTAGATTATGTCCTCCTACCTAAGAGATCTATCTATATCTTATCATGGGATTGATAATACTAGATCACTTGGAAAAATTCAAACCTCATATGATTGATATTTAGATGATCTAATCGCTGCACCTTAGTGATTTTGATGCGTATTATTTGTTTCAATATTTGTAAAAGCATATGGAGGCATTTTAAAATAATTATTAAATCATTATTTCAATATTGCTTATACTTAATATATTAGCTTTCAATATTGCTTATACTTAATAATTAAAAATTTTCATGGATTTTTATTTCTGTCCTTTTAGAAATAAAACATAGTTAAAATATTTTATTTATTAAATAATAACACTAATAGATAATTCTTCGTCATCTTGTCAGTTCAATGAACATTGACAGCACCAAACGAGTGGAATCTTGGTCAGATTTTCAATTATTTAAATCTTCAATATTTTTCAATTATTTAATGAGTGTTAATTTTTTTATTTTTAGAGTTTAGAATTTAAAATTTAAGATATAGTATTTAGGTTAAAAAAAGAAATAAACAAAAAATAACACCGGATGTTCATAGTATTTAGGAGTTGGTTATAGTATTAAGCAAAAATAAAAATTTCAATTCGAAAAAATATTAAGATTTATATGCAATTTATGTGGTAAGATTTTTAGGATAATATTTTTCTATATATGTATTTTACTAATTAATTAAAAATCTTCCCTCCTTTATTAACTAACTTTCAATTGATGTTGTGAAGCCCTAAATTAAATTACGTTAATGTCGTTTTTTTCACATCGAAAATAATTTCAAGACTTATTGGTAATTTCAACTTATCATCCTTCCAATTTTAAAAATTCAAAAATTAAAAATATAAATTTAAAAGATAAATCTAGAATTACAAATTATAAAACAAATTCAAATTTTAATCCAAAATTAAAATTTTAGAAAATAATTTATCAAATTTAAAAAGATAATTTTAAATTTTAATTTGAAATTATATTTTGAAATCTTCAAGATTAAAATTTTAAATTTTAATTAAGAAAGAACTTATAAATCAACTAATTTTATTTTTTCCTCTATATATTTTATTTAAGTTTTTCGAATCTTACGATAAAATGTGTTATTTATATCGCTTCTGTATTTATTAACATTCATTTCCCTTGAATTAAAACAAAAAGAATCTTTTTTTTAATAGTCTCACTTCAGAAGTTATAAATCAAATTGAACAAAGAGCAATTATAAAAAAGGATAAATTTCACTATAGTAACTCATACCTTTCTTAGCCTTTTAATTAAGATAAAGTGTAGCATTTTATGTTGTTTAACATCTTATATGTGGCCATTGGTTCACCATGATATTAAATTAATTTTTAGGTGGGGGTGGACCATATTATAGTAGCTTGTTGTTGGGTTCTCAGGTGTCGATTATAGTAACTTACTGTTGAGGTTCGATTATAGTAGCCTGCTTGCTGTTGAGGTTCTCAGGTGTCTGCTACACATGTTTGGAACACCCTATAAAATCAAAATTTTAAATGGTAATTTGAAGGCTTATTTAAAAATATAGAATATTTTAATACCTGATAGATCATGTGTTTTCTTCTAGGACCAGTAGGAGAGCTAGAAGGGGGGAGGGGGTGATTAGCTCCGATTTTTGCTCGATCAAATTTGTTGCAGCGGAAACTTGAGCATGCTAACACTTTAGATTTTATTTAGTATCCACTTCCTTGAGGTGATTAATCCAAGATCCACTTTTCTCACTCTCTCAATCCACTATGAAAGATCTCTTTTTTAAGGTGGAGAAACCTTTTAAAAGCTTATAAGAAGAAATACACTCAAGAACAAGCAAAATAACAAATAAAATCTAACAAGATTTACAACAACAAGTTCTCTTTATTTTTCTTATTTTCTTTTAGTTTGAAATCGTCTCTTGATCCATGGAAATGTAGTAGCACGCTCCAAGGCCTCACTCAAAATGACAACGAAGGAGAAGGAAGTGTTCCGAAGAGATCTGTTTCAAACCTACGTGAAAACCCTATATACCTGTGACCTAGGGTTATCTAATCAATTACCACATCAGATCTAGACATTCAACGCTTATTTTTTTGAAGCTTAATCAATTAGCTAATCGATTGCTGAATCGATTCAACATCTTTCTGTGCTCTCGCGCAATATAGCTGTAATCGATTAGGTAAACAATTATGGTTCTCCTTAATCGATTGCCTAATCGATTAAGGAGCCTTTTGTTCGCAAGAAATCAGCGCCAATCGATTACCCAATCAATTAACCCAACCCTAATTTGTGTGCACAAGTCTAGGGTTCCTTTGCCTAACCCCGATCAACCGTGACCTGTTGGGACTTTCTCATCAAGTGTCTAATCAAACCTTTAAGCGACTTAGACTTTCCTTTACCTAGTTTCAAGCTAGGACTTTTCTTTGCCAACGTGCGATCTCTTCGATCCACTTTAGCTTTACATAGTCCCACTAGGATTTTTTCCAAGCCAGCGTGCGATCTCTCTGATCTACATGGACTTCACCTAGTCCCACTAGGACTTTTTCTGTGCCAGCGTGCGATCTCCCCGATCTACTTGGACTTTACCAAGTCCCACTAGGATTTTTTCCGAGCAAGCGTGCGATCTCCCTGATCCACGTGAACTTTACTTAGTCCTACTAGGTGTGTCTAGTCCTACTAAGACTTTTTCCGTGCCAGCATGCGATCTTCCCGATCCACCTGAACTTCACCTAGTCCCACTAGGACTTTTTCCATGTTAACGTGCGATCTTTTCGATCCACCCAGACTTCACCTAGTCCCGCTAGGATTTTTTCTGTGTCAGCGTGCGATCTCCTTGATTCACTTGGACTTCACTAATCAAGTTTCCAGTCAATCTTGATCCACTTGACTCACACAATATTCAAACATCATTGTCAAATATTAAAATCCAAACTCACCGAACTTGTCAAATTAGGTCATCTCTGACCTAGCGAAGATTGCACCAATAATAACTATATCCAAGTATCGATGATAGGATATCTATAAATTTATATTTTTTTAAAAGAAAAATATAGCGGAATAAATAAATCAAATTAAATGAATAAAAATTATTAATTAGTTTAAATTGACTATAATTTTTTTCAACTAAACTTTATTATTTATTCATTGTTATCTTATTATTTACCGTACTATTTAATTAAGAATCTGGATCATTTATTAACCAACTCTCAGTTATTTTGGTGAATTCCAAAATTATGTTATATTAATGTCATTTTTTTCTTTTCACATGTAAAATAATTTCAACTTCTTATCCTTCAACTTTTGAAAATTTAGAAAATAAAATTATAAATCTTAAAAATACAAATTCAAAAGATAAATTTATAATTACTAATCCAAAATTAAAATTTTAAAAAATAATTTATTAAATTAAAAAAAGATTATTTTAAATTTTAATTTGAAATTCTATTTTAAAAATTCTAAAATTAAAATTTTAAATTTTAATTGAGAAAAAACTTATATCAACCAATTTTATATTGTCCTTTATATTTTATTTACTTTTGATGAAAACTGAGTCTTCGGATCTTACAAACATAATGTGTTATTTACGTCACTTCTACTAATCCGATTGATTAACTTCATTTCCTTTGAACTAAAATAAAAAGAATCTTATTTTTAATAGTCCCATATCGAAAGATATAAATCAAATTGGATAAAGAACAATTATAAAACAATACATACTTTAATATAGCAACTCATACCATTCTCTGCATTTGGCTAAGATCAAATGTAGTATCGGTTCTTAATAGTTTAATATTTAATATGTGAGTATCGACTCATTATGATATTAAATTAATGTTTAATGAGAGAGGGTCACTACAGTAGTTTGCTATTAGGGTTCATAGGCGTCACTTGTGTGTTGCACGCTGTATAGGTCTGACACAATTTTAATAGTCTGAAACGATAGATCATTTGTACTCAAAATCTTTTTGGATTTTAATTATTTTGATTTTATTTTTTATTGAGAAATTATGTAATTTGTGTAATAACTATATCTAAGAATTGACTTAGTTAAGAAATTAAATCAAATTAAATAAATAAAAGTTATTAATTAGTTTAAATTGACTTCAATTTTTTCAATTAATTATTATTATTTATTTATTATTATTAAACTATAACTCATGTTAATTAATTTGTTTTACAAAAAAAATTTAAATATTTTTATGATAAAAAATTCTAATTAAGAAAAATTAGTAAACTCTTTTATTTATATATTTTAAAAATAATTTCATTTGAAAATAAATTAATTTTCTATCATTTACAAGTCTTCATTTTTTTCCCTCCATTTTATCAATAAATATATTTTTGTACTCCATTATATTACACACTCAACGCGTATGCCCTAGTGTATATGAAATAGTACATTTTATCAAAGATATACTAAATAATTTTAATTAAATTTTTTATATTGTAATAATTTTGGTCATAACTATTCAAAAAAATTAATCAATTTTAATTAAATTAGATCACTTTTGATCCAATGAAAATCATTTAATTAATATTTAAGACTTTTTTAAAGAATTTCAACCGATGTTAAAATAGCTTTTGACTATAATTATTTAGAATTTTGAGTATGTAAAATAGTTTTGGTTAAATTATTATAATAATTTAAAAGGGTTTGTGAATTGTAGTCCGCGTTTTGCGAAGGAAAAGAAACCTTGAAAATGAATTACGATTTGACGCTTCCTCGTATTAAAAAATATATTAAAAAAATATCTTCTTATAAAACTAGGGAATTGACGGGCACTTATATTTGGGTAATTCTCAAATGACGCATTCCAGTTTTTAAAAATATGTTGGATAGATAATAGATAAATTTAGATAATCGATTTAGTCTCATGAAAATTTTTCATCGATCATCAGGATAAATCAGAAGAACTCACAGTGGACGGTCTAGAAGTCCAGTGTCCAGAATTCGCACTTCATTTGAAAATTTTTTTTATAAAATATATCATAATTAGAGATCAAATTATAATATCTAAAATAACAATTAATCATCTATCGTTGTATCATAATCAAGGCACAATCTCATTTTTAAAATGATCAAAGGATACATTAATTATTTGATTTGGACGTCTTTCTCATTGCCTTTCCATCAATATCAGCTTTTCTAGCATTGATTTTTAATATATTTGAGCCCCATTTTTTAAAAATTTAACTCGAAAATAATTTTAATAGTTTGAATGTACATAATTTAATTATATCTCTCATTCTCTCTCTCTCTCTACTATTATAACTAGCACACATCATCAGCTAATATAAAATAACTGCGAAGGACATGGTTAAATTTCTTATAATTTTAAAAATTTATATGATTAAACTAAATTTGATCAAACCTATCTAATTTCATTAGTTAAAATTCATTGATTAATATAGACGATTGGATCTATTTCAGATTCTATAAAATTTTGAAATTATAAAAGTTCAATAATATTCTTTATTATTTATTTCAAATCTCTAAAAATATTATAATATTATATTAACTTTCAATTAAAATATGATATTCGTCTCAATAAAAATACGTGGTGCCTATCTCAATCAGATCTATCGGTATTCATTCAGATTCTCCAGACTGCTTGATTCAGTAAATTCATAATGAATAAAAGATATAATGAATAAATTTAATTAGAAATTTTAAAAAGTCTTTTAGTATCGACCAAAATTATTTTATATTATAGTAAATTTATAAAAAGTTATTATAATAATATTGGAATAACTTTCAGTAAATTAAAATATCAATATTAAAATATTTCTAAATTAAAGCATACTAAATAGTTTTAAATTACAATAATTTTAACTAAATGCATTCATTTTATTAGAATTTAAAAAAATAGTATATTTATTTTGATATATAAATTTTTACTATCAAATAAATTCAACAAGCGTAGATGATGTTTAATATGATATTCAACATCATTAATAGTTCAAACATCACAAATATATTATATATGGGAATCGAATCTTTTTTTGTCAGATCATGCCCCTAGGCTAAGAAAATTAATCCTCCCAAAATACACTGATGATTAATAAGTGATATTATTATTTTAAATTTGGAGATTAAAATCTAATAAAATTATACCGGTCCTCTTCCTAGCTAGTCACAGTATCCCGATTAATAGTCTTCATATTTTACCTTTTTCATGTTGATCTTGAGATGAATTGACAGAGCGTTGGACAAACGAATCGCTTGTTATCACCCTAGGCCAAGAAAAATCAGTCTATTTATATTTAATCAATATTAAAGATTTTAATTAAAACTACTAAATTATGATAAAGAGGAATATTGTAAGGGATAAAAAATTAAAGCTTTTCCTTTCATTTATTTTACTTATCAAAATAACCCTGGTGTTTTTCATCTTCTTCTTCTCTCTTTACCCAGACTGAGCTAATCGCCATAAAAGGTTACCGGCGGTGGAGGGGCACATACGCCTCCTCCTCTTCCCTGGCGTCCGAAGCCCGGCATCCTCCCACCGCCGCTCTATCTCTCCTCCCTTTCTCTATTTATGCTCCGAGGTCCACAACCAAACCTTTCTGCCTTTTTTTGTTTCTTCTGCTTTCTTACCTCTTCCTCCTTCGCCATCCTTCCTTCTTCTCCCTCCGAATCCTCTCTTTAAAATCTCACCTTTTGCTCTTTTTCTGTATTCTCGAGCCGGTTTCCCATGTCGGGAATGGAAAAGGAGCGATTTTTCGTCGGGAATTGGCAGTTGGCGGACGCTGGGCTTCCGCCGGAGGTGAACTCCTCCTCCGGCGCCGACAAGCTGCCGAATTCCTTCTTCAACCTCGGGTGGGAGCATGCGATGCACCAGGAATCCCACGCCCACATCGAGTCGGCACTCAGCTCCCCCGTCTCATCGCCGTCGTCCAACGCGCCGGCCGGCAACGACAGCGTCGTCATTCGCGAACTCATCGGCCGTCTCGGCAGCATCTGCAACTCCGGGGACGCCTCCCCTTCCTCGCGGTACCACAGCGCGCGCGTTTCCTACTACAGCACGCCGCTCAATTCTCCCCCAAATCTCAACCATTCCGGCGCGGATCACCAGCAGCAAGGCATGCTCGTGAACCCAACGGCGGACGCGCAATTCGCGCTGTTCGCGGAGTCAGCAGCGAGGTTCTCCTGCTTCGGCGCCGGGAATCATGCCCAATTAGGTTTCGCCGAGGCCGGCAAGCTGTCGGGGGTCTCGAGCAGCCAGTCTCTGGCGGCACCCAACGGGAAGGAGGCAACAGTCTCCGACGCGGTGATGGAAATGCCCAAATTTGGCCGCGGCAGGGCCTCAGAGTGGCCGTCGCCGGAGGCTTCATCGGCGTCCGGAAAATTACCGGCGGTTATCGCCGAAAACAACGGTAGGAAGCAAAAAGCAGCTCGGAAGAGCAAAGGAAAAGCGGCGCCTTCATCTTCCCTCGCCATGGATCCTCCTCCCAAGGTAAGTCCCAAAAATCGAATCTTTCGTAAGCCATTGAAATATCCAGAACTCATTCATCTCCTTCAGGAGGATAATCCTGATTCAAAGAGACGCAAACAGGCTGAAGTCAGTGGCGCCGACAAGAGTCCAACCGTTTTCAAACCGAAGACCGAGCAGAACAGCAGCGACGACGGCCACAAACCAACAGAAGACGACAATGCCATGCCTCCGGAGCCGCCCAGGGACTACATCCATGTCAGGGCAAGAAGAGGGCAAGCCACCGACAGCCATAGCCTCGCCGAGAGGGTGAGCAAAGAAACACATCTTCCTTGCCGTGATCAACTCTCGTTCCCATTTTTGAACTCGCCATTGTCTTCTCCACCAGGCCCGGAGAGAAAAGATCAGTGAGAGGATGAAGCTGCTGCAAGATCTTGTGCCAGGCTGCAACAAGGTAGAATTTTGCCAACACTTCAGATATGCTTTTGTAACATACAAATTGTTCTTGCTCCAATCTCTTGAATCAATATGCCTCTGAATTGTTAATAGGTAACAGGCAAGGCTGTTATGCTCGATGAGATCATCAACTATGTGCAGTCATTGCAGCGACAAGTCGAGGTAGAACCATAAGAGAGTCCAAATTTCTTTTCAGCAAACTATAACTTCCTTCTAAATTGTGTTCATCTGGTTTCAGTTCTTGTCCATGAAGCTGGCCACCTTGAACCCCCAGCTCGAGTTCAACATGATGTGTCTCCTCCCAAAATATGTAAATTTCTTTCTTTCTTTCTTTCATTCATTCATTCATTCCGCTCGATCGATGGATCCTTCAATTCATCATCCTATATGTATTCATCATGCTGAATCAGGCTTACTTTGAATTTTGCCTTGTGTTTTAGATGCATCAAGCTCATGGACCATTGCCACAGCAAGTCTTTCCACTAGACACAGCAACCTCACCTTTCTCATTTGCCCAACAGCCCCTTAAGATTGCCGAGACCAACAGATTCGATATGCACGCAGCCAAGAACCAGTTGGACTCGTCGATCCAACTACCTCCTATCGTTGGACTTACAGACGCCACCGATCATGTAGTTGAAATGCTTTACTGAACACAAATTTGGTATGTCATTCAAACAAGCTTTGCGCAAGGCCAGGATGAGTGAGCTGGAAGTGCTGATGTTCCAAAGAAGATTGAAACATGTGTATGATTGCTTAGGATATCAGATGCATCTTGTGCATATCTACCTATCAATATATTTGTGTGAAACAAGCACAGGAAGCCCCAAACTAACCGCACTAGATCTAGTGAAGAATCATGCAACTAATTGCATGCATGTCTATCAGAGTCTACGTAACAAGGTGAGAATGAGAAAGTGGAAAATTTGGTAAGCTGCTGAAAAAAAAATGATATATTTTGTTTTTTTAGTATTTTAATCAAGTTGCTTATTGTCAAAACTTTTGCCATCTTGTCTATGACTTCCTCAGAGATGAGTGAAGCGGTTGATTAACAGCGCTTGTTTAATCTGTGATTGATCCATTTCTGTATTGCATGGAATCACCTCATGGCTCATGCAGGACAAATTATATTACTATTGGATCAGTAGTCTTCGTGATTTATCTCCTTCGTGTTGACCCACGGATTGACAAAGGCGCTTTAAAATTCGAACAAGCAGCATTTGGTGGTGTTTTGTTCCCTTTTCCTTTATCAAATTGATAGAGTCGGAAGTTTCATATGGAGGACATGAAAGGTGTGTGCTCTAACTCTCTTGGTCCATTTTCTATGTTCTTCAAAATTCGATTCTTTTAGCCTCCCAGGGCGTGGTACGATATAAAAGATAGAACAAGTTCCTGGAAGGTTCATCATGCTCAATGGCCAACCCATTTGGTTATTTCTAATTTATTTATTTATTTTTTTACAAAAGTTAAACCATTTCCAGTAGTTAATGGTGGTTCATATCGGAATCTCGATGCAACAATAAAATTGATATGGTATAAATTTATAAACACAAATTTAAATTAAAAATAATACATTAATGAAAGGTTCATCATCTATGCACTGGACTATGTAATATAGGTCAAATCTCAGAGATTTTATTATTCGTAAATATTTTATCATGATGTGAGGCTGGCTGTTACTATGACTATTCCAATTTTTATGTAATTCATATAAATATTTTTATCATATAATGGTCTATAAAATTACAACTAAACCCATAAATATAGTACCCCTATTTATCAATCACATGTTATTACAATTCGTATTATTCGAATCAAAAGTAGCAAAATTATATTCAATCTTTTAATAATTTCACACAATTATTATAAAAATTCATTCCACCGGAAAATATTTTCTTCAATAATTGGTCGACTTAATTAGTGTCTAGTAATTTTAGAAATTTATAATAATTTTCTCAAAATAGATAAAAGTAGTAAGAGGCTTTGGAAATTGTTTTTATTAAATAAATGAAAAATGAAAAAAATGAAAATGTGAGATATTTTTAATTAAATTGTCAAATAAATAGTTTTAAAGAATCGGTAAGATAAACCGCCTGTGCAAAAATAAATAAATAATAATAATAAAATAAAATAAGAATCGCCCGTTGACTTCCGCTTTAGTTTTCTGACCGACCGGCCCTTCCCTCTTCGACTTCCTCAGCCAGACTTGAGTTCTGTCGTGCGAACCCTAACCACCGAAGCTCGGCCCTCGGCGGAGCTCCGCCGATGGAAGCCGTCGTGGAGGGCCTGTGGTCGCTGGCGGAGGAGGCGGAGCTCCGCCGCGACTACGGCGCCGCCGTCAAGTGCCTGGAGGCCCTCCTTCAGTCGGACGCATCCCTCCTCCCCCTCGTCGAGATCCGCACCCGGCTTCGCCTCGCTTGCCTCCTCCTCAATCGCTCCTACAATCTCAACCACGCCAAAGCCCACCTCGAGCGCGCACTCCTCCTCCTCTCCTCGGCTCCCTCTGCTTCCCTCCACCTCAAGCTCAGCGCGCACTCCCTCCTCGCTCGATGCTACCACCTCGTCGGCGCCATCCCGGCTCAGAAGCATATCATCCTCCGTGCCCTCAACCTGCTAACCTCCTCCGCTGATGGCCGCGGCGCCGCCGCCCTCCCTGCGACTGACACTCTGCTCTGGTCAGTCAACTTCCATTCTCAGCTCGCTTCTAACCTTTCTATCGATGGGGATTACCCAGGTGCACTCTCCACTCTGGCCTCTGGTCTTGCTGCGGCGACTGAGCTAGGCAGTTCACAGCTTCAGCTCTTCTTTGCCGCCTCTTCTCTCCACGTGCATCTCCTTCACTGGGAAGACTCTCAGTCAGTTGAGGCTAATGTTCGCCAGTGCCTTGAGCTCTGGGAATCCATCCCTTTCGATCAGGTTTCACATCCGCCTTTTTTTCCTCAGATTCAACCAAGGCATTTTTTCCTGCCTGATATTTTTGCTACTTCTGTTGCTTCAGAGACAGCACCACATGGGCCTGTTTTTCTACAACGAGTTGCTCCAAACGTTCTATTTACTGAGGATATGCGACTACAAGGTGGCGGCTCAACACGTTGAAAAACTTGATGCTGCCATGAAGAACGAGCACCAGAAGGTTCAATATATTAAAGAATTGGTCCAAGACCTTAATTCTGTGAATGGTATGCTCTCCCGTTCCAATTTGCAAAAGAAAGATAGATTGGCTCTGCTTGAGAAGCAGGGCCAGATTCAAGAGCAATTGAGAGCAGCTACTGGCGAGGATTCAACTAGGAGGTTGTTGGATATTGAGGAGAAGTTGCTGTTAGCGCCTCCCCCTATGGACGGGGAGTGGCTTCCGAGAGCTGCTGTTTTTGCGTTGGTGGATCTAATGGTTGTCATGTTGAATCGTCCAAAAGGAGTATTTAAGGAGTGTGGAAGGAGGATACAGTCTGGATTGGAGCTAATTTATGGTAAGCATTGGGTTTGAGTGACATAGTTTTGCTAATCTGCATATGTAACACTCAAGTATCAACCATGTATATGCTGTTTATTTCAATTCTCTTACTTGAGTTTCTAGATGCCAAAAAGCAAACAAGGTTACTGTTTTTCTTGTTACTCTAATCATTTAATATATATTCAAAATTTTCATTGATGGTGTTCAGGAAAAAAAAGTTGAGTCTTTCGTTTTAATATTTTTTACTAACATATTGAAATCTGTACTTATGTCCAGAGGAACTCGAGAAATTGGGAATTGTCGATGGTTCAAGAGGTATGTTTATTTTGTTGTTAGATACGTCCTCTTTTTTTTTTTTGGCTTTTAGGAAGCATCAAATTCATGGTTGATTATTTGTTCAAATTGAGTATTTGTTATATAATGCTATTTTTCTTATAATCTTCTCTTTTAGTTTCACATAAACTTTACTTTAGTTAGTATATTATAGTATTATACTATTATTCAATTCATTCATACAATAACATATGCAATTAAAATTCATATTGTAGATTTTTACTGTATTACTATTGAAGAGTTAAGGTGCAACCCAGGCTGGATTGGTTGTTGCAATTCTAGGGAAAATGATTCATCTATTCGCGATAGCATCATCAGCTAAACTTTTCATTTTAGGATAACTAGTCATCTTAAATAGTGTTAGGGTTTTGGTTTTCATCAATAAACCTGCGAAGAATTGTGAAGAATGGTTTTGGAATTTAGAGAGATACGAGTCTCATGAAATGTTATAACCATCGTGTTTTTCAATCTTAATCTCATGGTGATGTATTTTGTACATAATCTCAGTCATTCTGCCTCATTCTACTTTTTCTAGTAGTGGTTCAATCTCAGTTTCACAAAATTTAACATGGCACAAGAGCCCCTCTTTAAGGTTTATCTTTTACTAAAATAATCCCAAAAGGGGAGGTCTCCGAGTGTAATTTGAGGGCTATAAGCTCCCTCGTCCTTGTTTTCTGCTTGTTTATCGTCTTATTCAACCATGTCAGTTCATCATCATTAAAGTGGCTTGATCTCTTGATATTTCCTGATTCTTGTGGACCGCACACAAAGACCTCTTTTGCCTATGAGGTCTTCACCACTATGAAGAGTGCAAGAACTTGGCCTGTAAGACCACAATATCACCTGAAAGTAGTCGCTGCCCTTTATCTCTTCGGTGGCCATCCTTGGTACTGGCTACTTCTTCATTCCATCCATGTCCTGTTGTATCTTGAGTCACACCGTCTCCTTTTTCATGGCTCACAATCTACAGATTATCTTGTCCCCCTCTTTGTGGTCATGATATCTCCCATGTGTCTTTAAAGAACTGGATCTCTCTTCTTTGCAAAATTCCTCAATGTGCAATATTTAGCACTCACTTTGCTACTGTGATAAATTCTCTAGTAGGGAACATGGCTCGTCTGCAGCAATAGCTTATCTGTGCTAACCAGGGTGACAGATTATGTGCCCAAGATACATGCTCCTATGTCTTCCTTTATCCCTTTAATTGCCTTGAGAATTCTCATAGAGTGCTTTGCTTCTCTTCAAACTACCATGTGTTTTTGCATGCACTGTCGCCACATGCGCTTCAATGAAAACCCAATTGAGAGACTTGTCTTTGATCTTTGTTCACCCTCTCTTTGTTGATGTGATAATCAAGGTTGAAGGAATCAACTTCTATGTGTAAGTATTGTGTTAATTGTTTTCATCATAGTCTTGTCTTAGTTTATGTGTTTCTTGCAAGAACTTTTCCCAGTGTATGAAATAAGCTGGACATGGATTGTGTCTTTGCTCGAGCTTAAGGTGGCGTGTCGAAGTTACTATGCATTATGAGGCATGTCTAGGTTAATGATTTCAGATATATCCTATAGATACTATGTAATGGGTATTTTCTATAGATGAGCGCAGATATGTTGTGCGCCCTCCCCTGCGCGCCGGTGTGCATGCTTTTTTTTTTTTTGGGGGGGGGGGGCTCACGTGGTAGTCAACGCCACGTGGGCGTGCCCCCTCGGGTGTGCGAGGGGGGGGGGGCACCGCAGCTATCAAGTTCGTTCTATAGATAGTTATCAATGAAATGTTCCTTCCCTCAAGCTTTATCAGAGTTTAAGTACCATTTCCAAGCATTGATTTTATTCTAGTTCATGCTGAGAACTTCTGGTTCTTGTATGGTATTCACATTCTTATGCCCTTCTATGTAAGCGCATTCAGTTGTGTATGCTCTTTAGATGGTTGCTCAAGGCTGGTCTTATGCATGATTTGGGAAATTAAGTCTGTCTTCTTAATGTATCTAATTCTCTGATTTTTGTCGGCGTTGTGACTTTTTGCAATGATTGTTGGGGTGAGGTAATGTTTCCTTTATGCTCAGAGGTGGATTTGCAGCACTCGGCAATTTGGATGGCCGGGGTTTATTTGGTGCTTCTCATGCAGTTCTTGGAGAATAAAGTAGCTGTAGAACTTACTCGATCAGAGTTTGTTGATGCTCAAGAGGTAGAACCTCTGAACTTCTGTCTGATTTTTTTTTTTTTTGTACCAATGTTCTATAAAATGTGCCCCTATGAGTTCTGGTATATGGTAATATATACTTCCATTTCCATTCAATTTATGCTATATCTAAGAGAGGACGGAAATGAAGTCCATGACATGACTATTTCATTGGTAGTTATTACAATGTCCTTAATTATATTGAGTCAAAACATGATAAATAAGACCAATTTTGTTTCACTTCCACCAAAAAATGCAACAAGTTTATCCATACCCTACTTTCCTTGCAAAATCTTTAGGTTCAGTGTTATCTCTCTTCTTAGGCTTGTGTATGTTGGTGCTCAAGAGGCAGAACCTTTGAACCATTGCCTGAAACTTTTTTTTTTTTTAATGCTAGAGTTCTATAAGATTTTGTGTTCCTATGAATTCTGGTAAATGGTAATGTTTGCTTTATGCTTTATCTTACGAGATGATTGAAATTGGAGTCCACGACATGGCTATTTCATTGGTGGTTACTATGATGTCCTTAATTATATTGAGTTAGCGAAAACATGATAAATGAGACCTATTTCATTTATTTCCACTAAAAAGATGTTACAAGTTTAGCTGTAGCCTACTTTCCTTTGTTGCAACAACTATGGTGTTGACTTTCCCTATATTAAACTTGTTTCACACTCATCTGATTGTGCAGTAGCCGTTATCTTAAAAAATTATGGTAAGGGAGGTAGCCTTATCAGCAGAATTTCATAGTTTTCTTGCAACCTCGCAGTTTCATTGGTTCAATCAGTAAGCTTCATCTTGTTTGTATGAATATGGTTTAACTTTGTTTGATTTGCACCAATTAATTTAGATTTAACATCAGCAGCAGCTTGCTGGTGAATTTATGCAAAGTATAAATAGAAAAAGGATTTGAAAGATAACTTGATTTGGATTATACCCTAAACATAGTTCAAAATCTCGAGCCGTATGGGATAGGCTCAATTTTTGACTGAAACGTAGTGTTTTGACTTTCCATTATATGGCGTTAGTGGAGAATCAGAGGTGGAAAGAGAAAGAAAAAGAAAAAGAAAAAGATAGGATAACTTTTGGAATGGTACAGATTTGAAATTATCTTGAGAGGACGTAAGAGATAAAAAAATAACAGTATTATTTCAGTTCATTGTCACGTGTGCAGCATGCTAAGGGTTCTCGAGTGTCAGCATAAGATTATACTCATTAATATGATTGACACAACAATACAAGAGATCTTATCTTGTCTGTTTCGAAATGTGCCGAATAGTATTGAATTTTGATTATTTATCGGAGTGCTAAATTTTGATCGTGCTACCTACCTAGTGCGATATGAGATTTCTAATTCTAACTTAAACCCTCTTATCTATCAACTATAAAGTAGACTAGATCAGTAGATCTCTTACAATCCATTTAATATGCGTTCTTTCAATACTCCTTTTTGAACTGGAAAATATGTCATATACTCCTAACTTGTTACATTTTATCAACTCTTGACCTATGTCAACAATACACAAGTATATGAAAAATGAATCCAAGCAATCAAACACTTTACAAGAGAACCAGAAGAGAGAAAGATAGAGGTGTCAATGAGTTGTGCTTGAACTTGCCATGAGATGGGCCCATTTTGCCAATTTTTTCATGAGGTGCTATTTGGCTCTATGGGTAGTGCTAGATACAAAACTGAGTTTTCTTGAACCGAGCCTAGGAACATGAACACTGTGCTCGTTTTGGCTAGGACTCACAGGCCTAGAAAAATGTTAAATTAAATTTAAAACACAAAAAATTATATAGAATTTAAAATTTAAAAAGGAAAAAAGGTAGAAATTTTTATTAATTAAAATTACCATATCTACATAATTACATCTTAATTTTGGTACATTATGAATAATTTGATACAACACTAATACATGAATAATATCTTAAATTTGGGGGAAAATGTTTATGTTTATGATTTGAACCTAGCTTTTCAGCCATCACATGGGCTACCTAGTACCTTCCTTTGGAAGACTCCAAGTCCAATAAATATCCTGCCTTGATCTTGCGGGTATTTCTCTGCATCCAACCAATCTTTTAGACATATACACATCTTTAAGGCATCTTCTCTTGTTCCACATCCCTACAAAAAAAGATAAATTTGATGTTGGAAGTAGTAAATCACAATCTATAACGGCTAAGATAGGGAACATAGAGACATGGTTTTCCGCTAATTTGATGTATATATTTTTATAATTTCTAGATCATCTCTAGGAGATAAGTAAAAAATTTAGTTGAGCTTATCTTATAATTTCCATCTTAACCCAATTTATAAATGAGATGCATGTTTAATTGGAAAGACAATTGACTTCATGCTTGGTTTGTACCTTGCTGTTAAAGATATAACACATGAATTTGCTTATCGTGGGGTGGTAGCAGCCGCAATTTTTTTAATTAAATTTTTTATTTTAAAAAATATATTTTTATTATAAATAAACTATTAATTATATATATTAGTGATAAATATTAAAAATTATTTTAAAAATTAATAAACTATTTTATAAAATAATTTAAAATTTTTTATATATATTAAAATTTTAATGTAAATTTAAAATAATATATAATTTTTTTTCCAACAGTGAGCATATTTAATAGGCAAATATTAATAAAATTAATATACACTTATATTTAAAAATTAAAAAAAAATCAAAATTATATCGGCACGGCACGATAAAGTACCAAAAGCATACCATTCTGGTCCAGGATCGAAACTTCAGTACGAGTCAAAATTTTAAACCATGGATAGAAGTATTAGAGGAGTAGAAAGAAAAGGTTGTAGATGAGGGCTTTCTCTCTTTACGGCCTAGAGGGGTATGGGAAACCTATGGTTTGATCTTAAAGATTATGTTAATGTAAGCTGACTGAGTAATTTTCTAAGTAATTGTAGTTGTTTGAATGTGATCCAATCCAGTAACCAACTAGGGTGTTTGCGCAACCTGACTGACTGTAGCTCCCCCAAGGGTAAGGCAAGAGGTGAAGAAACAATACAATTATCTCAAAGGGAATCAGTGAAGTGAAGAGAGAGAACTCTTTTCCCATGTAGATTTTGGTCTTGTTGGTTCAATAGGTTGATGGTAAGAAAGGATGTAGGTTTCCACTTTACTAACAGATATTGTCTACTATTGCATTGCGTTTCTAATGGAAGATGTCAATTAAGGACCATTTACTTCATTAAATGAATCTGAGCTGGGAACTTGAAAGTGTGTTCTAGAGGCATGTTATCTAGATGAATTGGATTCTTTTGGCCATTTCTAATAGTGTGTGCTTGAAGGTCATCTGGTACTCATACCACTTCTATAATTGCTGTAAACTAATGCATCTGGGTCTCTTTAAACTTGTCCCTAGTATCGCAGTATAGTTATTCCTAGTAATCTCCCAACATGTTGAGCATCCACATTTTTTGACTTCTTAACTTTATATTTTTGAAAAGTAAATTTTCCTCTGAAGTGATTGTTGCAATTTTGTGTGGGGTGTCATTGAACTGAAGCTAAGAGGGAATTTTAGGCATATGAAGGAAATGGATCCAATAGGATCTTTAGTTCTCTCTTTGATTCTTAGATTCTATATGCTCTAACTTAATTTTATCTTGTGATTATAGGCCTTAGTGCAAATGAAGAATTGGTTTATCCGTTTCCCAACAATCCTTCAAGGATGTGAAAGCACTATTGAGATGTTAAGAGGGCATTATTCTCACTCTGTTGGTTGCTTCCATGAGGCAGTTTTTCATTTTGTTGAAGCTACAAAGGTTTGACTCTAATCTGATTACTACTCATTCAACTGTTTCTAATGAATAATACTGAGTTGGGATTGGTGGTGTATTTTGCTTTAATTGCAAATTCTTTATTATTTTTCTAGCTCACTGAAAGCAGATCTGTGCAATCTGTGTGCCAAGTTTATGCAGCTGTCTCCTATATTTGTATAGGGGACGCTGAATCATCTTCTAAGGTACACTTTTCATGAATTTGGGTACTATTTCTCTGGTATTTTGTTTGACTTTTGTGACCTTGTTTTTTGGTCTGTTTAGGCTCTCGATTTGGTAGGGCCAGTATTCAGAATCATGGATTCATTTGTTGGTGTACGAGAAAAAACATGTATTATCTTTGTTTACGGCCTTCTGCTGATGAGGCAACATAATCTACAAGAGGCACGGTACGGATATTTACTTGTTGTTTACATGATATGTCACTTCATTTGGAAACTTGCAATTTTTGTTTTCTAGTGTTTTGCTTAAAGATAATCAAATCCCTTTCAGGAGTGTTATCCTCGTCAAATCTCATTAGATGGATTTTTTCTTTCTTTCAGATATTATTCATCGTTTAATTTCTGTTGTCTAAACTGCAATCTTGTGATGAAGTGTATTTGCTGTTTAACCATCCCTCTTACGATTCAGCTTCTATTCATGGTAGAAGTTATGTCGCATGCTTAATATATCTTTGGGAAGAATCAATTCTTCCTGAATGTATATGTGGCTGACGAAATTAATTAATAGGAAAACAAACTGGATTTTTTTTACTGAATCCATAATAAATTATTTTCTGAGTAGTAAATGCCTTGAGTCTCTATTTGTTTTACCTTTTGAAATTGTCTTCAATTTGTCTCTATCTGGATCTGGATTTTACTTTGAAAGCTCAATATGATCTCAGGAATTAATGGGTTAGGTTGGGTACAAAGTAGAAGCATATATTCCATGGAGGATAATGAAAGGCTGAGAGATCCAAGTCATTAATTTTGATAAATGAATCCACTGCTTCTGTTATTTGTCTTGACATTTTTGAAGTTGCCTCCCATTTGTCTAGCTGCATCTGCTTGTCATGTTTTCCAGGTCTAACATGATGATATATCACTATCTTTATACAAGCAGTTTTAGGAGTTGTTAGAGAAGTCAGTACTCAATATATTATGATACGTTATTGCAGAGCTGTAAAACAACTGATAGAGAATCACTTTTTATACTTCAAATGTCAGAAGAGATATGTATCCGTTCTACAAAATAAAGATATCTTATCTGTTTGTGATATTGAGATATGACCAATTGTGGAAGAGGATAAGAGGCAGAACTGGGAAGATCCCTTTGCGAAAGTTCTGGTGGGTTGAAATCTCATCCCTTTGAGCCTTGTCATGAGCCCTTATTGCAAGAGAAACTTCATCATGAAAAAGTGAAACCCTAATCCTCATGGAAGCCTCATGTTGCTCACAGGAGCATTACAAGAAAAATCTGTCCAGCTGTACTGTCCCAACTTGTTTCATGTCCCTGTTGGATGGCTGAATGATATGTTTAGCCTATGCTGACTGTCACCAAAAAAATATTTTCTTCAACCTTAGAAGAAATATACTTAATGTTTAAATCA
Source organism: Boesenbergia rotunda (assembly GCA_024364735.1). NCBI lineage: Eukaryota > Viridiplantae > Streptophyta > Magnoliopsida > Zingiberales > Zingiberaceae > Boesenbergia > Boesenbergia rotunda. The sequence continues at coordinate 432,715 of JAGFNQ010000143.1, read as the reverse complement.
AACAGTGTTCTTTATTTTTCATCTTTATTTTTCTCTGCGATATCACAATCTGTGGGTCTTGTACAAATGGGCCAACAAACCACCTCTATGTCAAGCATGGATTGGTCTTCATGACAGAAAAACCTATTTGTTGCATATATTACATATTGAAGAACAAGACATCTATGTTTCTAATACTTAACAAATAGAACTAAAATAGATCAAATCAGCTGATTTTAAATCTAAATCATCTTAGTTTCTAACACTTGGTGTTTTCTTAACATCAATAGTGCTTGCTATAATCTTCACTAACAAAATTATGTTTTTATCCTGGAGCTATAACAAGTTAGCTTACTATTTGCCACTTCAATGTACTCTTCCTGGAAAAGTTTCTTTCAATTGGAAATAATTAGCAACACAGTTGCATTATCATTTGTAGAATATGTAAATTTGTGAATCTTGCCACTATTTTTCACTTTTGTCATTTCACACAAGAATAAATTGTTAAGCTAAGCTTGAATTAAATTAGTTATTTGCTGCTGTGTCTAAGTCTTATCTTTTTAGAAAGAAACGCTTGGCTATGGTCTTGTTCTTCATTCTTCACATTTTGTGCTTCCAGTTCCAGTGATGTATTCTTAAATGTCTAATATTCATTTCTCAGATAATCATGCATGTATGTTTTATAGAATCCGACTCGCCAGTGGCTTGAAAATCGCACACCAACAATTGGGTAATATTCAACTCGTATCTCAGTACTTGACCATCTTAGGTACTTTAGCCCTTCAGCTACATGACAATGTTCAAGCTAGGGAGATATTGAAGTCATCATTGACACTTGCAAAGACGCTTTATGACATTCCAACCCAGATATGGGTACTTTCTGTCTTGACAGGTATGCAGGTGATATTGTTTGTCTCTCTTCAATTTAGCAGAATAAGATCTGTTTACTTAGTGCTGCAGCTTTTATAGGCATGGCTTTTTGAGTCTACAGTTTTGGATATATGTAGTTTAGAAATGATGCATGTATTATAAGCGTAAATCTATTGAATAATTATTGCAGCATTGTACCAAGAAATTGGAGAGAGGGGAAATGAAATGGAGAACTCAGAATATGAAAGAAAAAAGGAAGATGACTTGCAAAAGAGGTTATCTGAAGCCCTTTCCCACCTTCATCATCAGGACCTGGTATGCAAAATCTATTTGTACACCTCTTTTGTGATTGTTATGAAATTCATGCTATTGTTGTGATAGTTCTTGTAGTTACTTGTTGTGTATAAAGAAACAATTGGTCACCATTTTCTAATCTAAATGCACTATATCTTTTCACCTTCGTTACTACAAGTTCATATCCATTCTAGTTTGGAAAGGGCAATTATAATATTTGGAATGTATCATTGTTCAGCTTGCTAGGTTGTTAATGCGAAGGATATATTAGAGTATTTATTTTAGGGAAATGGTTATAGAGTTGTTATAAAGGATCTACTGGTTTTGAAAAATGCCACCAATATTGTTAACCTGTTCAGTATCCTGCTTTTGATAATTTAGCCATGCATGGTTGAAGCAAAGCATCAAGGAAAAACTAGCAAAATTATATGAAATTTCAGATTCCACAATGGCAATCCTAGTAGTTGAAACTGTATTTTATATAGTTCTGTGCTATATTAGTTGTTGATGCTGCTGCAATGGAATACAAGATACATGGGTCTAAAAATTAAAGGGCGGAACTTTTTTAGCAAGTGATTAAGTCCTGTCAAGTTTAATCTGATGTTTTTTGAATGGATTAGACCTAAAGACTGATTATGCAGATTTGATAAGTTTTTTTCTTGCAATCAAGCTACTATTTTTTATTTTATTTTTTCTGTGTCCGTAGATTGATATGGTCTTGTCTTTGTGATGCAGATTGAAAGGGTAAGATTCAGTGTTCAGCAACCCCATGAACTTGCCACCAGGAGAGTGATATCTGGTCCATCGGCAAAAGTTGACCTGGACATTCCTGAATCAGTCGGTGTGCCCATGCCTCAACCTGCTGCAATGTTATCCTCAAAGTTGCGAGATATTGACTCAGTGAGGCGAGGGAAGATGAAGATGTAGCAGCATAAGATATGCTGTCAGCAATCCTTGGGGATTTATTTCTCTCTGCTCATTTTTTATTCTTCCGCAGCAACAGGCACATCATTGTTCCCCTAGTGACAAGCAGAAAATGCTACAAAATAGTGGACAAAAGCTAATTTGTAAATTGTATGTAATGTAATGGCTAAACATAGAGCTACTTTAGGGCTTTAACCAATCTAACCGAGGCTTTAAAGTTAAAAAAAAGGGTTTGTTATCAGGGGTTTCAAATGGAAACCCTTGACTAAGAATCTGCCAGAAGATTGCTTCAATTAGATCAGTAAAGAAATTCTGGTTCAATCCGAGGGCATTAGTGATTTGGCAAACTCGTGGGAAATTTGCCCCAGGTTATGTACTTATGCTTGGTTCGGACAGGTTAAATGCCTTCCTCTGGTCGGTGAGCAAGGGCTGAACTGCTGGCCAAAGTGCAAGGGTTGGACTTGTGTCTCTGAGATTAAACTGCATGACTATGAGACTATTCGGAATCAGTTACAATACTTGGTTATTGTTTTTCAATTTCTGGGGGCATTCATCTCGAAATTATCCTTACATGCTTTTAAAGATCAATTAGGTTGCTGATACTAACTCCTTTATTCTCCTTGGCATTCGATGCATAGGCAAGTTTATGATGGAGATTAAATTCTCTTGTATTTCTGGTCAATGTGAAAGAATATGCACTTGGATGGCAGAAAGAAGGGATGCAGGTGCAGGAGGATTGGTCAAAGGCTGGCAAGAGTCACATTGGAGAGCAAACAAAGTGGCCAGTGGATGGCGGTCACGATTTATCAGGTTAAATCTGGACATCTTAATTGTTATAAAAAAATTGCGAATATGTTTGAAAGAAACATGACTGTTTTGGGTGTCAAAGTAGTTTTTTATATATATATAATATTCCTAGGCTTTGCAAGATTAATATTGAAGGTAGACAGTTTTCTAATTGATTTGTCTAATTGGTAAATTCGAAATATAATTTATACACGCTGAGTCTACGTCAAAGATATTCATTCTATTTGTAATTTTCATTTCTGCAGGTTCGTCTTCAATTGCCCCAGTGAAACTTTCCATTTCTGTTCCAGGATAATGGTCAGTCGCTATATGCTTGTTATTCTTAGGCCATAAAATTGGCCAGCTGTTCAAGCAGCTCGAGCTCTTCTGTGTTACCAGACCAGTCGCCTGAGATTAGTCATTCGAGCTCTTTGATTTTATCCCAACGAGAAGAGCTGATAACTAACACAAATGATATTATCAATTTTAAGATTGATAGTCAAAATCCAACAAAATCAGTCTATACTTTCATATACTAATTACAACATCCAAAGAAATAAATTTTATGATTTATCTCTCCCATATTAACTTTACTACAAATAATTTTTATGATTTGTTTCTCCCATGTTAATTTTACTAAGTGTTAATACATATACTAATTATAAGATCCACACAAATAATTTTTATGTTACTACGTGTTGATAGAGACGCAGGAGTCAACTTTTTATCACCATACCAACACGGAACCATTTTCGTCGGCAGGTGAAACTAGAGTTCATGTTTATTTCAGTCTATTTATAATTCCACAACTATGGAATCGGTCACAGAATTTTTATTTTTATTTTTACCTTGAAGGCACAGGTACCAAAGGGAATGACCACCGAATCCAAAACATTAAAGCCATCGACTATGAATAACTATGGAATACATAACAAATAACAAGGAACAATGGCACGGCTAATTTGTTTGTTGGAATCATTCTTCCTTTATAAACAACCTTAGCAATCCCCTAAATAACTCATTAATTTTCGGATTTCCATTCCCTGGACCAAAAATAAAATCTCTAGCATTAAATGCTGGGGATCCTGCCATTTACTGACACCATCAAAACGCCCATTCCACCCCAGACAATAGTGACATTTGGCATTTATACATACAGGAATTTCACGAGGAAAGGTTGAACCACCTACCCCAACGACATCTGGGGTCGCCTCCTTTCCCTTCTCCTGCCGTTCTCTAATGTGTCAATAGATATACGCGACCAGGATATGCAACAGGTTTAAATACAGAGATCTAACAAAAGATTCCTGGTAATGAGTGATTGCTCCATCGGTGAGCCAAATTGTTGACCAACAAGGTACAGTAAGATACAGAAGATTTAAAAACAATACAATTTACAAGTTATCCTTCTGCAATGCGAGATCGATCATCCTGAAGAGTCTTCCAAATGGCTAGATGACAAACTGCCGAAATCACCTGACAAAATTAGCTAATTGCAGACACTAAAAGGCCATGCCAAACCAAAAAGGTATCAGAGGAACTAGCGGAATCATGACAGTTAAAGACAAAAGTTAGTGTAGTAGAACTAATGATATATATGAACTTAATGAAGATGCAAGACACAAGGGAGAGTTAAAGAGTTATAGAAGCGTAGATCTAAACTTAAAAACAATGCAAGATAAAGAAAGTTCAAAAGCAGGCATACAAGATTATGAGTCAAAAATAAAGCAGAAAACAATTAAGGAAAGAAAGCAAGTAACGAATGAGCGTGCGACAAGGGATTAAAACATCCCGCTATATAATATTCCTGCAAAAGAAGGATGATTAGATGCATCACAAAATAGGGAATGATTAACCAGTAACCTTGATGTCCTTCAGGCAGTAGATCGAGTGTTACGAGAGAAAACCACAATGACTACTGTGGTTTCTCTGAGGCCTACTAGCTAGCTAGCTATTACATACGGTTCAAGTTCATTAATGTTTCCCAAAAAGAGATATACTCTATGACAAAGTAGTAAATCGGTAAGACCAGATCAAGCTTCTGGATCGGCGCTTTTCACGGCAGCCGCGATGACCCAGACAACACCGTACGGGTCCTTCACCGTCCCGGCGACGCCACTTTCATCCTCCGCCACTTCGCTTACGACGGCCGCACCAGCAGCTACCGCCTTCTTCACGACCTCGACGACGTCCTCAGCTTCGAGCCGGAACACGACCCCACCGCCGGATTGCACAGATCCATCATCGCCCCTGCCAACGACACAAGCTCCGTGTCCAAATGGTAGCGGAAACGAAGACACAGAGAAGAAAGTTGTTTACGGGGCTTACCCTTCGTCAAAGCGATCGCCGACGAGCAGAAAAGAGGAGCCGATCTTTAGCTCGGAGGAGATAATGAGAGGAAGGTCCTGGTCGGCCTTGCGCTTGGGGTGCGACACCCGGCGCAGCTCCTCCGCCCCAAAAGCCGCCTTGTAGAACTTCACCGCTGACTCCGCCTTCGCACCGGGAACCATCACCTGCGGCTTGAAGCCGAACAGCCCCGCTTGCGTCGCCGTCGCCGCCATTGCGAGATCGAAGCTTCCCGAAACCCTAACCCTAGCAGGCAATGAGATGAACAAAAGGAGACGAACAGGCAACTGAACAAGAAGCGAGAAAGCTTATCCGATGGCCGGGTATTTATAGAAAGCCAAGTGCTCGAAGCCGTTGGAGTAAACTCCAATTAATTTAATCCAAGTTATTAAATGCACTTGCTATTTCAAAAAACTACGACACTGCCATTCGAATTGTCCGGGGCTCACTTTTTTTCAGTTCCGAGGAGTCCTCGTACGATGTATAAAAGCTGCAGTTTCCAAGGCCTGTAGAATACATGTCAACCGTTCGATTCTCGGTCCCTGAGCAATCCAACGGACAAGATGAAGGAAGTGAGTTGAAAGCGACGCAGGCACGATTAACGAGTCGGTGAGGTTGTAGTGCAAACATGATATTTTAAGTTGAAGTCAGGGGTAGTAATGGAAAGTAATTTTTTCACGTTTTCCGCCCAACGCTGACAATTAGGATTCTCCTCAAGAATACTTCGAATCGAGCTCGATATTACGAAATCTGAGTCGTTAGATGCTGCTTGGGCGTAAAGTGAACGGTGGGATTTACGCTTGAATGAGAGCAGCCGATGGATAGGATCCGACACGACAGTGGTCCTGGCAACGGCCCCAACTTGCCCACTTTTATTACCTTGCCTGGAATATTAAACTTACTAAAGATCTAACCCAATAGTTCACCCAAAAAGTTCTGAACTCTGACGAGTGGGACCGTACCTTTAGCGGACGAATCCAGTACCTGGTGTGAATTTTGATAACTAATATTTGGCTCAGGTGGAATTTGGAATAATAGTTGGTGGGTACTTTCCCTTGCTCCGCGGCAGTGGGACCCTGTTGTACGTGATCAGGACCCCATTTCTTTTTCAAAAATATTTAAAACCCGGGTCGTGTACAAATCGTTTAAATGAATCATAATTTCGACCGAATAAATTATTCATTATGAATGATTTTCAATTTATTTGGATGATGCCATTAGAACTGTAGTGTAGCGATAAAACGACTCATCGCTATCATAGACATTCACGATTCTATCCTCAGTTACGTCGTATTTTTCTTTCAAATAGGGCGTGAATCTCGAAACGCTAGTCTTTCTAGACCGTCGTCCACCACGAGCATACCATAACGGCGGGTGGAAAATTTTCATTAGACCGGACCAAACGTCCGAGTTTGAAAAAACCTCGTTAATTATCGATTTATTTGGACGATGATAAAAAATTTCTAAACATTATTGTAAATTGAATATATAATATTAATTATAAAAAAATATTTATGATTATATTGGACGTGTTTGATAATTAATTGAATAAAAATGTATTTATATTCATTCGACCAATTAATTTAATAAATAACTTGTATATGTCCAGATTAATATTCTTCCACAGCAATGTTTATAATAATATTAATGAAACAAATATTAAATGAATAATAAAAAAAAGACTCGATAACACCCCAAAGATACTAAATTCAAATTCAACTCGTACTAAGGCGCATCCAAAAATAGGTATTTATCAAAAAGTGTTCCATGATTTTATTTTCACCAAGGGTATACTAATTTTAGTGAACTTCCTCTTATACCCCTCCTGCTATACACTGCCTTTTTCTTTCTCTCTCAATAACAAATTCCGGGACGCCAGCACGTGATGTTTCATACTTTTATTTTAAAATAATATATTTGGAATCGGCGCTAAAAAAACATATAAATAAATAATTTTTATTCTAATGTGCATGTATGCAAATAGAAATTCCTAATGTAAGGTCTACAGTAATTGAAAAAAAAACGTAAGGTCTATAGTAATTAAATCATCTAACTTATTTAAAAATTAAATAAATAATTTTTATAATTAATTAAATGAAATTAATATATTAAATAATATTTAATAAATTCATTAATGTAAAAAAAATTGAAAAAAAAGAAAAGAAAGAGCGTGGGCTTGAAATGTTGATTTCAGGCCCACGCTGGGCCTGAAATCAACATATTTCAGGCCCAGCGTGGGCCTAAAATTTTTATTTCAGGCCCACGTTGGGACTGAAATCTTATGATTCAGGCCCGACGTGGACTCAATTTTTTTTCTATTTTAAAAATATAATAATATATACAAAAACGTATCAAAACACTTAATTTCAGATTCAAACACAGGGCCTGAAGTCATCCCAAGAGAGTCTGAAGTCAAATAACTTCAGATCCTATAAATAATTAATTTAATAAATAACAATTAAATATAAAAAATATTGTTAAAATTAAAAAAATTTCAGTGCCCTGGAGCCTGAAGTCATCCGACTTCAGGCCCAAGGAGGGCCTGAAGTCAAACACAGGGCCTGAAGTCATCTAATAGGAGTGGTCTAGGAGATGAGATTTTGGGTGCCGAAACATCTAATCTTGTTGTATCACCAATGCTATAGGAGTGGTTTAGGTATATCAGTGAGTTTTGAGCAAAACTCACTGATGGACCTACCATATTAGGAATTCTGAAAACCCTATATCAGTAGACAGGGTTGAGATAGGAGATGAGATTTTGGGTGCCGAAACCTCTAATCTTGCTGTATCACCAATGTTATAGGAGTGGTTTAGGTATATCAGTGAGTTTTGAGCAAAACTCACTGATGGACCTACCATATTTGGAATTCTGAAAACTCTATATCAGTAGACAGGGTTGAGCTAGGAGATGAGATTTTGAGTGCCGAAACCTCTAATCTTGCTGTTTCACCAATGCTATAGGAGTGGTTTAGGTATATCAGTGAGTTTTGAGCAAAACTCACTGATGGACCTACCATATTTGGAATTTTGAAAACTCTATATCAGTAGACAGGGTTAAGCTAGGAGATAAGAATTTGGGTGCCCAAACATCTAATCTTGCTGTATCACCAAAGCTATAGGAGTGGTTTAGGTATATCAGTGAGTTTTGAGCAAAACTCACTGATAGACCTACCATATTTGGAATTCTGAAAACTCTATATCAGTAGACAGGGTTGAGCTAGGAGATGAGATTTTGGGTGCCCAAACCTCTAATCTTGCTGTATCACCAAAGTTATAGGAGTGGTTTAGGTATATCAGTGAGTTTTGAGCAAAACTCACTGATGGACCTACCATATTTGGAATTCTGAAAACTCTATATCAGTAGACAGGGTTGAGCTAGGAGATGAGATTTTGGGTGCCGAAACCTCTAATCTTGCTGTATCACCAATGCTATAAGAGTGGTTTAGGTATATCAGTGAGTTTTGAGCAAAACTCACTGATGGACCTACCATATTTGGAATTCTGAAAACTCTATATCAGTAGACAGGGTTGAGCTAGGAGATGAGATTTTGGGTGCCGAAACCTCTAATCTTGCTGTTTCACCAATGCTATAGGAGTGGTTTAGGTATATCAGTGAGTTTTGAGCAAAACTCACTGATGGACCTACCATAGTTGGAATTCTGAAAACTCTATATCAGTAGACAGGGTTGAACTAGGAAATGAGATTTTGGGAGCCCATACCTCTAATCTTGCTGTATCACAAATGCTATAGGAGTGGTTTAGGTATATCAGTGTGTTTTGAGCAAAACTCACTGATGGACCTACCATATTTGGAATTATGAAAACTCTATATTAGTAGACAGGGTTGAGCTAGGAGATGAGATTTTGGGTGCCGAAACCTCTAATCTTGCTGTATCACCAATGCTATAGGAGTGGTTTAGGTATATCAGTGAGTTTTGAGCAAAACTCACTGATGGACCTACCATATTTGGAATTCTGAAAACTCTATATCAGTAGACAGGGTTGAGCTAGGAGATGAGATTTTGGGTGCCGAAACCACTAATCTTGCTGTTTCACCAATGCTTTAGGAGTGGTTTAGGTATATCAGTGAGTTTTGAGCATAACTCACTGATGGACCTACCATATTTGGAATTCTGAAAACTCTATATCAGTAGACAGGGTTGAGCTAGGAGATGAGATTTTGGGTGCCGAAACCTCTAATCTTGCTATATCACCAAAGCTATAGGAGTGGTTTAAGTATATCAGTGAGTTTTGAGCAAAACTCACTGATGGACCTACCATATTTGGAATTCTGAAAACTCTATATCAGTAGACAGGGTTGAGTTAGGAGATGAGATTTTGGGTGCCGAAACCTCTAATCTTGCTGTATCACTAATGCTATAGGAGTGGTTTAGGTATATAAGTGAGTTTTGAGCAAAACTCACTGATGAACCTACCATATTTGGAATTCTGAAAACTCTATATCAGTAGACAGGGTTAAGCTAGGAGATGAGATTTTGGGTGCCGAAACCTCTAATCTTGCTGTATCACCAAAGCTATAGGAGTGGCTCAAAACTCACTGATGGACATACCATATTTGGAATTCTGAAAACTCTATATCAGTAGACAGGGTTGAGTTAGGAGATGAGATTTTGGGTGCCGAAACCTCTAATCTTGCTGTATCACCAATGCTATAGGAGTGATTTAGGTATATCAGTGAGTTTTGAGCAAAACTCACTGATAGACCTACCATATTTGGAATTCTGAAAACTCTATATCATTGGTGATACAACAAGATTAGATGTTTCGGCACCTAAAATCTCATCTCCTAGACCACTCCTATTAGATGTTTCGGCACCTAAACACACTGATATACCTAAACTACTTTTATATAATATGTAATTATATATTAAACATTTTTATAAATTTTTTTTTTATATCAATGATGGAGGGCCTGAAGTCTGATGATTTCAGGCCCTCCTTGGGCCTGAAGTCGGATGACTTCAGGCCCCAGGGCACTGAAAATTTTTTAATTTTAACAATATTTTTTTATATTTAATTGTTATTTATTAAATTAATTATTTATAGGATCCGAAGTTATTTGACTTCAGACCCTCTTGGGATGACTTCAGACCCTGTGTTTGAATCTGAAATTAAGTATTTTGATACGTTTTTGTATATATTATTATATTTTTAAAATAGAAAAAAAATTGAGTCCACGTCGGGCCAGAATCATAAGATTTCAGGCCCCACGTGGGCCTGAAATAAAAAATTTCAGGCCCACGCTGGGCCTGAAATATTTTTATTTCAGGTCCAGCGTGGGCCTGAAATATTTTTATTTCAGGTCCAGCGTGGGCCTGAAATAATTTATTTCAGGCCAGCGTGGGCCTGAAATATGTTGATTTCAGGCCCAGCGTTTATTTCAGGTCCAGCGTGGGCCTGAAATATTTTTATTTCAGGTCCAGCGTGGGCCTGAAATAATTTATTTCAGGCCAGCGTGGGCCTGAAATATGTTGATTTCAGGCCCAGCGTGGGCCTGAAATCAATATTTCAGGCCCACGCTCTTTCTTTTCTTTTTTTTTCAATTTTTTCAATTTTTTTTACATAAATAAATTTATTAAATATTATTTAATATATTAATTTCATTTAATTAATTATAAAAATTATTTATTTAATTTTTAAATAAGTTAGATGATTTAATTACTATAGACCTTACGTTTTTTTTTCAATTACTGTAGACCTTACATTAGGAATTTCTATTTGTATGCGTGCACATTAGGATAAAAATTATTTATTTATATATTTTTTTTAGCGCTGATTCCAAATATATTATTTTAAAATAAAAATATGAAACATCACGTGCTAGCGTCTCGGAATTTGTTATTGAGAGAGAAAGAGAAAGGCAGTGTATAGGAGGAGGGGTATAAGAGAAAGTTCACTAAAATTAGTGCGTCCTTTGGTGAAAATGAAACCATGGGACGCCTTTTGATAAATACCCATTTTTGGATGCTCCTTTTGGTAAATTGTCGAAAAAAATAAGTTAAGTTAATTAGTTGTTTCAATAGTTTTATTGATTTTAAATTTGACATGATACATTTTAATTATATTATAAAACTATTTTAAATATTATAAGTTTAATTAGACTTAGAACGTTTAGATGTCTATTTATCTAGGAAGTATTATAAAGTTTGTTATCACTTATCAGTAAACTAAAACTTGAATCTAACAATGCATTCGATCTAGAGTATTCATATATTTATAATTTTTATGATACTTTATATATTTAATATCAATTATTCTATTGTCAGTTACAAATTTAAAATGCAAATATTTATCATAAAGTATAAATTTTAGTATATTTTCTTAAAAATTGCAAATAAAAATGTGATAATTTTAATCAAAAACTTACAAAGATTTTCAAAATAAAAGTACAATAATGTATTGAACTTAAAGAGAACAATATCATCTAATAATTTTATCTAAAATTATTTCATGATCATTTATAATTTGTTTGATTGATTTGAAAATATGGCTAGTATCCAAACAAAAATACCTCTTAGGTTGCGTTTGACAGGGGTAATCCATCCTATAATATAATCAAGATTACATTACAAGATGGATTCTTTGTTTGGAATTGATCATGTCGCGAAGTGAGTCAGACACCCCTACAGTTGGACGAGTCTCCGAGGAGGGCGAGGTCGCTGAAGTGGCGTGACAAGCTGGATCGCTCCCAACTGCAAGACAGAGACCGTTAGAACCCGCCGGGAAAAGTCCCCGGCCAGGCACTCCGACGGTCAAGTGAGTATACGACGGTGGCGACGGAAAGCAATAGAATAGTATAAGAATTGCACTATCGCGCGTACCTGGGAAATGCGGAGTGAGAAGTATATGTAGCCGGGGAAGCTGACAGGCTCTGCCTCGCCTGCCACCCGCCGTGGCGTAGCGAGGACAGGGTAATGGACGCCCAGGGGTGGCAGGGTAAAGCGGCACATGCTGCGTTAAGGAAAGAGGCCCTGTCAACTTAAGAGTTGGCGCCGTTGGACGCCGCTCGGCCTGACACCAGGGCATGTGGTCGAAGTACGGGGGACAAGCTGTGGCAGGCATATCAATACCTCGGCGAGATATCCGCTGTTGGTGGCCAGGATGACCAAGGCCCTGCGCCGACCCCGTACAGCTTCTGGTAGTCTGGTGTCAGGGAGTGGTTGCGCCGACTGGGGGCACCGAGATACTGAGGCCGGCTAAGGGCTGTGAGGGTGCGACTGGGGCACTGAGGTATGAGGCGTGAGGGTGCCGACTGGGGCACTGAGGTATGAGGCCGGCTGAGGGCTGTGAGGGTGCCGACTGGGGCACTGAGATACTGAGGCGGCTAGGGCTGTGAGGGTGCCGACTGGGGGCACTGAGGTACTGACTCCTTTAGTCCGAGCTTATCCCCAGAGCGTGGGCCGCCGCGCGCTGGCGGGGCGTCGATCTTGGATAAGCCCCAAGCCATCCGACTCAGGAGACAGCTATTATAGGCCTGTATGGGCCTTGACACGGAAACCCAGGGGGCCTAAGCCCGCGCGCCTCTTATCTAGCGGGATCATCCAGATCACTGGCCACTTTCCTCCTGACTGGGCGCCAGGCTGCCGGGCCAGGCTACACGCAAGCTGGCCCGGGATCATAAGCATCTCCCTCAAGTCTAGTCGAAGGAGGTACGCAGTCCGACTGACTGGACCTCAAGTCTGGTCCGAGCCTGGCGCACCCATCGGAAGGGCAGGCCGTCATCTATTGCGGCATTTCTAATGCACGCGTACCCCGTTGCTTCGAGTACTGCCCGGGCCTGATCGGACGGCTTCGGCTGGATCACACGCTTCTTCCAATCGCTCATCAGACGACTGGCACACCTCGCCTATTCCCATAAAGCGAGACACCTCGCCTGCTCGCTCTTCTTCACGCATTCGAAACCGCCCCTTGTCCCCCGCCGCTTTGAGTATCATTAGGGTTACGCCAGCTGCTTCGCCTTGACTTTTCCTTGGCAACCCCCTTTCGCCGATTAGCTTCTCGCCTCCTCCTTCTCCGATGGCCTCTTCTTCCTCATCTCCATCTCCGCCTCAACCCTGGTACTCCACCCTGATCACCACCCTTACTACTCATGACCTGCTCCAAATACAATCGGACTTCCTAATCCCTGCCGACCTCCACCCGCTTCTTCCTAAATCGCACGAGCGTCCAAACTCCGCTCCCTTGGGCTACATTACCTTATCTCGGGACCACCTTCAAGCGGGCCTCCGCTTCCCCGTCCACCCTTTTATTGCCGCCGTCTGTGAATACTTCCAGCTCCCCTATCTCAGCTAGCCCCCAACTCCATACGTCTGATATGTGGCTCCGCCATCGTCTTCTCACTTCTCAAGATTCCCCTGATACCAGAGAACTTTCACTACTTCTTTTACCCCAAACAGCAAGAAGTGGGTGACTTCTTTTTCCAGGCCCGAGCCAAAACCTCCTTCCTCTTGAACCTGCCTACTTCCAATAAGGGCTGGAAGGAGCGATACTTTTTTGTTGGGCCGATTGCCGACCCGAGCTGGCCTACCGCCTGGGTCGAGGGGCTTCCCGTTTCTGAGACTCTCCCCCGACACTATCGTACTTCCGCCGCCTATTTGGAGGTCGTCGCTGAGCTGGAGGACAGGCACTTCCACGGCGGGCTCTTGCTAAAGGAGGGGATTCTTTCCACATTCGGTCTTAGCCCGAGCCCCGCCCCTCCTCTACCCCACGCTGGTGAGTCCCCCTGTGTCTGCCAAGTATACCTCTTAGTCATGCATGAACCTGTTTTGTTTCCACAGTTTCCCTGTTGCTATCTACGGCCCTGAAGGGAGGATTCAGGCTAGAGAGGGCCGAGCTACAGACTCGAATTGCCTCCGCGTTGGCCGCCAGAGGAGGCTCTACGGCAGAGGTCGCCCCAATCAACCCGACCCCGACTGTACAGGGGTCGGTTCCCTCTGCCTCGGAGACGGCTCCGTCCACAGCTGCTCAACCGCGCCTTCCTGCCATACGCCGACGAGCATCCTCCCCCACAGGGGACTCGTCCCGTCCTTCTTCCAGTAAACATCTGGAGAAAAGGAAGAGGAGAGCGGCCCCCGAGCCAGCAGTCCGCCCTGCTTCCTCGGAGAAGAAGAAAAAGAAGAAGAAGAGAGTGGCTTTCGAGCCAGATGTCTGCTCTGCTTCTTTGGCCATCGTTCCATACATGGCTCCCGCGGTTGCTCCCCCGGTTGTCGCCTCTGTGGCAGACTCCCCAGTTTGTCTACCAGCGACTACCTTTACCATTTCCCCTAACCCCCACGCTTCGGCTGATCTTTCCGTCCCCACATCGCCCGCCGACCTTTCTGCCACTTCCCCCACTTCCGACACCTTGATGTCTACCCGACCAGGAACCCCATCCGCCGAGGGTCCGCCTGAGGACCCAACGATGCACCTCTTGGTACCCTCTCGGGCAGACCGTTATCTCAAGATGCCCCCAGGTGAGCTGCCCGAACCCCACCAGGATCTGCGCCTCTATGGGTCAGTAGCCGATCGTTACGCCCAAGGGTTCGAGGAGTCCTACTTTCGGGGCTCTCGTGACAAAGCCGACGCCTTCTTCCTTAAGGCCACGCAGGTATATACAGACGACTCAGGTCTGATATTGCGCCTTTCACTTCTAACTCTTCAGAACATCGCTTTCTCCCGCAGTTCGCAGGAGACTGCCACGGTGTCTCTATGTTGCTCCTAGCCCAGAGCTCAGCCCGGGCTAAGGCCGAGAGGGAGGTGAAGCGCCTGCGCACACAGCTGGCGCACTCACAACTAGTCGCTGACGAGCCCACGCTGAACCACCTACGAGAGGAAGTTCGGGCTTTGCAGGACCAGCTGGCCCACTCCAGGGAACAACTCGAGGTAGCGCGCGGCCAGATCGAGACGGCGCAACAAACCACCTCTCAGGCAAACATCAGGCTCTCCACCCTGAAGCATGCGGAGCGGAAAGCACGAGCTTTGCAAGCGGAAGCCCAAGCCGAATCAGCCCAGGCGAAGTCTGATCTTCAGAGGGCGTCAGTTGCCCTCGACTCTCTTCAGGCCCAACTGGAGACCCGGGAGGTTGAAGCTCTGGCCCAGTCTCAAAGGATGACGGAGCTGTCTAAGGAGCTCTCTTCTAAAGATCAAGAGCTTGAGCGACTTCGGGAGGAGAAATCCGAGTGGGAATCAGCCAAATCGGAGTTGACCAAGCTTCAAGCCCATAGGGCAATTGAACAGTCAGAGTGGGAAGCGGCTAGATCGGAGCTGATGGCGCTCCGATCTTATAAGGAAACCGAAGAGTCCCGACGGGAGGAGCATAGGCTTGAGTGCATCAACGACCCGGCCCACAAGGCCGAAATCGCCAAACGGTTTATGGATGTCATGGAGCTGCAAGGGCTGAACATACTCCGTCGATTCAAATTGGGCGGGTATCTGTCTCCTGATATGCCTCCCACGGCAGCAAGCCTCGAGGATATGTGTGAGGGCCTGCCCAGTGTGACCGACGCGCCCTTCAAGTGAGGATCAAGCCGTTTGCCTCTCTCGCCTCTCTTTCGCCTTTCTTTTTTGATGTACTAGCGAGGGTTACGGGTTCGGAGTGATGTAATCTGTGCATCCTGCTGACTAGAACCTCTTCATTCCTTCTTAAAGCACTTACGGTCGGCTCCTGTTGTCAAACCGTTATCGATCCTCAGGGCTACCGAGCGGAGCGCTCTGAGCGGGACGCCTCCTGTCACCGTGTAGGTCGCTAAACTAGCGGGGCCGGACACGCTTATGAGGGTTTGCCCGCTCAGTTGGGTCGAAGACCGGGAGACGTAGGTCGCCACACGACCGGCCAGGCCCAAAGCCCAAGGATCGGAGGGAGCTTGCCGACTTATGAGAGCCTCCGTGCGCCCGTCCCATCGGGGAGATTCGTATCTCCGTCTCTGACACCTGCCTTAATGAGTGATGGAACAGGGCTTGAGCGACACGACGTATCGGCCGGCGAAATGTCCATCACTAGTCATAAGTGCCTCGGGCATCGGACAACCCTTTCCCGTTTACTCTGGCTTTGCCACTTCTTCACGCCTTCCCCTCGTACGCCTGGCCGTTCGATCATTCGGCTTACCGAGGTCCTTCACGAACGGCTGCGATACGTTTCCTCCTCCTATACATAGGCGACCTCCGCCGCCGTCGCTTCCAGAGAAAACTCACGAAACCGAACTCCTTGTTCATCTCCCATCATGGCTACTGACTCCTCTGAAGAAGTTTCTTCTCTGGGAGGACTATGTGCTCTTTCGGACGACTCGCATTCCTCTTCCTCGGAGGAGATTGACCAGGAGTATCTTGAAATGATGCCTCCTCCTGATTCACCCCTTTCGCCTCAGCCATTCAGACCCACCTTTTCCCCTCGCGAAGGTACATCACGTAAGGGGAATGAGCCCCTGAAAACGAGCTCCTCCCTCCGCAAGGGAGTCTCTGATACGAGTGGCTCTTCACAGAAAACTTGTCCTCAGGCGCCTCGTTCGGCTGACTTTTCATCTTCATATAGCACTCCTTCTCTTCCCCGCCGAGCGAAGCAAGCCAGGGTGCCGGCTTCTGCAGAACTTGCTGCCGCGGCACCCTCGTCTTCCCGTGTGACCTCCCTTCCTGGGCACACTCCCTCTCCGCTCGGCCCCGAGGTATCGCCTTCTCTAGCACATCCCGAGCTTGCCACTTCGCTTTCTCCAGCGCCTCCTGTGCTTGTCCCTTCTCCATCGAGAAGTTCCTCTCAGGCGCTGTCTTTACCCTCGCTGAGGGGGGTTTGGGCGCTTGCGCTCGCGGAGGCTCCGAAGGGAGGTGTTCATACTGTCCTTCGTCATTCAACTCGTCGCGTTTCTATATGCCGACCGGCTGGCCCTACTGGCTTGACGAATGTTGGAGGGGGTACTATCATATGCCCCCTATCAAAGCAAAAGCTAGGCCTGGGAGGCTCATTGCTTGCATGCTCCTTGCCCCTTTGCAAACTATGGGTCTCCGTGGGTGAGGACGCTGCAGCCGGCTCTCCTGGGCCAGTCTCTCCGCCTGCTGCCACCCCCTGGACACCATCTAATGACTCGTGTTCAAGTGGTGGTCCGGACGGGAAGTCTGCAAACTTTGTCCATCCGAGAGTCTGGAAACCCTGCTCGGGCGCAAGCTCTTAGGCCCGACCCGCAAAACTTTAGCTTACGGAAGGTGTTGTTTTTATTCTTCTTTTCTTCTGCGTCTGATTTTTGCCTTCTCTTGCTGACAGACAGTGCCACCCGCTTGGATTTCGGGGGAGTGGTCTGCGCTCAGAGCGCAACCTTTCGAAGCACAACACCTCATCTCTATCTTGCGGGCCGATCTGAGGGCCAAAGAGGCGGAGCGGGCCGCTAGTGCCGCGGAGCTCAGCGAGCTGAAGCAGAAGTACGAGGTTCAAACGTCCGTGCTGAAGGCCATCCAGCGGCGCCTTCGGCACCTCAAAGACTACACTGACTCCCTGCTCCAAGGTCGGGCCCCGAAGAAGACCGGCCGAGCACCGTGAGTTAGTGTCGGGCATTACTGAGACCCGATCGATTTTGTTCTGATTAGCCAAAGAGAGACTAAGCCTCTACTTTGTAATTGCCCTGGATAATAAAATGCTACTTTTCCGTATATGTGTGATGTTTGTGAGTCAGTAATCCGAACGACGTTAATAACCGGCACGAGGGCTTCCCTCCCCTAAGTCTCACCCGCTCCTGATGTTTATGATCGTCGCGGGCATTAGGTTTTCCCTCTGTGGGGGTTGCCCTAACCAGGAGATGTTGTGCTCCCGTGTCGGGACGGAGTACTTTCGAGCGTAATGCGGGGCGTGGTTCGAGGCAAGGAGAACACCTAAGTGTCGATTGAGGGACATAACCATTATCCGGGGCCATTTGCAACATTATGGCCGGGCCGCAGATTTTGAGCGGCCTTGTCGGGCCTCGCGTCTTACGATTACGCTTGACCTATGACACACCCGAGCCGGGGGGATGTTTACAGAGTGTTTCTTGTCTTTGTACTTCAAGAATTTTGCCCCCTGGCGGGTTAATAAGAGGGAAACCTGGGTTGCCCTGCGCTGGGTCAAGGGCCGAGCCGGAGGAGTAACGTGACTCGCTAAAAGATGGGAGTTCGACCACCAACTTAGGCCCACTCTTAGGAGCGTGAGCCGTCACGCGTCTGATCGGAGCCACGGAGCTAAATGGGGCGTGGAAGCTGGCGTACTTATAACTTGCTGGCGATGCAAGAGTTTGCACACACGGTCGGGCAGAACTCAGGGAGCGTGGGACGCCACGCATCTTACTGAGCGGCCGAGCCGCGGGAAAGATGGCACACACGGTCAGGCAGGCTGAACCGCGGGATAATAGCGCACACAGTCGGGCAGGACTCAGGGAGCGTGGGACGCCACGCGTCTTACTGAGCAGCCGAGCTGCGGGATAATATGGCACACACAGTCGGACGGGCCGAGCTGCGGGATAATAGGCACACACAGTCGGACGGGCCGAGCTGCGGGATAATAGCGCACACAGTCGGGCAGGACTCAGGGAGCGTGGGACGCCACGCGTCTTACTGGAGCCGAGCTGCGGAAAATATGACACACGCAGTCGGACGGGCCGAGCTGCGGGATAATATGGCACACACAGTCGGACGGGCCGAGCTGCGGGATAATAGCGCACACAGTCGGGCAAGACTTAGGGAGCGTGGGACGCCACGCGTCTTACTGAGCAGCCGAGCTGCGGGAAAATGGCACACACGTCAGGCAGGCTGAACCGCGGGATAATAGCGCACACAGTCGGGCAGGACTCAGGGAGCGTGGGAGCCACGCGTCTTACTGAGCAGCCGAGCTGCGGGATAATATGGCACACACAGTCGGACGGCCGAGCTGCGGGATAATATGCACACACAGTCGGACGGGCCGAGCTGCGGGATAATAGCGCACACAGTCGGGCAAGACTCAGGGAGCGTGGGACGCCACGCGTCTTACTGAGCAGCCGAGCTGCGGGAAATATGACACACACAGTCGGACGGGCCGAGCTGCGGGATAATAGCGCACACAGTCGGGCAAGACTCAGGGAGCGTGGGACGCCACGCGTCTTACTGAGCAGCCGAGCTGCGGGATAATATGGCACACACAGTCGGATGGGCCGAGCTGCGGATAATAGCGCACACAGTCGGCAGGACTCAGGAGCGTGGGCGCCACGCGTCTTACTGAGCAGCCGAGCTGCGGGATAATATGGCACACACAGTCGGACGGGCCGAACTGCGGGATAATAGCGCACACAGTCGGGCAGGACTCAGGGAGCGTGGGACGCCACGCGTCTTGCTGAGCAGCCGAGCTGCGGGAAGTTGGCTCGAGAGCCTGGTACATCTGCAAGCAAGGTAAGGACCATATGCCTTCACTTGTCAGACGTGTTTTTCATTTACATCCTCATTTATCACTCAGCAGCTCGATAAGGTTGAAGGTGGACCGCGCTCCAGGGTCGATCCAACCTTTTTCCCTTCTCATTCTCTAAGTAATACGCCCCCGAAGAAAGCTTTTGCACAATCTTGAAGGGTCCTCCCCACTGCGGCTCCAGCTTGCTTACGTCCCCTACTGGCTTGATTCTTTTCCAGACGAGGTCCCCCACTTGAAATGTTCTAGGCAGCACTCTTCGATCATACCGCTGCTTCATCTTCTGCCTATACGCGAACATCCGAGCCGCCGCATTATCCCGGATTTCATTGACCAAGTCTAGCTCCAACCGTCGTCTCTCCGGGTTATCTTCATCATATGCCGCCCTTCGATCCGATTCGCACCCGACCTCGACCGGGATCACTGCCTCAGTTCCGTAAACCAACTGGAAAGGCGTGCATCCGGTTGTTTCTTTGATAGTGGTTCGCAAGGCCCATAAGATGCTCGGGAGCTCCTCCACCCAGGTCCCGCCAACGTGGTCGAGCTTAGTCTTCAGCCCCCTGAGAATCTCCCGATTGGCCACTTCTGCCTGGCCGTTGCTCTGAGGATAGGCTACCGAAGTAAAAGCCTGCTTGATGCCATATTGGGCGCACCATTCTCGTATCTTCCTGCCCTGGAACTGTCTCCCATTATCCGAGACAATCTTATGCGGGATTCCATACCGGCACAGTATGTCTCGCCACAAGAACTTTTTGACCGCCTGCTCGGTGATGCGCGACAGGGCCTCCGCCTCTATCCACTTAGAGAAGTAATCGACCGCGACCAGCAGGTATTTCTTCTGAGCGGCGGCAGTCGGGAATGGCCCCACAATGTCCATGCCCCACTGGTCAAAAGGGCAAGAGACTACTGACATCTTCATGGCCTCCGTGGGTCGGTGCGGTAAACACTGGTGCTTTTGACAGGATAAGCATTTGGCAACCAGCTCATTGGCGTCCTTCTGCAGGGTGGGCCAATAGTATCCTGACATTATTGCCTTCCTAGCCGTCGCGCGAGCACCAGCATGATGTCCGCAGATCCCCAGGTGAATTTCCCTCAAGACATAATCAGCATCTTCTTCGTTCAGGCACTTAAGGAGGGGTCGAGAAAACGACCTCTTGTAGAGAGTGTCACCGATCATGGTAAATCTGGACGCATGCTTCTTAAGCCATCGAGCCTCATCGTGGTTGGTCGGTAAGGTTCCCCGAGTGAGGTAGGTGATGACCGGGGCTCGCCAGTCAGACTCCAGCTCCAGGTCAGCCTGTCTTTCTATCTGCATGACTAGCAGAGCTGGGCCGCCAGCCTGAGGGAGCACCCACGAGCCGACCGAACTGGCCAGCTTGGCCAACTCATCCGCCTTGAAGTTCTCTTCCCGTGGGATCTTCCTCACTTGCACCTCTTTGAATTCGGCTTTGAGTTTCTCATAGGCTTCTATGAAAGCCTGCAGCCGGTCGCTGTTGACCTCAAACTTTCCGGCTACTTGCTGCGTAACTAGCTGAGAATCCGAGTAGAGCATTACTCGAGCCGCCCCCACATGCTTAGCGGCCTGCAATCCAGCTATGAGGGCTTCATACTCGGCTTCATTATTGGTGGCCTTATATTCCAGTCGCACGGACAGGTGCATTTTCTCTCCGCTAGGGGAGACCATCAGAATACCGATCCCACTCCCCGACCGAGCGGACGAGCCATCTACATATATCTGCCACGCCTCTTCGATCTCGTCCGAATGTAGCTCACTTAGGAAGTCGGCTAGGGCTTGAGCCTTGATGGCCGGTCGAGGCTGATACTGGATGTCATATTCACTCAGCTCGGTAGTCCATTTGATCAGCCGTCCGGATGCTTCAGGATTTGAGGCTACTCGGCCCAGATTGCTGTTCGTCAAAACTACGATAGGATGCGCCAAGAAATAAGGCCGGAGCCTTCGAGCACCCAGCAATAGCACATACATCAACCTTTCGAGTGTCGTGTAGCGGCACTCGGCTCCCTTTAATAGATGAGCAAAGAAGTACACTGGCTGCTGCTCAGTCGCTTCCTGCTTAATCAAGACTAGGCTGACCGAATCAGCTGATGCAGCCAGATACACATACAATGTCTCTCCTACCTCCGGTTTGGCTAGCACAGGCAGTTCAGCGAGGTAATTCTTCAGCTCTTCAAATGCCTTGTCACAGTCGGCATCCCATTGGAACTTGATAGCTTTGCGAAGGGTTTTAAAGAAAGGCAACCCTCGCTCTGCCGATCGGGAGATGAACCGAGATAGGGCCGTGATTCGCCCTGCAAGCCTCTGAGCCTCCCGTAGATTCCTGGGCGGGGGCATATCCAGCAACGCCTTGACCTTCCCCGGGTTAGCTTCTATGCCCCGCTCGGTCACGATATAGCCCAGGAATTTTCCCCTTCGGCGCCAAAAGGCACTTAGCTGGATTCAGTTGAGTCCGTACCTTCGTAGCGTCGACAAGTCTCCTCGACGTCCGCCACCAGGTCCTCAGCACGAGCAGACTTGATGAGGATGTCATCAACATACACTTCCACATTTCTCCCGATCTGGGACCGGAAGACTTTATTCATCATCCGCTGGTAGGTGGCTCCAGCGTTCTTTAATCCGAACGGCATGACAGTGTAGCAATAAGTACCGTCCGCCGTGATGAAACTGACCTTTTCTTGGTCCTCAGCTGCCAGGGGCACTTGATGATACCCTTGATAGGCATCCAGCATGGAGATGAACTCGCTGCCTGCCGTCGAGTCCACCATCTGATCAATCCGGGGCAAGGGGTAGCAATCTTTCGGGCAGGCTTTGTTGAGATCCCGAAAGTCGATGCAGATTCGCCATCTGTTGTCCGGCTTAGGCACTAGCACCACGTTAGCCAGCCAGGACGGGAACTGCACCTCTCTGATGTGCCCTGCCTCCGTTAGCCTCTCGATCTCCGCCCTGATCGCCTTGTTCTGCTCGGTGCTGAAGTCCCTCTTCCGTTGCTTCACAGGCCGAGCGTGGGGGTAGACATGGAGGTGGTGCTCTGCGACCTCCGGGCGGACT
Organism: Boesenbergia rotunda; assembly: GCA_024364735.1. Taxonomy (NCBI): domain Eukaryota; kingdom Viridiplantae; phylum Streptophyta; class Magnoliopsida; order Zingiberales; family Zingiberaceae; genus Boesenbergia; species Boesenbergia rotunda. Next base: position 410,066 of record JAGFNQ010000143.1, on the reverse strand, counting down.
CCTCTCAATTCCTTGACGGTCTAGGCGAAGACATCTTGATGGCGAGCCAAGCACTCCAGCAGGGGCCCCCTCAGCTCTTCTGGCAGTCCTGCCGCAATCTTGACTCGGGACTCCTCCCAGTCGGGGAGGAGCTGTACTTCTTCCTTGTCTTCCTGCAACTCGGACCAAGGAGAGGCCTGGACCATGTTGCACTCAGGGAAAGGACGGGGGCCTTGCGACTGTCTACGTGAACATCGTCCACGTAGCACCTTCGGCTATCTTCTGGTCGCCCCGGACCTCTCCCACCTGGTCCCCGACCGGAACTTAACCTTCAGTAGAAGGTGGAGGCGACGGCCGAACTCATTGAGGCAGGCGCCCAGGATGGCGTTGTAGGACGAAGGGCGTCCACCACCAGAAAGGTGGACCACCGAGTCCTCTTCAATGGCTCCTCGCCCAGAGAGACGGCCAAGCGATTTGGCCAATGGGTGTACCGCATTCCCCGTGAAGCCAAATAGCGGGGTCGCCACTAGCTCCAACTGGGACTTTTCAATTTGGAGCTGGTCAAATGCCCTCTTGTAGAGTATGTTGACCGGAGCTGCCTGTGTCCACGATGGTGCGGTGGACTTGGTAGTTTGCGATGACGCTGTGATGACCAGGCGTCATCGTGGGGGACTTCCAACCCCTGAAGATTTGGGGCCCGAAACTGATTTGTGGCCCTCTGCCTGGGCCAGACTAGTGCCAACCTGATGGATCTCCAGCCGACGCACTTGAGCTTTCCGGGCCCGGTGGGAGTCTCCTCCAGTAGGGCCGCCCGAGATGACGTGCACGCCGCCTCGAACGACATTTTGCTGGTTGGCCCGCTCTTCGTCCGCCTCCTCTTCCACCGCTCGGTTCCCTTGAGGGAATAAATTTCGAGCAGCAGGAGGGTTTCTCGCGGTTCTTCGGCCACCGGAGTGGGCATTCGGGCCGCCTCGGCCTGCTCCCCATCCGGGAGGTGTTTACCGCCCTCGTCCTCTGGGGGCTGGAGCCCGACCCCGGCCGGCTTGTCGGCATTCCTCAGTGGCGTGCCCGTGACTTTGGTGAAAACTGCAATACGGCCTCCACCAGGCGGGGAGGCATTGATGGACCCAAAATGACTGTCACGAAAGTGGATCTCAAATTTAGAAATTTATAAAGTGTTGGAAACCCTTTTTGCAATCGAAGAAGAAAAACGTAGTAAAGGGGCCACAGGTCGTATTTTTCCAAGGGCTAGTTCAAATTGATCGATTCGTGCTCGAGTTTATGTGTCGTAATGTTTTTGGGTTTCAAATAAGAAATGGGTTTGGTTTCGAATAGACAAGATAATGCAATAGAAAGAAATTGAAACTTAGTACTCAATGTAAGAAAACCTAAAAATGAACTAATAACATCACTTGGAAAGCAAGGCTATTTAATGTAATGAAATGCATGAATGAAGAAATGAAATTCGAAATTAAATGCAGCAGTATAAGAATGAGCTGATTTCAGAATTGAAATGCATGAATTCAAACACTAAGCTTGATTCCAAGTAAAGGAACACCTTGTGCCGGAAACTAAGTCTACATGTAGTATTGAATTGCAACTTGGTCCAAAATAGAGCAGCACTACACTATTGTGAAACTACTGATGTATCAATCGAATTTGAAACAAGCAGATTGAATAGAAATTTCTGAATCAAACTGTTGCAGGAAAAAAAAATGCTAAGTTTAATGATTCGAAATGCATGCATGCTTGTATCAAACTGAATGCTGGAAACAAAACAAGGATAAACTGAACTCAAATCACTAATCTACGGCTCTAATACGATTAAGATGAGCTATTGATTTCTTGACATCGAAATGCAGAAGTAAACTAACTTCAATGGCAGAAATGGCTGAAATTGCAGAAATGGAAATCAAATTTCAGAAATGAATTTGATACACAATCTGAAATTGACACGCATGATTGAAATTGGATTCACTGTGATAGAAACAAGTTGCAATGTAAATTCAGATGAACTAAGATTCGAACTCAATTCAGCGAACTAAA